>CM034358.1:39830869-40216860 GCA_019925275.1 Mytilus edulis
GAAAAAACACGTGCCTTGCGTATTATAATCCTGGTAACTAAAATAAGGTTATTTACTTTATTTCCGTTGTATTTATGATGTCTGCATATTACGTGTTTTAATGAACTATTATATTACTTACATGGTGTATATGTTTTTATTTCTCTGTGTTGAACGTGCATGAGTGGGAGGTTAGCCTATACAAAACAGGTTCCGTCCATATATTTTTTTTAAAGAGGTCCATATAGCTGTCTCATATGTACTTATTTCTATATATGCACTTACTTTTTCTTCAAAATACATGTAATACAAAACCCAATGTACGGTCAATTTGCGATCTTTACCTGAATGGGGAGGTTTTATGATCATTTAAAAACATTTTTGACTATATATATAAAAAGTATAAAAAAAAAGGATGTGCATATACAGAAAAAAGTATAATGAAAAAGTATGTACATATATAGAAAAAGTATAAAGAAAAAGTATGTGCATATAGGATAAATATAAAGAAAAAGTATGTGCATATAGGATAAATATAAAGAAAAAGTATGTGCATATAGGATAAATATAAAGAAAAAGTATGTGCATAATTAGAATAAGTTTGAAGAAAAAGTAAGTACATATATAGAAAAAAGTTTGAAGAAAAAGTAAGTGCATATATAGAAAAAAGTAGAAAGAAAAAGTAGAAAATAAATATATGCATATATAGACAATTATAACTGCAGATGCCGTTGTATTCTGTATGTTTAATCTTTCAATCAGTTTAATTGAGGGTCGGAGCTGGCATGTCAGTTAACTGCTAGCAGTCTGAAGTTATTTATGCATTATTATCATTTTATTTATTTTCTTTTGTTACATCTTTTGACATCGGACTCGGACTTCTCTTGAACTGAATTTCAATATGTGTATTGTTATGCGTTTACTTTTTCTACATTGGCTAGAGTTATAAGGGGAGGGTTGACATCTCATAAACATGTTTAACTCCGCCGCAAGTTTGCGCCTGTCCCTTGTCAGGAGCCTCTGACCGTTGTTAGTCGTGTAATAATTTTAATTTCAGTTTTTGTGTATAATTCGGAGTATAGTATGACTTCCAGTATCACGGTACTAGTGTACATATTTTTTAGGGGCCAGCTGAAGGACACCTACGGGTTCGGGAATTCTTGCTACATGGAATACCCATTGGTGGCCTTCGGCTGTTTTCTGCTCTATGGTCGAGTTGTTGTCGCTTTGACACATTCCCCACCTTTCTCAATTATATTGCTTCTATAATGTAACCCGATGATTTATGTACGTAAACTAAGCGTGTGGTTTGTTTCATTTCAGTTCTCTGATGACAAAAATTCAATTACTTAGTACATTTTATTTTGTAGATTATTGAAAATGAAAAACAAATCATGTATAAGCGCAATTAATCAAAACAGATTTAACTCTGGTCTCTCCGGTGATGCGATATCTTTTCTTTACAACTAAAAGTTAAAATCAAAATTGATAAACAGAGAAAACGTTGTACATGTAGTCATCGCCTTTAACATATTAAAATTTAAATGCCTCTAGCGAACAAACGTCGTATCACACGGTCACTCAATACAGTCATTTATCAACCGAATATAATATTTTTAGATATAAAACTAAAATAAAGAGTAAAAGTTAAACGCAGTTCATAAACACGGAAAGTAAAAGGGGTTGTGAAGTACAAGTTTGTTTTTCTTGTACTTTATTGTTAATTATTTATGTGCGGTGTCGTCTACTTATAGATAACTAAAGGTGGTATTGAAAATGCCAGCTGCTACATTGGCCATGATGTTTATGGTATCAATCCATGTTTGCCACGGAAAGATCTCAATGACATGTATGTATATATGTATTGTTAGTTATTTGTAAGGATAGTATATTCAGCGTTATATGATTTAAGGCAAAGTATACGTAATTGCACGCCTCTAGCGGAAATCGGGAGACAGAACGTGCGTCGTTATTTACGCAAGTTATCTCCCTACTCCACGAATGGTTAAGTGGCAAATTTAAGAGAAATCGGGGGAAAAATCATCATTTCATTGACATTCTATCATGGACCCAAACAAGTTTTCCTGTGCAATCTCAAAATGTAAAAGAAATTATCAGATAAAAATAGAACATGCAGTTTTTTTCTTGATCAAATTCCAATTTCTAAAGAATAGCTCAATATGCATTTTTGTGTTGTTCTTATGTGTATCATTCAGAAGCAGAGAATACAATTTTGAAGTATTTTTTTTCTTCTGAAGTCTAAATATTGAAGATTACTAGTATTATAGAGTTATAGAGTATAAGGTATAGGGAATAAGAGGTATGGTAAAGAAAATAATGTAACTATGTCGGGGCCTTTCAAAACGGACGAAACGTTAGGGATTTTTCGCATGGTTGATGACCTTATGGTTGCCTATTATAATCCACTTCATTCGATAAGGCAGCTGGGGTATCAAAATTTTCGGCGATAAATGTTTCGTAAACTTCTATTATAGGCTTTTTGGTCAAAGTAATTTCCAATTTCAATATAAAAACTGGTGATCGCGGACCTGGTTTTGTCGTAACAATACATTAAAATTAACCACATTTATGGTATTTCATTTTGTTTATATATAGGAAACTGCAGTTTTTCTAATTGAAGAAACATTAATCGATAGAATTGTCTAAAATTTGACGGGCTAATTTTGTTTTTTTAATACTTCTGGAAATATGCATAAAAATAAAGAGTCACGGGCACAATTTTCTTAAAAAAAAGAAGTGTTGTTATATATTGATTAATAATTGGTAAACTATTTGTAAAACAAATAGTATTTTCGCAACATGATCAGAAAGGTCGCTCAGAAAAATATTCAAACGAACTGTGGCAAATAGTTGTCCTATTTACAATGATACCACACCTCCTTATTTTTATATAACATAAACAAAACCAATTTGCATTGGATACAGACACAATACGGAAGATAAAATCGTATAGAATTGGGTTATGAACAATCTCCTTGCCAACTTCCAAAGCAAGGTTGTCGCCTTTCCAAACTTTCTAGAGGTCCTGATTTTATTGCCGAGTTTATGAGCTACGATACTTGCTTAGAAGGGATCTCCTTACATTATACTGGATACATTCAAATGAATTTACACTAGAAACATTTTTAGCATTATCTTGGATGAATATATTTTCATTCCATTGCTCTTGGTGAATTCGTATAGCAATATACCATTACATATGTACATTCGTATAGCCTTACGTAGTACGTATGTATTTATTACATGACACCAGTACATTAATATCATGACACCAGTACATTTATATTATGACAACAGCACATTTACAGCATATAACAGTAATTGTACAAAGCTTTCGAATTACACTTAACAATACGCATATACACAATGCTAAGGCATAACACAGACAGTGATCTATGCCACGGGAAGTTATATAAAAAAATACTCTTTTTTTTTCTTTTTTTTCTGAAATGCATATACTGGTTCTTCTATTGACCTTATTATAGCCATTCTCGAGATGATATGCATTTGCAGATTTCTTATTTTTTACGAGTCTTACATGTGGAAATTCAAGAAATAATGGTACAAGAAATTCTTAGTTCATGAATTACCAGCAAACATTTATACCATGATAATGCCTTGTCGTGTAGTTAAAGAAAAGGGAGAGCTATCGAGAAAGGAAACTTAAAAGTTAAATTGTAGAATCACGTGCACGTGTATGAACTTGACAAATAGAATGGGTTGTGTACGCAATACCTCGGAATAGCGCCGGAAATAGTGAGAATAAAGAAAAGCGATCCCAATAATATAACCGAATTTTTCAAATACATTGTATGTATAGAATCATTATGTACTAATATGGACAACTCTATATTTGATTTAACATTATCAAATAATTCAAATATTTCAAAAAAGATATGAAACCCTGTCCAATCAGGGAAAACACGTAATTAAAGTCATTACAGTAACTTTCTTTCACTTGCAGTTTATTTATAAAACCAATGTGCATTATATTGGCATCATAAATATTCTTCATCATTTTTCAGTTTGTATCGTTATCAACCATGTCAACCGAGTATGCATTTATCTTTTTAGCATTTCCAATACTTAGGAACATGTGTTAACAACACTCACGATTTGCATGACAATACTGTACGGTACAATTGCTATCATCATGATTATAGCGTTGTAGAGTAGAATTTTGTGGTGACGTTACAGTTGACATCTATAATGTCGCCGAATATTTTATAATTCTCCGCTAAAAATCAATCTTCAAGTGAATATAGCTTGAAAACCAGCACGGTTGCTAAGGACTTTCTTTGTACCAATGGATTCGTCGTTTATTTTTTAATCGAATTTCGAATTTAATAAAATAATCTGTTGACCAACGAATTAGAAAATCATTATAAAGTAAAAATATCTGCAGTTTTTTTTAATTATTTTCCCTGTATATCATTTGTATTTCTGGAGTATCATGTTGTTAGTTTCAACAGCTTGTATCTGGAAAACGAAAACGGTTAACCTCTTTTATTATTTTATATTTTGATGTATTTCTACAAGCAGAATCCACATGCAAAATTTTAAAATATTCTGTTGAGTAGTTATATTACGTACACTTCACCTTAAGGGATCTTCAGTGCTCTGATAAATACTATCGTTAATAGAACGAAATTACCACTTTGAATTGATTTGTTTTCCCTTTTCAAAAATGTGCCGTTGTCTTTTAAATACGTATAATATATTTCAACAGTATACAAGTATTGGCTTTTGATGAGATTGATACAAAGATGTGTCAACCAAAGATATATGGCATTAACTGAGGCCAACGACCAAGAAGAATATCATATCTCTTGGGCTGATCATAATCATTTATCAAATGTACCGTGCTTATATTCTAATACGCCAGAAGCGCGTTTCGTCTGCATAAGACTCATCAGTGACGCTCAGTTCAAAAAAGTTATAAAGCCAACAAGTTCAAAGATTAAGAGCATTGAGGACACAACATTCCGAAAAGTGTTGTCTAATACGGCTAAGGAAGTCTATACTTGGGATAAGAAAATCCTTAGTATTTCAAAAAAAATCATGTAAACATAAAACTTATAAATATTTTGATATGAGTGTCACTGGTGAGTTTTATGTAGACGTAACTCGCGTCTGGCGTATTAAATTATAATCATGATACTTTGATAACTCATTATAAAGATTACCATTTAAAAAATAAATCATAGTATCAATTGAAATCAAAAGTAAACAATCGTGTTATCATGCTTATTAAATGATTTTTATCCTTTAACAAGGTATTAGTATTTTCTGAGATACTCACTACATTTAAAACTGATTCTTGTATTTTTACTAAATTTATCATCTGCTGTTGTCAATTTTGAACATTCAATAAAAAGTGAAATCACAAAAATACTGAACTTAGAGGAAAATCTAGTCGGAGAGTCCATAATAACATGGCAAAATCAAATAACAAAACATATCAAAAACGAATAAACAAGAACTGTCATATTCCTGACTTTGAAAAGACAGTTTCAAATGTAGAGAATGGTGGATTAAATCTGGTTTTATGGCACTAACCCTCTCACTCTAATGACAGTTTAATCAAATTCCGTTATATTTACAATGATGCGTGAACTAAACACACAAAGTAAATACAATAATCAAAACAGGGGTACAAAAGAGGGACGAAAGATACCAAAGGGACAGTTAAACTAAATCTAAAACAAACTGACAACGCCATGGTTAAAAATGAAAAAGACAAACAAACAACAGCACATATGACACAACATAGAAAACTACACGAACCCCACCAAAAAACTACAACAGTCATCATCGTGTAACAATTTTACAAGGAACAATTTAACAGAACAGAAACACATTTATCTACAAACACATTCATTAATTCGCGTGTTTGACGTCAGAAAATTGTATACATCACATATATTGTCATTCAATGTACATACAAACAATTTTAAAATTTCAAGTAAGCAATGAGAGCATACAGGGTTAAAAAGTCAAAAGTATGTAAGAACTAATTTCAGAAATAGACCGAGATTTAAAATAGTACACAATTTGTATAGAATTTATAAGAATCCACAAATAATTCATTCCACTACGCGATTGAATAATGTTGACGTTTGTGGTTCAACGTATTTTGTTATTCATAATAGAAATATATCATAATGACATAAAATAGAACAATATCCTACTGACGGAATCTTTAAAGTGCGTTATAAGAACCAAAGAAATACAAAAAGTCGCATATACAAAACACATCAGCAAAAAAAATAAAAAAATACAAAAACATTGACGGGATACAGAACCACGCCAATTGATATCATATAGAACAATCCAATAGTAAAAGTAATATTAATAATAGAAAAGACAAATGAAAGAATAATAAAACATGTTATTAAGATGATAAATAACATAATAACGCAGAATCTACATCAAGACCATCATGTATTATTTGTAAAGTTGATACGTAATATTTATCACCAAGGTTTTGGTACCTTCCGATGAACTGTTTAGAAAAAGGAGGAGACGTTCTTTGACATAACCCAGGGTCATCAACTTTCTACTCAGACACTGATGACGTTTTACAAGGTCTAAGTAGGAGCTGCAAGTTCTTAACATCGAATAAGTTGGGAAATAGTTATCCCATATGCAGGTGAAGTTGGTAGATTGCTATTAAGGTGATTTACTAAAAGAAACACTCTTAATATATAAAGAGGAGAAAATTACACCGATTTTAAGAAAAGAAAAACGAAAAAAAAAAAATTTACATGACGTAAAATCTTTATTTAGGTAAAATTATGTTGTTTCAAAACTTATACTAACATCCCGTGATTTAAGCCGCGGTGAATATACTGATTTTTCAAAGATAATTTATTTAATAAATGGCTTTTATTTATTTTGAATTTATTGAACCATAAAGCTAATTTTTGACTTTTCACATTGAATAATCCGCGAAGTCAAAAATTAGTTTTATGGTTCAATAAAATCAAAATAAAATATTGCCATTCATTATAAATAAATTTCTATCAAAAATAAGGCTCAAATAATAACTTTTTATATTATTTATATTAACAATAATAACAAGTACACACAAGTTGGCGTATGAATATACAATGTCAGAGTGGGCGTGTCACCATAAAAATTGACAACATTGAAAATAAAACTAATTATTTTATCCAATCAGATGACAGTAAATACACCAAATGTATTTATTATGCTATAAACCAACTAGAACACAGTATATTTATAGTCACAAAATAAACCTTTTAATATTTTATCAGATGTTTTTCCAACTGATTCATGTGTCTCTGATCCGTATCTTGTTGACGAAGACACAATGGTTATTATGAAGTTTGAGGGCGATATAGGCAGCCAGGAATGTAGACAAATGTCGTTCACAACTCCAAAATCTGCATTTTATTCATATACAATGTGTGTGAAAGAACTTTACTACAGTAGCCCAAAATGTCAGAGTAAGGTTTGCTATCACTGGTATTGGTTTGACTATGACTGCGACTACGACGACAGATATGATTATAATAGCAAAGAGGTAATAAACCATGTATATATATTGTATATTATACCGATACGGGAAATGAAGTAGAAAACAAAAAAAAATAAAAGAAACAGCAGAGCTATAAAACTAGAGGTTCTCAAGAGCCTGTGTCGCTCACCTTGGTCTATGTACATATTAACAATGAACACAGATAAATTCATGACAACATTGATGGTGATGGTAATGTGTTTGTAGATCTTTCTTTACTGAACATTCTTGTTGCTACAATTATCTCTAACTATAATGAACTTGGCCAAGTAATTACAGTGGAAAATATTTCCTAAAAATTTACAAAAATTAACAAAAATTTATGAAAACTGTTAACAATTGAATATAAAGGGCAATAACTCCTATAAAGGGATCAATTGACAATTTTGAACTTGATGACTTATTTGTAGATCTTATTTTGCTGAACATTATTGCTGTTTACAGTTTATCTCTATCTATAACAATATTCAAGATAATAACCAAAATCTGCAAAATTTCCTTCAAATTACTAATTTGGGGGCAGCAACCCAACAACAGGTTGTCCAATTTGACTGAAAATTTCAGGGCAGATAGATCTGGACCTGATAAACAATGTAACTCTTTGTCAGATTTGCTCTAAATGCTTTGGTTTCAGAGATATTAGCCAAAATCTACATTTCACCCCTATGTTCTATGTTTACCCATGGTGGCCATATTGGTTAGTTGGCCGGGTCACGCCACACATTTTTTAAACAAGATACCCCAATAATGATTGTGGCCAAGTTTGGTTAAATTTGGCCTAGTAGTTTCAGAGGAGAAGATTTTTGTAAAAGATTACAAAAAATAACGAAAAGTTGGTCAAAATTGACTGTAAGGGGTATAACTCCTTAAGGGGTCAACTGATAATTGTGGTCATGTTGACTTATTTGTATATCTTACTTTGCTGAACATTATTGCTGTTTACAGTTTATCTCTTTCTATAATAATCAAATGATAATATTCAAGATAATAACCAAAATCTGCAAAATTTCCTTCAAATTACTTATTTCGGGGCAGCAACTCAACAACCGGTTGTCCGATTCTTTTGAAAGTTTCAGGGCAGATAGATTTTTACTTGATGAACAATTTTACCTCATGTCAAATTTGCTCTAAATGCTTTGCTTTCAGAGATATAAGCCAAAATCTACATTTCACCCCTATGTTCTAATTTTAGCCATGGCGCCATCTTGGTTGGTTGGCCGGGTCACCCCACACATTTTTTAAACTAAATACCCCAATGATAATTGTGGCAAAGTTTGGATAAATTTGGCCCATTAGTTACAGAGGAGAAGGTTTTTGAAAAAGATTATTAAGATTTAGGAAAAATGGTTAAAAATTCACTATAAAGGGCAATAACACCTAGAGGGTCAACTGACCATTTTGATGATGTCGACTTATTTGTAGATCTTACTTTGCTGAACATCATTGCTGTTTACAGTTTATCTTTTTCTATAATAATATTCAAAATATTAACCAAAATCTTCAAAATTTCCTTCATGTTACTTATTTCGGGGCAGCAACCCAACAACCGGTTGTCCGATTCTTTTCAAAGTTACATTGCAGATAGATTTTTACTTGATGAACAATTTTACCCCATGTCAGATTTGCTCTAAATGCTTTGGTTTCAGGGTTATAAGCCAAAAACTACATTTTACCCCTATGTTCTATTTTTAGCCATGGCGGCCATATTTTTTGGATGGCCGGGTCACGCCACACATTTTTTAAACTAGATACCCAATGATGATTGTAGCTAAGTTTGGTTGAATTTGTCCCAGTAGTTTCACAGGAGAATTTTTTTGTAAAAGCTAACGACGACGGACGACGACGGACAACGACGACGACGGACGACGACGCCGGACGCAAAGTGATGAGAAAAGCTCAATTGGCCCTTTGGGCCAGGCTGCTAACAAACTTAACTTATATGTTTTCCCGCAATTTGAGACTTACCAATCTCATTTTTTTAAGAAGTCTTGCTTTTATAATCACATTAACATATTGCAATGATAACCCAATGTGCACCAGTTTTGTAAAACAGGTGACATACATCTATTTGATCTTTGGGACGGAAAACATGATATGTTCGTTTATTGATATCATGGAAGTTTTTACATACATGTATAAAGTGCCAATGTATGTCATAAGAGAGGCAAAATATACGAAAAGGAAAATCAAACGCATAAATCGAAAATAAACTGACAACATCATGGCTTATAAAAAGACAAAACACAAATAGTAGAACAGCAATAATAAGTTCCACCACTTAAAAATAAGATATAGAGATGATACATTTTGAATCTTTAAAACAGTGCATTAGAACGGCATACATGTCATTTGCATGTACACTTACATTCGTGCTCTATGTCTTAAAATCACCAGGTATCCCATTTTCCCAAATCATATTTAGTTTTATCTACAAAAACGTCCATAATTATACCAACTACTGTAAAATCTAAGTGATTCTAGTGTTTATGATGTTATTGGTCTTTAATTTCATAATTTATTTTTTTCTTAACTCCTTTCAAATCCTTTATAAAAAATTAATTGAATAACTTATTTTGTTAATCCTTCTGTTTCGGCAAATGATAATTAGAAACTTGAAATCTATCTTTTGAGTCTTTCGCTCCTCTTTTTAAATATCAATTCAAAGACTCATATCCATCGCCAGCAAACTAACAATGCCTCCTGCCGCTGGACATTTTTATCTTTATTTTTTTTTAATATTAGCTGGATTTTATGTTTAACAGTTTAACGGGACCTTTATTTTCACTGAACTAGTACACGTTTTGAAATAGGGGCGAATTGAACCCAAACTTTTGGTGCGAGATCTTCCCGCTATGTTAATTTTGTTTCTAGATACATGCAATATATATTTATAACACTTAAAACAAATCGACTTTGAAGACCAAAAGTACGCCTCTGTTAACACGTCTGAACATGCTTATTTTTCTTGGAAAATATATAAAAAAACGTAGAAATAACCATTACACTTTCATAACAACCTACAAAAAGGAGGTTAGTATGCGATAAACTGAAAACGCGATTTGCGACCCTATTATAATAGAAATTGAACCATTTGTTAACTACTGCAATTAGGTGTTTGTACTCAATGATTACACTGTCTTTTACATTTTTTTCCTTTTAAGATATATGGAGTTGGCTGCTTATATGATGCAAACAGAATGTTCTCACGGTGTTTATATGATGGTAGTCATGTTTCATTTGAGCTGAGAAAATCAGAGAAAGTGGTTCCAAACAATGTAAATGACACTTTCAAGTTTCAAATTGAAACAATATGGGATTTCAATTGTAAGTGGTTGAATTGCTGGAAATCTGGTTATCTAATTAATATTTATATACTACAAATCGCTGATACAGCAAACCTTAACATACATGATATCAATATACATTTCACAATCGCAGGAGTGATTTATGTTTTAAATGTCTGTTCACACAATAACTGAAGAATAGTTATCAAAGGTGCCAGAATTATAATTTAGTACGCCAGACGCGCGTTTCCTCTACATAACACTCATCAGTGACGCTCATATCAAAATATTAATAAAGCCAAAGTTGAAGAGCATTGAGTTTCAAAATTCCAAAAAGTTGTGCCAAATACGGCTAAGGTAAGCTATGCCTTAATAAGAAAAATCCTTAGTTGTACCGAAATATTCAAAGTTTTGTAAACAAGAAATTTATAAAAATGACCACATTATTGATAGTCATGTCAACACCGAAGTGTTGTCTACTGGGCTGGTGATACCCTCGGATACTACTACTACTATAACTACTACTACTATTACGACTACTGTTATAACTACTACTACTACACTTCTGTTACACAATAATACAAGACATTATTAAAATTTAGATACCATTAGAACCCATCATTACGTGCATTTAAGGCAACTCAACACAAAATAAAAAACTGAAAATATGAAGAAAATTAATATATAACACTTAACTCTATAAATATCAGAATGCCATAGACAAGTTTAGCACACTTTAAGTATTTAAAATGTGTAAACTGCACAATACATTAACTAAAAATTAAAAACCAAAAATTCCCTTTAATTTACCTTCTTATAACTTCATTGAATTTAACAATTTCGTTTATCAGCTCATCCTGCAAGAATGATTCCCTGTCATATTTTATTGCATGCGCCCAAGTACTGATGGTTTTGAGTTACTTCACACTTATTGATTGTTCAGATGCATTTTATATTTCATTTACACCTAATTTAGATGAAACAATTGGAGGAATATCCGGTGGTATTGTTTGGATGTGTATATTCACTGGAGTAGGAATCTATTTGTGTATCAATTGTCGCCGCAGGAAACGAGCAACAGAAAGATACTGCTGCACATGTCCCACATATGTACTCAGTTGCTCGAGTAAGTTTTGTGATCTCATTTGGATTCGGACATTGCAAGTGAAAAATAAAATAAAAAAAATTATTCAATCAATCAATGCAATAGTTTAAAAAAAAAACTAATTTCCGTTTTCGGGTATTTCATTCATGTTTTGTATATATACATTAATTGCTAGGACTAGCACAATTAACGAATTGTCAGAATACAATAACATGCCACTAATTTTACAGACACATATACGAATGTAATGTTTTACTAACAGAGATGTAATTCCTTGGTTTGATATGTTTGGGATTTGATTTTGCAAGTTGATTAGAGACTTTCCGTTATGATTTTCCTCGAATTTCAGTATTTTTGTGATTTGATATTTTTTATTATATTTTCAGAGTCCATGAACATGATGAAAGAGGGAATATCACAAGGTTTTTCAGCAGAAATAGCTGCAGCTGGTATATTGGTGTGCTCCTGTGTAATTTGTAGACGACAAAATTGTAAACAACAGGATCAAGATCAGTGCGAAAAAGGTACACATGCCTTGAATGGTGACATATTCCTTTAAAATATACTAGTCAACAAAAGAAACGATGCATGACTTTCTTTTCCAATTAAAGATAAAGTTTTCCGTTTATTTGACTAATATTGAAGGTGCTAATACTTAATCATTATGGATATATATATGTTTTGCTTTCGTGACGTTTTTTCACGATTTATTTTTTGTACAAAATTTATATAAAACGACAATTTTAAAAACAAAAATTCCAACTAATGATGCCAACCTCTCATTTAAAGGTAAAGACAATGTTTGCCATCAATTTGTTTTTAAAACTCATACACTTTCTTCGATTATTTGTTACCAATCTTAAAACTAGTCCGAAAGGTTCCAAATTTACTGTGTGTTGTTTTCATATCTAAAGCTTTGATTTGAGACGAAAATAATATTTTTTTTGCATTATTTGAGATTAAAAAAAACACACTTTTTTTCCCAAAAAATTGAGAAAACAATATTTCAACCCTTTATTTACAACATAAATATATAACTTTATTAGCATATTGAATATTTTTAAACAAATTTAAAATTTAATTTAGTACTTTGAAAATTATGTGTCGATTTTTTTTCAACTTTCCGCACAACTAGTTTGCACCCTGTGATCGTTTACACGAAATTTCGATACTTTCCTACAAGTTTTAATTTTCATTATCACATGCGCGTACATTGCAAATGAAAGCTCTATATAATATTGTATCTCATTTTGTTTTATATTTAAATCATTTTAATAAATTTTATTTCAAAGTTGTGTATCGTTTCTTTTGTTGACTAGTATATTTGAGTAAAGGTGTTTACGGGAAATATACACCAACAAAGTACAATTCAAATTGTGCAAAGCGAAAATAGAATAACATGCATCATGATAGGACGTAATACGTAATTTTGACTCTGATATCAAACACAATTTTTTCAAACTTCAGTTGCTGAAAGATATAAGTACACATTACAAGAATGTTAGATATTTTCGATGTACAAGGACTTATATTTTAAAATGATTTGGCATCGATTATCTATGAAAGCAAATAATGGCAGTAATACGCAAACAGTCTTCAGAATTGTTATAATACGTTATAAGAAACGTGTTTTCATGAAACTATGTTCGTGTTTATCATTTCCATAAAATTATACAAGGTTATATCACCGAACAGAGACTTACAAAATGTATCTTGTCGATTTATGTTTCTCAAAATATACAAAACAGTTACCATAGGAAGCTATAATTATCCAAAATTGACCTTTGCTGTGTAAACATATTGTTCAGATACAACAATAGTAATTTAAATAATACATATAATAATGACACACTCGAATGCAGGTTACACAATACATGACAATACATTGTTAATATGTAACCGATACGTTTTTTCTGCAATATTGTGCGTACCACTGCATTGTGGAAAACGCAATTTTCGAAGTCCTTCTCATCCCGTAACAAGAGACTTGGTCAACAGCAAAAGTTTTTATATACATTTATATATTGGCCATACATAAAGTGATACTTTTCTGTGTTGTTTTGCAAACTTGTCTTATTGTTCAACTTTATAGTTACTATGGAAACTAATTGCTCTTCAACTGATTCAGAGAACAAATGGAAACCCGTCACGGGGGAAACCATAACGGGCTTTAAAGATCAAGACACAGCGCCATTTTGTGGCATTTAAAACGGCAGATACTTGAGGATATAGAAAAAACATGCTTATTTAGAAATCAATAATTATAGCTCTGTATTTTGTATACATTTTAAAATAGAACATTGCACCTTCATAACTGCGTGTTAACATTATCAGAAATTTTAAATTTAAATTGATTTAAGAAAACTGCTGTGGTAAAGTGTTTTTATTGTTGATAAGACAGTGTTTAAATAATCATACGTATACTTTGTATTTTTAAGAGAAAACTAGTACTTTTTACCAAGGACAATGTTTAACTTTATTTTGAATATACAATTTAAACGACATGTCGTCTCTTTTGCCTTTTCTTCCTTTGAGGAGCAGTATGAGATTCTGCCTAATTGTAACTAATATATTACACGACTATCAATCAATTCAAAACTTTGCAAAGACATACATTTTACTATACTAAATCCTGCAGTGGTTAACTTTTTGACGAGTTTTTCTGTAGATACAACGCACCGCGCGTTAACAAATGAGTTCATCGGATAGTCTTTTCATCATATTTATAAAAAAAACTATCCAATTCTGTTTCATACATGAAAATAGTATATTAAAGGCAAGAGTAATGAAATGCTTCTTCTTTATACATAGAAATTATAAGCGGTTGAAAATTTTGAAACTAAAAACATCCTTTTTGTCGTCATTGTTTGTTCCCATTGACTCTTATTCTCAATTTTAAATGAGAGGCAAGATATGAGGCCAAATCAATTGAATCTGTGATACCATTTAAATAATCTAGAATTGATGAAAGCGTTAAACATGTTTACCGAACATTGATTCATTCAATGACTGAACATCATAAATAAAGAGGAGTGCGAAGACAAATATATGTTTGTTTCATTCTAATGAATAAAAACAAATCAGTTGGTTCCTAATTGATTTTATTTTAAAAAGACGTCCCCAAAAAGTTACACATTGTCATGATAGTGATGTCAATTACAAAACATTATGCATTTGAATTATGTCGGTTGAGCAATGTTTCCTTTTTGGTATATCATAATTCACATGAATATTGAATTTAATTCAAAAAGTCGGAATGTTAAAAATGTTATTTATTACTAAGATATTTGTTTCATTGAATCTATATAATTTATGTAGAATGAACTTGAATAAACTATTTTCATATTGATGTCTACTGCAAAATATAAAGTTTGAATTCTACGTCCTTGATTGTCTTTCAGTTTTTATGGTGACAATGAGGTATGGTATATGTACGACTCAAAAGAGAAAAATACAAATTCAGTTTTACAAATTCTTCTGATGCCTATTTCAAACGACCATGTCCGTACAAAAAGCCGCCATATTGACTATAAGGTATAGCCATTCGTAATACAACTTTGAATATAAAAACAAACGTTGTTGCATGACGAGATCAAAATATCAAAATTAAATGTCACTGGTGAAAAAAATATAGATAATATTTATTTAAAAAAAGTCAAATGTTTTCAAAGATCTTAATTGATCACAGTTAGATAGTTTTTTGTAAAAACTACATTAAAATCGCTGTTGATTGATGAACAGACACATTGCAATACGTTATGTTGACCATTTGTTTTTGTTTATACAATGGTATAATAAAAAAACATGATATAAATGTAAGATATGTTTATAGCTAATATGCGATATGGGCTTTGCTCATTGTTGATGGCTGTCCGGTGATCTATTCTTGTTCATTTCTGTTTCATTTGTTATCTTTTGGAAAAATATCTTATTGACAATACAGCATCTGATGATTTATAATTATCAATAACAACTGCATTATTTTTCCTGTTATTCCAGTCATATACTGGTTTTTTTTGGTAGATTTACAATTTTACTTTACATACGATAAACATATGATAACGAGCTTAACTTTCAATATTGCATCCATCAATATAGTTTTGATAGAGAGATATCTTGAAAATCGGGATGTTTCAGTATTATGATCAATGCATGTATATACTATCCTGTTAAAGAGTTAAACATCCATTATTTTTAAAATTGTCTCTTTTCTTATGTTATTCTATGTCCATGCGACCTGCATACATTGTGTCACGTCTTGTATACATGTTAGTGAGACCACACAAACTTTAGCTATCATGTTGAAGGAAATGTACTTGTTTTAATATTGTTTGGTCAATGAAATATCAATAGCAACAGACTGCTTCGCAATGCAGACAATATAATGTTCTGTTTATCATAAGTCCGATGTATGCAAACATAATCTGTGTGTATAACGCGAAAACAATTATCTAGATGATGAACTGATGAATTAAAAAAAATAGGAGAAATGTTAAAACACATGTCCTTTGATGTTGTGACCCCTTTTTTCTCGCGAATTCGTTTCTTCCACAAAACCAATCAACAATCATACATTGATGCTCTGTAGAGAATGATCTTTGGTCTTTTAATTGTAAACTGAAAAAAAAGAGAAACAAGGGAAAACTGTACAAAATATATAAAATTGATACCTTATTGCATTTGAAGACAATAACCTATACTCAACATACGTCAACATGATCATTTATCAACCTCTAATTTTGTGGTGAGGTTAAGTTGTTTCTATGGTAGTTTTTTTTTTCGAAAACCGTAAAGTCTATGTTTCTTTTTTTAAACTCTAAAGCCACAATAATGATAGAAGCTGGCTAAGTATCATTGTCTTACATATTTCATGATGCACATTCAAACAATATATTAAAGGACGTTGTAAATTATTATAGGATCAACATATTACGTATATTATTGAAAGAAATACAAAAGAGAGACGAAAGATAGCAAAGGGACAGTCATACTCATAAATCTAAAATAAACTGACAACGTCATGGCTAAAAATGAACAAGACAAACAGACAAAAATAGTACACATGACACAAAATATAAAACTAAAGAATAAACAACACGATCCCTACCAAAAACTAGGGTAATCTCAGGTGCTCCGGAGGGTAAGCAGATCCTGCTCCACATGTGACACTCGTCGTGTAGCTTATGTGATATCAAATCCAGTAAATAGTCTAATTCGGTAGGTCACATTCATGAAAGGGAAGGGGATTGTAGTTACGACGTTAGGAACATATACGATATCATTTGTGAAATTGTAATTCCATATCGGTCAACCAACTCGTGATGGCGTCCGTAAAATTTACGAAGGGATGATTTCAACTTTAACATTTGAAACTCTTGGTTTAATAGCTTCCTTGTGAGCAGCATAGTTCTTCAAGTTGATATACACACGCGTCATGTAATTGGAAGAGTATTAATAACAAACTGCGACCAGGTACACCAAAATCAGGTCGGATTAATAGTTCTTATGAAAGCTGAAAAAACTTCCTTACCATTAGGATTGAAAAGGGGGAGGTTAACACATAATATTCGTGTTAGGTGGTTTATTGTTAATAAAAATATTATGGAAATTAGGATACATGGCTAGTTTGATGCCAGAAGTGCTTACGCGTCAAAGAACAAACAAGTACATATATCCTATATGCATGTGGTCATTATTCGTACAACAACGTATTATAAATTGCAATAATGGCAGATTAATCCTTTTAAGAAAATGAAACTACTAGCAGGTAACATGCTATGGACTATAAATAATGAATATATCTTCTTTTCACAAATATCGTTTTTGGAATGCTTATCATTTTATATAAAAGGTTTCCTTAGACTGTTTACCTCCTTTCCACTGATAATGTCGTAACTTTTATACCACGGTGACAATCTGTTATCAGACTCTGTTGTCGTCCAGGATTTATAGGTACGCATCTGTGGAAGAAAGGACATATTGTGTTGATTCTATGTTATTAAAATGTTATCTATTGTAAAACACATTTCTAGTAAAAAAAATGTGTTCATAAAAATCTGACCTATATAAGTGTAATGAGGATCTAGTTGATGATATTCAGTTTAATCATTTAATTCCTGAATCATCAAAAAGATCAAAAATGCCAAGTACCAGACTACGAACGAGATATCGATTATTTAATAGTCCCTGTAGCCTTCTTTTAAATCGTTGTTACCAAATGAGAATAAAATGTGAAATCAATAAAAAAAAAATGTCCTAAATTGTATAGATTGGTCAATAACTCGTGCCAGATGCGTGTAAAACAGTTTTTGTTCTACTGATCTTTCTAGACACAAGTATAAAGGGAAAGCTTGCATACATTGTTTTTACTATAATAATGTTTGAATGACAACAAGAACATATTTAATAATTACAAAAAAAAACGTTTATTCATAAACCGCAAAATTAGAACAGATCCAGAGGAATTAAGATCGAGGCATTGAGCAACTGACGCTATTAAATCAACCTAAACAAATAATGAACTTACTGTACTACAGCGATCTTCCGTGTTATGTTGTGTCAAATCTTCATTATAGATTTTATAAAAAGAAGAATACACATCAGCTGATGCGTGCATGCTTCTGCGAACACTACTTGGGCGGTATTGACTGATATTATCCTCATCTTCTCTATAATGTTAAAGAAACATGTTAAGTTTTAACGAACAAATTGACAACAAATATAAGATACCGTTAAAAGAGAAAATAATTATTGGGTTGTTATCATTTATGATGGAGTAGCAAAAGAAAGAAAGATGTAACATATACAGGTTAAAGTTGAATCCTAATAACAGTCAGTACAACTCAAATATGTTTGCACTTGCCATTAGTATTCTCTTGAATCTATAAATTAACATCGACAGCATTGTTTTAGAACACTTCGTCTGATTCGTTTATTAGGAATTCATTGGCTAAAGTTTAAAATGTGATAAGAGATGATAAACATGCATTTTGATTCGTACCCTAGTTTGCTCATCCTATAATTGTAAGTAATTGGCACAAACATAAAATTTGAATAGTTGATGATATTACGTATATATTTATATATCATTTTCAAATGAGACATGAGACAATTATTCAATCTGTTTTCACCAGTATTGGAAGAAGACTAATTTCTGACAAATAGTTAAACATACCCCTTATTGTTTATACTACGGATTTAAAAACAATTCAATTTGAATATTGTCAATCATGATTCACTTACCCAGATTTCAATGTGTTTGTACGTTTCACATTCCGTCTCTTTAGATAGTACAGGAAGCAGGTTATTAGTATGACTACACTAAGTATGCCCCCTATAGAGATAGCGATAGCAATAATGTACTTAGACTCCAATGCTAGTTTTTCTATCTTTATTTCACAGTGCTGTCCAGTAAATACAAAATCTTCAACCTCTGTGCAACTGCAAGAAGAGATAAACAGGATTGTATTCAACTTTTTGTTACATTAATTATGTTATAAAAATTATACACACAAACACACATGAAATAGAATTAGAAATATAACTTGACATCTTCAAACTAATATTAAAAAAACAATAATGTCCGTATACATTTTAATTTATTGTTAAACATTTAAAACCTGCAGGAAGAAATACATAACCGTAAATAAAATCACTAACATGACTAATATTAACATTTGCCTATTTCAATGAATTTATCAGTTAACTTTTTATTTTAATTTTACTAGAAAACGGTTTATTGATCTGTTATTTCTGTGTTGAAATCCAAACAAAACGAATCAGACATATCCGTAACATTTCAGGTTTAATTGAAAATTCAATTATATTATTCTTAATCTTTTCTTTTTTCTTTTTTTTTGGGGGGGGGGGGGGTATATTGTTTATATAACATGTATATTTAACGATAATATTTAAATATCTTTAAACAAAACAAAACAACAAAAATCACAAAATAATATAGAAGATGCATACTTTCGACCCCTAGGTCGATGTCATTCCTTGTTGAGTTTTACTCCCCGAAGGTATCCCCGGCACAATAGTCAGCACTTATGCGTTGTCATAAATTATCATTGATATGATTATAATAATACAATAACTGTATACAACACTTTGAATCTTTGATAGCTTAGGCATTTCTATCTCCGTAATATATTACCTAAGCTGTATTGAGCTAACTTTTTAGAACTGTTGGACCCAAAGCTCTTCAACTTCGTACATTGCATTGTTTTTTAAATTTATTTTTATCAGAGCGTCACTAATATGAATGAGTCTTTTAAATACAAAACACGCGTCTGGCAGAAATATAAAATTGAAATCCTTGTATCTTAATAAGAATATTACACTCCCCTAACCAATCAACGAGACACGAGTTTTGGTAAACTATCGCCTAAATGTGAAATCTTACATATTTTGAGATTCTTTTCGGCACTATCAGATAACAACCTGATTTTGCGAAAAAATGTTTCGTACAATTGTTTTCCTTCTAATTTCACACAATACATGTTTGTTTTATATAACATCTAAAACTAATGTCTTTCCATGCTATATTATATAAACTTTTTTAAATACATGTCTTCAAGTATAAAATGAAAACGTACCGGCATTCAGGTTCGCCATCTATGTTTAACGCACACCTTGCATTGTTTTGGCATTTAGTTCGAAAATCTTTACATTCTGATACACACTTATAACTAGTGAATTCAAATATGAATCCAAGTGTACAAAGTCGTTGTGAAATGTTGCTCTTGTTCTTTTCTTTTATTTCTACAAAACAACACTCAATCAAGCTGTCATTGCTTAGACGATGCAGCACGTATTTTTTAGTATACTATATTTTTACCCAAAAAATTGTGCCATATAACCAATAAATTAAGGATCACAGCAAGGATAATTAGCTTTCGTAAAAAATAGTAGTTGTAACATTTATCATGTGTAGGCAAACATTTGTTTGGTTTTAATGTTGACTCCTTAGTCTAAACAAGAAGATTATGGAACGAGGTAGATACAAGGTGGAGGGATTAATATACCCGGATCGGATTGAAGGAAACAGTTCCTGATGCTTGATATCTTGGTTGACATTATACTTGTTTTTTCTAGAGGACAATCGATGGGTATTACTCATAGAGTTCCAAGCGATGAAGTTGAATAACATTCCTTCGTAAATTCATGTACATTAACCTTTGCTGACCTTTACGGAATATCAATTTAACAGCTGAATGCCAATAGATTCTCAATGTCATGACTACATGTACACTCCCGCCCATTTCCCTCAAAATATGATCTACCGGATAAAACGTATTACTGGAATTGGTGTAACATGAATAAAATGACGTATGTCATACGTGGAACACATGAGATCGTCAAACTTTAATACTAGGGTTTCTGTTGTTCAGTTTTAAGTTTTCTGTGCATTTTTTTGTGTTCTATTGTTTGTCTATATGTTTTAGATAAGTTGAACATGAGGATTTTTTGTATGTTCCAATTACAAGACAAAACGTAATATATACATTAAAACAGCTACAACAACTCGCAATCAACAGGTACCTTCATCAAGCAAACGCAATGTTGTGTTCTCTCTAGTTATAGTTAGATCATCAAATGAGGAGTTTTCCAAAATGGCTTGCGTAGCATCTGATACATCATTGAATACTTCATCCATTGAGCCAGTTTTGTTCAGAGCTTCAAAAATTGATATTCTGACGTTGTAGTCCACCTGTAAACTATTCAATGAAACACGTTATACACACTATATATTATGATTTGGCTGATTATATGTACATATTTTATATATTTTTTTCTCAATAAAATCATATATATAATTTCACTTATAAACAGAAACAAGCATTTAACAATATTTATTATAATATGCAATCAATATAGACACATCTTATCGAATCATAACATTATATGAAATCATGGCATTTGAATGTTCAAATTGAATGTCATTTATCATAGGATTGAACGCCCTTTTAAAGAAATTTTGGTGGATAAGCTCGACCAATTCACTCACAAACAAACAAAAATCGGACTGTTATGATATGTTTGTGAATGACTTGGTCCAGATTAAACATCAATAAATTCCTTTAAAAAGGCGTTTAATCCATATAGTACTTTAAAATTGAATATAAGGAATTAATTTGTCCACACTCGTAACCTTTATCACACGTACATTGTATATTTGAGTCATTGAATTGGCCTGGCGCATGAATATAAAATTAACTTAAAAAATTCTTATTATTATACAAATGAATGTTTTGTTTTATAATTTTAATTTAACGCTTCACGCGAAATGAAAATGAATATTTTAAACGTCGAGCCAGGTTGTGTTAATATCGCCGCCATCTTGGTTACATTGGTTACCAAAAGAAGTTCGGTCAACGTCGTCTATCGAAAAATAAACAACACCAAGAACAACTACCCAAAGTCCTCTCAACCAATCATATTGACATATTCCCTAATACGCAAATCATATAAGAATTATATTCAATCAAAAAAGGTTATAAACTGTTATCACAATGAGGAAGATTTTTACATTTTTCTGTTTGTATGCATCTATCAAGACACATAACCAAAATAAAGATATCAATAACCGATGCTGATCTCGAATGCTGTGTTAGGGTAAGCTGATCCTGTTCTTTATCATAGTTATGACATACCTCTCGTGTTTGTCATGTATAAATAACGCATGCAACAGTTATGATTACACATACCATTTTTCTACCATTTTTCTACATTAAGCAATATATACAACATTGATTTTATTTTTCAAATCTCAAATAATTTAGATGTACTTAGGTGAAACTAAACAAATATAGAATTTAAAATTAATACTATAAGTCGAAAGAGCATTCAATTAGGGACAAAATAAGCTTAAAATATTGATAGGTAACGGAGTCCATTTTTTAGTTAAAAGATTAACTTGGATTTTTACCTTGTATATACATTTGTATTATTTAGTTTTCAAATCAAAAGACAAGAAATCTAAAGAATGCTTTAATTATGGCATATAACTTGATATGAAAGACAAATAGATCTTATGGCGCAACATTTAAAACCCTGTAGTGAGTTCGAGCATCTGACAAAAATTCCTAAACCTCACATAAGTACGTATACAATCTTACAGACACACAAATAAAAAACCACACACACATGATCAATTGGCATATTCTCTCACTATTTTTATCTTTAAACAGATTTCATAAAATTAATATAATTGATTTTAATGCAAAGTTTAATTAATCGTACTGCAGTTACATTTTAAGTACTTACGTCTCAAATTCGGGTTTGTCCCGCCTATATCTTGACATAGTCTCGCTACAATCTTCGTTGTTTTCACATATACTTTTGAAATAGATAAAATTTTCGCAAGTTAAACAGCAAATCAATTATTACTTTATTTTCAAAACGTCCTACTGTAAAATCTGCAGTGTTTTGATAATGTTGCTTTTCGTTTTTTCTCTTTTCGAAGAAGAATTTAAAATACTTTTCATTAGAGAAACCATTTTACTTTGCACTTGTTCATGTTGTTTCCGAAAGCTTAAATCAAACATCAAATGTAAAAGAGGGACGAAAAATACCAAAGAGACAGTCAAACTCGTAAATATAAAACAAACTGACAACGCCATGGCTAAAAATGAAAAAGACAAACAGAAAAACCATAGTACACATGACACAACATAGAAAACTAAAGAATAAACAACACGAACCCCACTAAAAACTAGGGGTGATCTCAGGTGCTCCGGAAGGGTAAGCAGATCCTGCTCCACATGCGGCACCCGTCGTGTTACTTATGTAATTACAAATCCGGTAAATAGTCTAATTCGGTAGGTCAAATTCATGAAAGGGAAGGGGATTGTAGTTACGACGTAAGGAACATCCGATATCAATTGTGAAACGGTTATTCCATAACGGTCAACCAACTCGTGATGTCGTCCGTAAAATTTACGAAGGGATGATTTCAACTTCACCATTTAGAACTCTTGGTTTAATAGCTTCCTTGTGAGCAGTAACCCTCTATCAAGAAAATCTTGATAGGAAATGCAAGCACGGGAATATCGTATCAATTGGGAGATATATACCCCGTATGCAGGTGCTGCTGGAATGTTGCTACTTAGAAATGGAAAGTTCACAATTGGAAAGCTGAAATCATCTCTTTTGTCGTAAAGTTTTGTCTTCAACCGACCCTAATTGTCAATTTCTAGATGTAAGTCAAGATATGAAGCCGACTTAACTGTATCTGTAGTATCCTTTATCTCCAATTCGATGGGATAGATGCGATCCACATAGTCACCAAATTTTGAATTGTTTAGTGAAAGAACGTCATCTGTATAGCGGAAAGTAGAGTTAAAGGATATTGCTAACTTCTTATCTGTCTTCCTAAGAAGTTCCTGCATGAAGTCAGCCTCATAATAATAAAGAAACAAGTCAGCAAGTAGAGGGGCACAGTTTGTTCCCATTGGGATGCCGACAGTCTGTTGAAAAACACGTCCTCCGAACGTAACAAATATGTTGTCAATCAAGAAATCAAGCATCTTGATAATATCGGTTTCAGAGAATTTTTTGTTTGAATCAGAATGATTCTTTACAAAGTAGGATTTATCCCTCCCTAAGACAAGATACTTGTATCTACGTTATTATCCTTCAAAAAAATTATTATCCCTTCAAACAATTTTATTATCCCTTCAAAAAAATGAAAAAATACAAACAATTTTTTTTTTCCACGCTTAATCATTATGTGATGAGTTAATAGTAGGATATTATATGATTCGTACATCGAAAAATTTGAAGGGTTAAAATGTGTAAGAAAATGAATGCATATGAATACAAAAAAATGATCTCTTTTTTTTTCGTATGCTAGAATAAGATGATCCTCTATGAAATTCTGCAAATGCCATGTGGTTTAAACATGTTTGAACAACAGGAACACACATGCAAGTAAATAAGGAGGAAACCAATGAACTCAATGAATTGTCAATAAACTTCTCATAGATAACAGGCTTGATAAAGAAAACAATAATGTTATATATAGTTTAAACTCCATTGAAATAGGTGACAATACGATTAGAAGTTCTTATCCTTTCAAAAAACAAAGATCGCAGACTTATAGTTTGGTAAGTTAGAGTTGTGTTACGTTTACATAAAACTAATTGCTGTCTGATGACATCAACATTCAGCTTCCGTAAAGCCAATAGCTAACTGCTGAATCTCAACTAGTCGATATATTCACAAGCTGGATGTTTCGACTGATTTAACCCCGACCAATTTAAAAAAAAAAATATTCATTTAGAAAATTGAGAATGTAAATTGAGAATATGTCAAAGAGACAAATAGCAGTAGACCATCATTGAGTATTCAAAAACCTCTCCAAATCATGCACGTGTATGGTGTAATGGTGTATAGCATATGGTGCTATGGTAGAAGGAGTATGATGCTATGGTGTATGGTGAAAGGGGAATGGTGTAATGGTGTGCGAGAAATGCTGTAATTGTGTAACGTATATATAATGTGTGGTTATAAAAGATTAAAAAAAAAAATACAAGACTTACAAAGGACAGAGGCTCCTAACTTAGGATAGGTGCAAAAATGTGTTTTGTGAGAGCTATATTAATAGTATATATATATTACTCTAATATTGCTAACTATGAATTTATTTTTTTAAAAGTGATATTAAATGCAAAGCCTTAAGAAACAAAAACATTTTGCTCCGTATTACCTACCGGAATGTAAAGGTGTCTATATCTTTAAAACCAGCAACAGGTTCATATTGCTTGAAGAGCTGAAACGAATACAGCATCATATCTCTAATAACTTTTAGTGAGAATATTTTAAGACCGATATCCTTACTAGTAGTATTAAGAATAATTAACTATATATAAAACATGCATATAATTTGTTGTGGTACACCAAAATTTTCAAAATAATAAATATATTCTTTAAGGATTGTGCATTGACCTAATTTTCACGAGCAATTTACTATATTAATTCTTACATTGGTTTACTTTTAATGTCTATTAAATAAGTCGATAGGAAAAATTCTAACTGACAAAAATCATAAAACAGACGAATATTACACCACATATTAATTATATATCGCCAGAAGAACTAATTTAACTTTTAAAGTGCATTCCTATCATCAAGAAATTTGGTGGAATCATTGTTCTGATTTGCGCCAGTCAATCAGCAGAAAATGAAATGTCGAGTTGATGGTTGTCATTACTTAAATATCAAATTCCTTAAATCATAGGAAAATAATGCATTCACTCCAAAGCCACTTTTAACTGCTATTAAAATTAATATACCCATGCACGTGCACGTTTTGACAATAAATAAAAAGAGATATTGGAGATAATTTCATATTACTATACATACCGGGGCACGTAGTGTTTGCTTAAGTTTAAAAGCTTCCTCTGAATCTTGGTTTTTCAATTCATCAGAAAACGTCTCGTTTGCTAGGAAAAGTCTGATATCAACGAGAATCTCCGCCTCTAGATAAGACAACAAATAGACATAAACTTACACCTTGACTTTGCATGCAGTTGTAAAAACATTTATAGATTTGCAAATATCAATCTAAAATTAGCAAATACAGTTTATGTCAGTAGTTGACCGGTTCAAATGTGTAACTACACGCTATTCCTGGAAGGTGATATTTTATCGTTTGATTGTTATCGCCATGACGTCAGCAACCCGTTTTTGTTGATTTTTTTTTTCTTTTCATTAAACATATTCAACAGAAGTGGTGAAATCAATGCATCAATATTAAACATAATTTACTATTACTCCGAGATGCATTTATTCTTTATTTTGATATCCTACATGTATAAACCTCTGTCGACTGATGCATGTAATGATTCTCAATAAAAAATCAACGTTTGAAGATATACTGTATTATAAAGTATATATAATGTGCCAAAAAAAACCAACATTCAAAAATATAAAAATCCTCTTAAAAGTGTTTGATCATAGCAAGTTTAAGTCATAGATTATTTCCATGTTTAGTTGGAATCGAATTATTGAAACCAATATATTATATTTTATATTCAATCTGGGAAAAGTAATTCTAAAACTATTAACATAAAACATAATTACCTGTATTTGGTTCTCTTTCAAAAGATTCTTCCGTTGTCGTGATAAGTGTACGTATTGTAGTTTGAGGTGACACTATTGTTGTTAGCGTATTCAGTTGTCCACTAGAACCAAGTGTGGAAATCGTTCTTTCGGAGACAGGTGTCAGCTCAATTGAGGAAACTGCTGGTGTATCTGTTTCCGAAGATGAGTATTTAGTTGTCTGTGTAGTAGAAGAAACTGATGATTTATCTGTTGTTGTCTGTCTAGTAGAAGAAATTGAATATTTATCGGTAGTAGTATGTTTAATAGTAGGAGCTGATGATGTATATGTGAATGTAAGCTCAGTAGTAGGTGTTGATGTTGAATCTGTTGATGTCTGTTCAATTGTATACTTTGCTGTTGTCTCTGTAATTGTCTGTTTAGTCGCAGTCGCTGATGCTGCATCTGTTTTTGTCTGTTCAGTAGTAGGAATTGATGTTGCATCTGTCGTTGTCTGTTCAGATGTAGAATCTGATGTTGCATCTGTTGTTGTCTGTTCCGTAGTAGGATCTGATGTTGTATCTGCAGTTGTCTGTTCAGTAGTAGGATCTGATGTTGCATCTGTAATTGTGTGTTCTGTAGTAAATACTGATGTTGCATCAGTCGTTGTCCGTTCAGTAGTAGAATCTGATGTTATATATGTAGTTGTCTTTTCAGTTGAGGGATCCGATGTTGCAGCCGTAATTGTCTGTTCAGTAGTAGGATCTGATGTTGCATCTGCAGTTGTCTGTTCTGTAGTAGGAATTGACGTTGCATCTGTCGTTGTCTGTTTAAAAATAGGATCTGATGTTGACTCTGTCGTTGTCTGTTCAGAAGTAAAATCTGATGTTGCATCTGTTGATGTCTCTTTAGAAGTAGGATATGATGTTGCCTCTCTCGTTGCCTGTGCAGAAGTAGGATCTGATGTTGCATATGTTGTTGTCTGTTCAGTAGTAGGAACTGATGTTGCATCTGTTGATGTCTGTTCAGTAGTAGGATCTGATGTTGCATCTGTCGTTGTCTGTTCAGTAGAATGATCTGATGTTGCATCTTTCGTTGTCTGTTTAGCAGAATGATCTGATGTTGCATCTGTAGTAGTCTGTTCAGTATTAGGATCTGATGTTGCATCAGTAGTTGTCTGTTCAGTAGTAGGGTCTGATGTCGCATCTGTCGTTGCCTGTTCAGTAGTAGGATCGAATGTTGCATCTGCAGTTGTCGATTCAGTAGTAGGAACTGATGTCGCATATGTCGTTGTCTGTTCAGTAGTAGGAACTGATGTTGCATATGTCGTTGTCTGTTCAGTAGTAGTATATGGTGTTGCATCTGCAGTTGTCTGTTCTGTAGTAGGAACTGATGTCGCATATGTCGTTGTCTGTTCAGTAGTAGGAACTGATATTGCATCTGTCGTTGTCTGTTCAGTAGTAGGATCTAATGTTTCATATGTTGTTGTCTGTTTATTAGTAGGATCTGATGTTACATCTGTAGTTGTCTTTTCATTGAGGGTACCGATGCTGCACCTGTAGATGTATGTTCACTAGTAGGAACTGATGTTGCATCTATCGTTATCTGTTCAGTAGAAGGATATAAAATTGCATCTGTAATTGTTTGTTCAGCAGTAAATGCTGATGTTGCATCTGTCGTTTTCTGTTTAGTAGTAGGATCTGATGTTGCATCTGCAGTTGTCAATTCAGTTGTAGTAACTGATGTATCATCTGTCGTTGTCTCTTTAGTAGTAGGATCATATATTACATCTGCAGTTGTCTGTTCAGTAGTAGGAACTGATGTTGCATCTGTCGTTGTCTGTTCAGTAGTAGGAACTGATGTTGCATCTGCAGTTGTATGTTCAGTAGTAGTATATGGTGTTGCATCTGCAGTTGTCTGTTCAGTAGTAGTAACTGATGTTTCATCTGTCGTTGTCTGTTCAGTAGTAGGAACTGATGTCGCATCTGTCGTTGTCTGTTCAGTAGTATGAACTGATGTTGCATCTGTCGTTGTCTATCTTGATCTGTTTTGCATCTGTGCTGTCTGTTCAGTAGTTGGATTGTATATTGCATCTGCAGTTGTCTTTTCAGTAGTAGGAACTGATGTTGCATCTGCAGTTGTCTGTTCAGTAGTAGGAACTGATGTTGCATCTGCAGTTGTATGTTCAGTAGTAGTATATGGTGTTGCATCTGCAGTTGTCTGTTCAGAAGTAGTTACTGATGTTTCATCTGTCGTTGTCTGTTCAGTAGTAGGAACTGATGTCGCATCTGTCGTTGT
The DNA here is from genome assembly GCA_019925275.1 of Mytilus edulis. NCBI lineage: Eukaryota > Metazoa > Mollusca > Bivalvia > Mytilida > Mytilidae > Mytilus > Mytilus edulis. The sequence continues at coordinate 39,860,145 of CM034358.1, forward strand.
CTGTTCAGTAGTAGGAACTGATGTTGCATCTGCAGTTGTATGTTCAGTAGTAGTATATGTGTTGCATCTGCAGTTGTCTGTTCAGTAGTATAACTGATGTTTCATCTGTCGTTGTCTGTTCAGTAGTATGAACTGATGTTGCATCTGTCGTTGTCTGTTCAGTAGTAGATCTGAGTTGCATCTGTCGTTGTCTTATCAGTAGTAGATCTGATTTTGCATCTGTCGTTGTCTGTTCAGTAGTTAGGATCGTATTTTGCATCTGCAGTTGTCTTTCAGTAGTAGAACTGATGTTGCATTGCAGTTGTATGTTCAGTAGTAGGATCTGATGTTGCATCTGCAGTTGTATGTTCAGTAGTAGTATATGGTGTTGCATCTGCAGTTGTCTGTTCAGTAGTAGTAACTGATGTTCATCTGTCGTTGTCTGTTCAGTAGTATGAACTGATGTTGCATCTGTCGTTGTCTGTTCAGTAGTAGAACTGATGTTGCATCTGTCGTTGTCTTATCAGTAGTAGATCTGATTTTGCATCTGTCGTTGTCTGTTCAGTAGTAGGATGTATATTGCATCTGCAGTTGTCTTTTCAGTAGTAGGAACTGATGTTGCATCTGCAGTTGTATGTTCAGTAGTAGGATCTGATGTTGCATCTGCAGTTGTATGTTCAGTAGTAGTATATGGTGTTGCATCTGCAGTTGTCTGTTCAGAAGTAGTAACTGATGTTCATCTGTCGTTGTCTGTTCAGTAGTAGGAACTGATGTGCATCTGTCGTTGTCTGTTCAGTAGTAGGAACTGATGTTGCATCTGTCAGTTGTCTGTTCAGTAGTAGAATGGTGTTGCATCTGCAGTTGTCTGTTCAGTAGTGTAATGATGCATCTGTCGTTGTCTGTTCAGTAGTATGAATGATGTTGCATCTGTCGTTGTCTGTTCAGTAGTAGGATCTGATGTTGCATCTGTCGTTTGTCTTATCAGTAGTAAGATCTGATTTTGCATCTGTCGTTGTCTGTTCAGTAGTAGGAACGTATATTGCATCTGCGTTGTCTTTCAGTAGTAGGAACTGATGTTGCATCTGCAGTTGTATGTTCAGTAGTAGGATCTGATGTTGCATCTGCAGTTGTTGTTCAGTATAGTATATGTGTTGCATCTGCAGTTGTCTGTTCAGAAGTAGTAACTGATGTTTCATCTGTCGTTGTCTGTTCAGTAGTATGAACTGATGCTCATCTGTCGTTGTCTGTTCATGTAGTAGGATCTGATGTTGCATCTGTCGTTGTCTTATCAGAAGTAAATTCTGATTTGCATCTGTCGTTGTCTGTTCAGTAGTAGGATCGTATATTGCATCTGCAGTTGTTGTTCAGTAGTAGTATATGGTGTTGCATCTGCAGTTGTCTGTTCAGTAGTAGGAACTGATGTCGCATCTGTCGTTGTCTGTTCAGTAGTATGAACTGATGTTCATCTGTCGTTGTCTGTTTCAGTAGTAGGAACTGATGTTGCATCTGTCGTTGTCTTATCAGTAGTAGGATCTGATTTTGCATCTGTCGTTGTCTGTTCAGTAGTAGGAATGTATATTGCATCTGCAGTTGTTTTTTCAGTATTAGGAACTGATGTTGCATCTGCAGTTGTATGTTCAGTAGTAGGATCTGATGTTACATCTGTCGTTGTCTGTTCAGAAGTAAATTCTGATGTTGCATCTGTCGTTTTCTGTTCAGTTGTAGGATCTGATGTTACATCTGTAGTTTTCTTTTCAGTTGAGGGATCCGATGTTGCATTTGTTGTTATCAGTTCTGTAGTAGAATCTGATGTTGCATCTGTAGTTGTCTTTTCAGTCGAGGGATCGGATGTTGCATCTGTAGCTGTCTTTTCAGTCGAGGGATCGATGTTGCATCTGTAGTTGTCTGTTTAGTAGTAAATTCTGATCTTGCATCTGTCGTGGTCTGTTTAGTAGTAGGATCTAATGTTGCATCTGTAGTTTTCTGTTCAGTAGTAGGAGCTGATGTCGCATCTGTCGTTGTCTGTTCAGTAGTAGGAACTGCTGTCGCATCTGTCGTTGTCTGTTCAGTAGTAGGATCTGATGTTTATCTATCGTTGTCTGTTCAGTAGTAGGATCTGATGTTGCATCTGTATTTTCTTGTTCAGAAGTAAATTCTGATGTTGCATCTGTCGTTTTCTGTTCAGTAGTAGGATCTGATGTTACATTTGTAGTTTTCTTTTCAGTTGAGGGATCCGATGTTGCATCTGTCGTTGTCAATTCAGTAGTAGAATCTAATGTTGCATCTGTAGTTTGTCTTTTCAGTTGAGGGATCCGATGTTGCATCTGTAGATGTATGTTCACTAGTAGGAACTGATGTTGCATCTATCGTTGTCTGTTCAGTAGAAGGATATGAAATTGAATCTGTAGTTGTTTGTTCAGAAGTAAATGCTGATGTTGCATAAGTCGTTTTCTGTTGAGTAGTAGGAACTGATGTTGCATCTATAGTTGTTTGTTCACTAGTAGGATATGATATTGCATCTGTCGTTGTCTGTTCAGTAGTAGGATCGTATATTGCATCTTTCGTTGTCTGTTCAGTAGTAGGAACTGATGTCGCATCTGTCGTTGTCTGTTCAGTAGTAGGAACTGATGTTGCATCTGTTGTTGTCTTATCAGTAGTAGGATATGATTTTGCATCTGCAGTTGTCTCTTCAGTAGTAGGAACTGATGCTTCATCTGTCGTTGTCTGTTCAGTAGTATGAACTGATGTTGCATCTGTCGTTGTATGTTCAGTATTAGGATCTGATGTTACATCTGTTGTTGTCTTATCAGTAGTAGGATCTGATTTTGCATCTGCAGTTGTCTGTTCAGTAGTAGTAACTGATGTTTCATCTGTCGTTGTCTCTTCAGTCGTAGGAACTGATGCTTCATCTATCGTTGTCTGTTTAGTAGTATGAACTGATGTTGCATCTGTCGTTGTCTTATCAGTAGTAGGATCTGATTTTGCATCTGTCGTTGTCTGTTCAGTAGTAGGATCGTATATTGCATCTGCAGTTGTCTTTTCAGTAGTAGGAACTGATGTTGCATCTGCAGTTGTATGTTCAGTATTAGGATCTGATGTTGCATCTATCGTTGTCTGTTTAGTAGTAGGAACTGATGTTGCATCTGTCGTTGTCTGTTCAGTAGTAGTATATGGTGTTGCATCTGCAGTTGTCTGTTCAGTAGTAGTAACTGATGTTTCATCTGTCGTTGTCTGTTCAGTAGTAGGAACTGATGTCGCATCTGTTGTTGTCTGTTCAGTAGTATGAACTGATGTTGCATCTGTCGTTGTCTATCAGTAGTAGGATCTGATTTTGCATCTGTCGTTGTCTGTTCAGTAGTAGGATCGTATATTGCATCTGCAGTTGTCTTTTCAGTAGTAGGAACGGATGTTGCATTTGCAGTTGTATGTTCAGTAGTAGGATCTGATGTTGCATCTGTCGTTGTCTGTTCAGAGTAAATCTGATGTTGCATCTGTCGTTTCTGTTCAGTTGTAGGATCTGATGTTACATCGTAGTTTCTTTCAGTTGAGGATCGATGTTGCATCTGTTGTTTCAGTTCTGAGTAAATCTGATGTTGCATCTGTAATTGTCTTTTCAGTCGAGGGATCGGATGTTGCATCTGTAGTTGTCTGTTCAGTAGTAGAACTGATGTTGCATCTGTCGTTGTCTGTTCAGTAGTAGTATATGGTGTTGCATCTGCAGTTGTCTGTTCAGTAGTAGTAACTGATGTTTCATCTGTCGTTGTCTGTTCAGTAGTAGAACTGATGTCGCATCTGTCGTTGTCTGTTCAGTAGAATGATCTGATGTTGCATCTGGCGTTGTGTTATCAGTAGTAGATCTGATTTGCATCTGTCGTTGTCTGTTCAGTAGAAGGATTGTATATTGCATCTGTCGTTTCTGTTTAGTAGTAGGAACTGATGTTGCATCTATTGTTGTCTGTTCACTAGTAGATATGATATTGCATCTGTCGTTGTCTGTTCAGTAGAAGGATCGTATATTGCATCTGCAGTTGTCTTTTCAGTAGTAGGAACTGATGTTGCATCTGCAGTTGTATGTTCAGTTGTAGGATCTGATGTTGCATCTGCAGTTGTATGTTCAGTAGTAGGATCCGATGTAGCATCTATCGTTGTCTGTTCAGAAGAAGGATATGATTTTGCATCTGTCGTTGTCTGTTCAGAAGTAAATTCTGATGTTGCATCTGTCGTTTTCTGTTCAGTTGTAGGATCTGATGTTACATCTGTGTTTTCTTTTCAGTTGAGGATCCGATGTTGCATCTGTTGTTATCAGTTCTGAGTAGATATCTGATGTTGCATCTGTAATTGTCTTTCAGTCGAGGATCGGATGTTGCATCTGTAGTTTGTCTGTTCAGTAGTAGGAACTGATGTTGCATCTGTCGTTGTCTGTTCAGTAGTAGTGATGATGTTGCATCTGCAGTTGTCTGTTCAGTAGTAGTAACTGATGTTGCATCTGTCGTTGTCTGTTCAGTAGTAGGAACTGATGTTCGCATCTGTCGTTGTCTGTTCAGAAGTAAATGATCATGATGTTGCATCTGGCTGTGTTACATGAGTATAGGATCTGATTTTGCATTCTGTCGTTGTCTGTTCGTAGAAGATTGTATATTGCATCTGTCGTTTCTGTTAGTAGTAGGAATCTGATGTTGCATCTATTGTTGTCTGTTCATAGTAGGATATGATATTGCATCTGTCGTTGTCTGTTTCAGAAGAATCGATATTGCATCTGCAGTTGTCTTTCAGTAGTAGGAACTGATGTTGCATCTGAGTTGTATGTTCAGTTGTAGGATCTGATGTTGCATCTGCAGTTGTATGTTCAGTAGTAGGATCAGATGTAGCATCTATCGGTTGTCTGTTCAGAAGATAGGATATGATTTTGCATCTGTCGTTGTCTGTTCAGAAGTAATTCTGATTGTTGCATCTGTCGTTTTCTGTTCAGTTGTAGGATCTGATGTTACATCTGTAGTTTTCTTTTCAGTTGAGGGATCCGATGTTGCATCTTGTTGTTATCATTCTGTTTAGTTGAGATCATGTTGCATTGTGTTGCATTCTGTAGTAGCGATTTGCATCTAGTTTTCAGTCGAGGATCGGATGTTGCATCTGTAGCTGTCTTTTCAGTCGAGGGATCAGATGTTGCATCTGTAGTTGTCGTTTAGTAGTACATTCTGATCTTGCATCTGTCATGGTCTGTTTAGTATAGGATCTAATGTTGCATCTGTAGTTGTCTGTTCAGTAGTAGGATCTGATGTTGCATCTGTAGTTGTCTGTTCAGAAGTAGGGTCTAATGTTGCATCTGTAGTTGTCTGTTCAGTAGTAGGATATAATGTAACATGTGTCGTTGCCTGTTCAGCAGAAGGATCTGATGTTGCATCTGCAGTTGTCTGTTCAGTAGTAGGATCTGATGTTACATCAGTAGTTGTCTGTTCAGAAGTAGGGTCTGATGTTGCATCTGTAGTCGTCTGTTCGGTAGAAGAATCTGATGCTGCATCTGTCGTTGTTTGTTTAGATGTAAGATCTGATGTTGCATCTGTCGTTGTCTGTTTAGTAGTAGGACCTGATTTTGCATCTGTAGTGGTCTGTTCATTAGAAGAATCTGATGTTGCATCAGTAGTTGTCTGTTCAGTAGTAGGGTCTGATGTCGCATCTGTCGTTGCCTGTTCAGTAGTAGAAACGGATGTTTCATCTGTCGTTGTCTGTTCAGTATTAGTATAAGGTGTTGCATCTACAGTTGTCTGTTCTGTAGTAGGAACTGATGTCGCATCTGTTGTTGTCTGTTCAGTAGTAGAAAATGATGTTGCATCTGTCGTTGTCTGTTCAGTAATAGGATATAACGTTACATCTGTCGTTGTCCGTTCAGTAGTAGGATCTGATGTTACATCTGTAGTTGTCTTTTCAGTTGAGGGATCTAATGTTGCATCTGTAGATGTATGTTCACTAGTAGGAACTGATGTTGCATCTATCGTTGTCTGTTCAGTAGAAGGATATGAAATTGCATCTGTAGTTGTTTGTTCAGAAGTAAATGCTGATGTTGCATCTGTCGTTTTCTGTTTAGTAGTAGGATCTGATGTTGCATCTGCAGTTGTCGATTCAGTAGTAGTAACTGATGTTTCATCTGTCGTTGTCTGTTCAGTAGTAGGAACTGATGTTGCATCTGTCGTTGTCTTATCAGTAGTAGGATCTGATTTTGCATCCGTCGCTGTCTGTTCAGTAGTAGGATCGTATATTGCATTTTCAGTTGTCTTTTCAGAAGTAGGAACTGATGTTGCATCTGCAGTTGTATGTTCAGTAGTAGAATCTGATGTTGCATCTATCGTTGTCTGTTTAGTAGTAGGAACTGATGTTGCATCTGTCGTTGTCTGTTCAGTAGTAGGAACTGATGTTGCATCTGCAGTTGTATGTTCATTAGTAGTATATGGTGTTGCATCTGCAGTTGTCTGTTCTGTAGTAGGAACTGATGTCGCATCTGTCGTTGTCTGTTCAGTAGTAGGAACTGATGTTGCATCTGTAGTTGTCTGTTTAGTAGTAGGATCTGATGTTGCATATATCGTTGTCTGTTTAGTAGTAGAAACTGATGTTGCATCTATCGTTGTCTGTTCAGAAGAAGAATATGATATTGCATCTGTCGTTGTCTGTTCAGAGGTAAATTCTGATGTTGCATCTGTCGTTTTCTGTTCACTAGTAGGATATGATATTGCATCTGTAGTTGTCTGTTCAGAAGTAAATTCTGATGTTGCATCTGTAGTTGTCTTTTCAGTCGAGGGATCGGATGTTGCATCTGTAGTTGTCTGTTTAGAAGTAAATTTTGATTTTGCATCTGTCGTGGTCTGTTTAGTAGTAGGATCTAATGTTGCATCTGTAGTTGTCTGTTCATTTGTATGAACTGATGTTGCATCTGTAGTTGTCTGTTCAGAAGTAGGGTTTAATGTTGGATCTGTAGTTGTCTTTTCAGTAGTAGGATATAATGTTGCATCTGTCGTTGTCTGTTCAGCAGAAGGATCTGATGTTGCATCTGTAGTTGTCTGTTCAGTAGTAGGATATGATGTTGCATCAGTAGTTGTCTGTTCAGAAGTAGGGTCTGATGTTGCATCTGTAGTTGTCTGTTCAGTAGTAGGAACTGATGTTGCATCTGTAGTTGTCTGTTCAGTAGTAGGTACTGATGTAGCATCTGTAGTTGTCTGTTCAGTAGTAGTGACTGATGTAGCATATGTAGTTGTCTGTTCAGTAGTAGGGACTGATGTAGCATCTGTAGTTGTCTGTTCAGTTGTAGTGACTGATGTTGCATTTGTCGTTGTCTGTTCAGTAGTAAGGACTGATAGTGAATCTGTAGTTGTCTGTTCAGAAGTAGGATCTGATGTTGCATCTGTTGTCATCTGTTTAGAAGTAGTAACTGATGTAGCATCTTGAGTTGTTTGTTCGGTAATTGTGAGTGATGTTTCATCTCTCATTATCTGCCTAGTAGTAGGGACTGATGTTGCATCTGTCATTATCTGTTTAGTAGTAGGGACTGATGTTGTAAAGAAAGTTGTCTGTTCGGTGGTAGGAACTGATTGTGCATCCTCAGTTATTTGCTTAGAATCTGCAAATATGTTTTTTCAGAAACCTTAAAAAAATCATTTACATTATGCATGCTAGGTATCGTATTGTACGATATGTTACAAAAAAATCATATACTAAGAATTTTCATGACCTTATTGCTAAATACAATACAAACTAGCGTGGGAGTAAAATGAACCGGTATTTAAAGACCGCACACTTAATTAATAAGTTATATATAATCTTGCGGTACATTTTTTCTGATCTATTGTGATAGACTGACCGCTAAATAGACATCTGAATTACATTTAATGAAGACCTGGTACGTTAGTCTTTTTTTTAACTTTGTAATTGGTGGATTGTATTTGTACATTTCAACTTCATATTGAAATGTCTGCAGATCTACTAAACAAAAGTTGACTGCAAGGTAATTTTCTAAACTCTATTAATAGACTAAAACAATGAACATGACGTATTGTTTGTTGTAAGGACATAACTGATGATGTTGAGATCAAATTGTCTTCTTTAGACTAAATATCATTGTCATGCGACGTAATAGTTTTGTTGACATAAAAAATACGTAAAGTTGTTTTCAAATCGTTATTATTGAGTTTTACTTTTTAAGTTGCATTACTATTAACATGTATGCCGTGCATTTAATTTCCAATTCGATTACATAACGGTACAATGATTCTTATTACTTCAGTCAATTATAGATGATAAATTTAAAATGGTAATATGGCTTTAGTAGGCAGTTGTACAGGTGTAAAAGAAGAGGGACGAAAGATACCAAAGGGACAGTCAAACTCGTAAATCTAAAACAAACTGACAACGCCATGGCTAAAAATGAAAAAGACAAACAGAAAAACAATAGTACAAATGACACAACATAGAAAACTAAAGAATAAACAACACGAACCCCACTAAAAACTAGGGGTGATCTCAGGTGCTCCGGAAGGGTAAGCAGATCCTGCTCCACATGCGGCACCCGTCTAGTTGCTTATGTGATTACAAATCCGGTAAATAGTCTAATTCGGTAGGTCAAATTCATGAAAGGGAAGGGAATTGTAGTTACGACGTAAGGAAAATATCCGATATCATTTGTGAAACGGTTATTCCATAGCAGTCAACCAACTCGTGATGGCGTCCGTAAAATTTACGAAGGGATGATTTCAACTTCACCATTTGGAACTCTTGGTTTAATAGCTTCCTTGTGAGCAATAACCCTCTATCAAGAAAATCATGATAGGAAATGCAAGCACGGGAATATCGTATCAATTGGGAGATATATACCCCGTATGCAGGTGCTGCTGGAATGTTGCTACTTAGAAATGGAAAGTTCACAATTGGAAAGCTGGAATCATCTCTTTTGTCGTTATTCCATAACGGTCAACCAACTCGTGATGACGTCCGTAAAATTTACGAAGGGATGATTTCAACTTCACCATTTGTAACTTGAGTTATTCATTGTGAAGAATTATAACTATCCGTTCCTTGAATTAAATACGTCTTTTATCGAGATAGCTGGTATGTGTATGTGTAACTGATCCTTTTCCTTTCGTGAAATTGGTATGCTATTTGTGTTGTGACTTCCGTAATTTTTTAACATTCACTTGACATGAATTTCTTGAATTCCTTTCATTTTTTTTTGTAAATCACTAATTGGTGATAACTATTGTTATGTTTTCCTTGTTTTGCAATTATGTTTTGACCATATGTTTTAACTTGTCTTTGGATTTGACTAAAATTATGTTTTTCCTTTCTTTCCGTATGTGTTTAAATAAAGTAATTTATATATTAAACGCTTATTTCATTTCTCCTGTCATTTTTTATACAATCAGTGGGATTTCCAGTGACACCAGAACAATAGAAAAGTCACTCTTCTTATGAAAGAGATAGAAAAGGTCTAAAAACAGGAGAGACAATTTACGCATAAAACCCGATATGCATAGGGATGAATATCTCTTAAAACACAAAACCATTATATAACTTTTATACAACCACTATAAATAAAGTATATGTTAAAGCTAAATTTGTTACTATATGATTTTTTAATTGCCAAACATGCTGTTAATTGAACAGCCTATTGTCCAACATAGGGGTGTATAAAAAACTGCCACATTTGACTGCATATTTTTTTTTTTTTTTTTTAAATATATATCAAACCTTAATAATGTAGCTCTCTGGGTATCCAATTTTTAACGTGTTCCGAAATGTAGTTTCGTCACAAGAATTTTTCAAAGTTGTGTCATTTTGTCTATATGAATGTCGGTAAATTCGTATGATCGAGCACACCGACAAGTATATCGTTGGGACAACTCGATTTAATGTAACTTGTCAATATACGATTACCTAATGTGAAGTTTATCAAAATCATCATAACATAATTGATCAACACATTATGTTTGAACAACATGAGTCCTACAATATAAGATTTTAAAGGTGCATATCATTTACATTCAACGTTTTTATTGGATTTTTTTTACTACAATGTAACCTCGAGATTCAACGTTGATAGTAAAAAAAAATCCCAGAAAATTTTTGAATGATATTGTAAATGATATTAACCTTCAAATTCTTATAATATCGGAATAGAAAATATGTGATCCGAATTAACCATGCACGTGTGTTACAGAAGATTATGAACTTTTATGATGAACAGGGGGTAAGGGTTTTTCTTAAACAATATTATTATCCCAAATTTAATGAATTTTGTTTGGCAGTATTTAAATATAAACACTACATATAGCAAAGTATATATTAAATCTCAATGTATTATTATTAGGAAAAATGTTTGACTCGGTAAAAAAAAATCTCCCCCTCCCCCGTATTGCATGTAAAGGTTGAAACCTAAAGAATTCGCACTAACTGCATAAAAGGGGTCCGCTCCAGTCTTGAATCATTAATTTTGTTTGTCATCAACAAAATATTGTCTCACACTGAAAGGGGCAGCCGGTCAACCTGTACAGCCCAGCTTGTCAAAACAACCAAGATTTACAAAACATTACAAACAAAACCCATCAGTTGGACAATCTTACTGGAATCTGATTATCTCTACTGATAAATGATGCAACACTTATGACACATTTAAGTTTTGGAATGATTTTATTCACAAAGAATGTTTCTCATTGGTATACATTTCTATGCTCTTGTCTTTTCGGAGTTTATATTGGAAATTAAAAATTGCTGCATGTAGGACACTAGCTTCACATTCCTATGCATATGATTGTCATATGTATGATAATCATTCTATAAAATATCCGTTTGATATCCTTTCAATGCATGACACTGTCTAGTGGTTTTTCTGCCACAATTACAAGGAAAACCTGGCTAAACTTGTGCTAAATCAAACACTTGAAGGCATCGCTATTCTATTGATGTTAAGCAATTATTTAAAGGGCCTCCCGGAACTGTTGGGTTTTATGACAGTCTTCCTTCCATACAGACCATCGCTGCAAAATAATTTGAACATTCAATTAGATGATTATAATATTATTTGGCAATCCAAAGAGAACCTGCAAATATCAGACCACAATTAACAGACCCCCCAAAAAAAGCCAATTTTACTTTACAATGAAATTGAAAAAGTAGTTAGTAGCATGTCAAATCATCTTTTGACTATCGACAACAAATAAATAAAATCTAAATTTCGTAGCATTTACCCCCCCCCCCCCCCTTTTTTTTATCTGAATTTGTTCAAGGTATGATGGTTTTACCAATTTTCAAATTTCAGTATGTCATGTTGTTTATCTTTTATAAATTAGATGAATTTCTAGCAAGTTTCTACGATATTCTTTATCATTTGACAAAATACTATGCATCTGAATAAAATTGTTTACTTTTTGAAAAAGCCCGCCTTCTTTTACTTTAATTTACTTCCCTTTATTTCACATAGCAACAAATATTAAAAACTGCCACATTTGACTGCATATCTTTTTTTTTCCCCAAAAAAAAATATATGTCAAGCAGCATAATTAACTTTACAAATTGGGAGAAAATCAAGATGTTCCGACTATAGGTTAGTATTAAAACAAAATAATGAAAGGATGGCAAGATCACAGGTTTGAGCCCTGACGACACTTAAAATCGAAAATTCACTTATTTACCTATCATATGAAAATACGATGATGTGATAAACTTAACAATTAATAATTTACCTGGTGCATTATCATATTCACATTACGTTGACACGTCTTAGTTCGTCTGTGTTAGCTCATTTCAAGCTCGTAAACAATGTACAACATTTTCTGCTGTTCTTTACCGATTACCTCTAGTCATAAGAGCGCACTGTTTACAGGGGAGGTAATATTTTGTCACCGGTTCACGCACTGCAATGCTGTTGTTGTTGTTTAAATACAAATGATATCACTGTATAAATAGACACCCCCTCCCCCCCGCAATATATTTGCACAAATATTTCATCTTAAAAAAATATATACTGGTTTTCGAAAAGAATGTTTATTGGAAAAATGTCGGTTATGCATTTGGTTTTGATCATCATTGATCATGCTATAAAAATAAACATTAAATGAAGTTATATCGCCGTTGATATTTTTTTCTCCAGTTTGTGTCATTAGTTCTGAATAAAAATATTTTTTACACATACAATGTACATGTAGCTTCATTTTTTGTTGAGATATATAATATCGAATTTCTAGTTATGATATCAAAATTCGTGTCTACAGAAGAACCAGTTTAAAAATTGAGTTGAATTTTTAAGTAGGTTTAAATAAGCTTTTGTCTGAAGATCAACATAATATCTAACTAGAAAAACGATGGGTTTTCATATTTAGAAAACAAATGTTTCTGAAATATTAAAAGATAAGGACATGTGGTATAGTTGCCAATGAGACAATGCTACAAATATAAAACACAGTTTTAAGCATTGTTAATTGTTGCGACTTTATGTAATCATAAATACAGGTATCTAATCAGAATGATAATCTGTAGACATTGGTTGTTTTTAAAGAGTGAGATAAGAGTTTAACACAATTACGTACCTCCAAAAACAAAAAGTAGAACCATAACTTGAAACACATTTTGTAAGTATGCCATCCTCAAAGAATTATGTTAATGTCCAGACACTAGTTGCTACCCATGCAATAAGGAAACATGTCTAATTGGTTTCTAAAACAAATATTAACGTAAATAGTTAAAAATTTAGATCGACGAATAATAATGATTTTGTTTTACTTATGCTAAGCGGAAGCTTAATCTTACACTCTGGATTCCGCGACAAGGGTGTGCGGCAATAAAATGCAGATGTTTCGTAGCCCAAATAAATTCAAATACGAAAATGTTCCGACACTTTTAAAACACAAAGCTCATAAAAGGTTTGTGACTGAACATCCAAAATAAGTATTGATGAATTAATTTTCCGTTGTATATTCATATCGTTAAATTGTACTATGGTTTTTAAATAAAGCGTTTGTTAATTCTATTGATAAAGTAGTAGGTCCGGTAAGGACCGATTTTGGCCTCAAACTTCATGTTCATCTGACAAAAGATTTTGACCAGTTTTTAAACACTTAAGTGTCTATTTTATTTGAATCAATTATTTGATGTGAACGATTTTAACTGATTTAGTCATAAAAACGCACCGATTCAAGCTGAAATATGAAAAAATCTACCAAATATGCCGAAAAGTGTCATTTTTCAGATGTTTTTTTTGTCCAAAATGAAAGTGGTCGCATCCGTGTTCATCTTCAACCGTTGTATATGTTATGTTTTATCATAAAATACAACTTACATTTCAATATTAAGGATGAACACGAATGCGGCCAATTTCGTGTATAACTGCTTTATTTTGGGGCCAAAAAGGGGTTTTACTGGACCTACTCCTTTCAATGCCCTAGGCTAAAAGCTCAAGTTTTACGTAACAGTGGTATTGCTAGAATCAAAGACACTTCTTCTGCGCAATAATGTCTATATAATTACCAATTGGTGATGGCAGCGTCCCAATTTTCAAATCTCATGGTGCTAAATTGTTATTCAAAGGAATGTACTCGCTAAAACAATAAGAACACATTAATGAAAGCCATATGTTATAGATAATGTGTATTTGAAGTTGTTCTTGTCATAGAACAAACCGAGGGTTGTCATAATCGATCAAATCGAAGACCAGTTATAGGGAAGATTTTCTTTGGGCAATCCGTACACCCCTACGACAAGAAAATGTTTTAATGCGTTCAGGTTCGTATACGCCCTACGCCTAACTTTGAATGTTAAATAAAAATTAGTAAAGATATAAACTTTAGAAATTATTATCCATACACAATACAAATTTTACTGTAACTGCATAAAGTAAGACACCAATGACTTGTTACCATCCGATAACGGTGTATGAAAAAATGCAAAATACTTTGTAAGTTATTTTGTGTACCAACTCAGTTTATGGAAAAGGAAGAGGGGAGGGATATGTTGTGTTGTCGCAGAAACGTGATTATTTTTTCAACAATTCTAATTGAATCGAATGAAATATTCAGAATGATTTTCTTTTGAATAGCTATACATTTTTAACAGATATTCAGGATATAATTATATATCCTCCTCCCATCCGACCCCATTGTAAGGTAGGTGGATGATAATCAATAGAATATCAGCATATTTTATTAGTTGATTATTTGATAGAGTAAGGTATTCAAAATGTATGAGAGTTAAGAACTGATACGAAGAAAGCTAGAAATTTTGATACATGTACATGTAAACACGAAAATGAGTATTAATTCATTTAGGTCACAGTATGATTTCACATTCACTGTATATCAAGGAAATTTTCAAAATCTTATAAAAGAATATGTTAAATCTGGCTTTAAAAAAAAGGTTATGAACATTTTACATTTAAATTCATCTCACATAATTATATGAATTTGTCTTTGTATAATCAATTATAGTATTAAATTGACAAAACTACACATTATTTGTTTTGAAAATTAAAATGCGGGTTTTTACACCTATCATAGATTGAACTTTAAAAAATTCCCAAATAGACAACACACAACTATCAGGCGAATATAATATCGTTTGCATTTTTTATCAAGGGAAAAAAATGACATCACTCAGGTCATTATTTTATGCCTTTGTACATATTACATTGAAATAATGGTATCGTCCGGGTTTATTATTCGAAACCATTATATATCGTTCTGAAAGAAAATAGCTCCATATCAGTATATACGTATGTATATTTTACATAATACATAATACATAATTATTCATGTCCTTGAAGTTTTCGTTTGAAGTTTAAGTTATCCTTTCTTAAAAAAAGTCAAATATATATGTATGTGCCGAGTATTAAAACATAACAAAAATCAGCTGCTCCGAACATCCTAACTTATCATGCTTATTATAATGACATTATAATGCTTCAAATTATCGGGAAAATATCCCTTTTTCGGATAATAACATACAGCTTTTAACTAATTTACCTATAATAAAAAAACTGCCAGAAATGAACAAATTCTCAACTTACTTAGTCACATTATTATTACATGCTAACAAACATGTGTTGCTCAATGTATTACAAATATAACATATTATAATAAAAGGTGAATCTATAATATAATAAATTATATTTTTTTCAAATGGTTAGTGGGACTTCATAATAAAATAACACTTGTCTCTTTCAAATCTATTTAACTGCTCGTTCGGTCTTCCTGCAGCGTACTCGTCGGTATGATGGGTTCTATAAAAGCTATTTAACCTGGTTAATTCATTTTTTGTCTACATTAGACGTTTGCTGTACCGTGTAAGACATACGCCAGTAAGCTGTTCATATCAATTCGTATGAAGTTTTTCTGCTTTTGATTTTGACATTTGATAAAGAACTTACTCTAGTTCGGTATTTTTTATTTTACTTTTTTTTTTTATCTCCTTTAAGTCAATTCAATGACACTATTTTGGTAAGTTTTAAAATGAAGTTGAAGTAGTAAGTAAAAATTTGCTTTTAGCAACCAGTTTCGTTTATTTTGTTTAAAATAAGCAAATACCCATTGCTGATGAATGTTCGTCGTTCATTTGCATATTAAGTTAAATTTGTCAATCATGTTGTTGTCCTTGTATTGTACCCCTTCTCTTTTCACGAATGAAACCTACCGAGTCAAAACCCTTTTTCGGATTTGTTAAAACGTAAGGAATACGGAGCACATAATTACACCACCAGTTGTGGGTGGGTTTCGTGTTGTTTAGTCTTCAGTTTTCAATGTTGTCTCATATGTACTATTATTTGTCTTCTATTCTTTTTTATTAGCCCTGGCGTTATCAGTTTATTTTTGATTTATGAGTTTGACTGCCGTTTGGAATGTTTCGACCCTCCGCTGTGACTAGACGCTCAACACCGATCAAGCAATCCCAAAACGTTTGTTTTTATTTGGGAGTCATTTGCAATGAGTTTGTAGACAAAACATCCATCTGCCGTAAAGAAAAAAATAATTCTGATACCTATGATAAGTTTATTTACATTTATGTCTGCTGTTTAGGCTTCTCTTCCATAATGATAACACAGTACAAAAATGTAGCGTTTAGATACTCAGACACATCAGTTTAAAAAACCGCAACATTTGAGTATTCGTTTTACGTCTAATTTCAAATACATAGTTCTTGAAAAAAATTATAAATAAAAATACTTTATTTAATTTTTTTATTGTTTAAAAACATTTACAGATCGAAAGATAAATTCCTTGCAACATGTAAAAGTTATCAATCACATTTGATGCACTAAAAATCCTGGTTTCCGTCAGTCGTTGTCGACGGAAATTTATGACTATAACCAATGCCAAAATAATTGACAAACAGGTCAACCAGTTTTTTTTTGCATGTTTTGAATTTATTTGTTTTATTCCTGCTGGTCTGGCCTCTGTTCTTTCTTTTACAATGTGTTCGGCAATTGTGTGATTAAACTTCAGAGCTATAAATGTTTTTTGTTTTGTTTTGTGCAGTCATTTATTTTTGCATTTCAGTTTTTGTAAAACAATTATTGCGATATTACATGTATGTCTGTTAATGTTTTCGACGATTTGATTCGCAGTCCAGCAAATGACTTGTATTATCAAATTGTATTGACGTTTTTACTTTATATTGATTAACATATCCTGCCTGTGTCATACGTTGTTATAGGGACAGTCAAAAGTTTTTTTTAAATTATTTTGTCTCGCAACATCATTTTCAGATATTCTTGACAAAAATAGTTTTGGTCTTATTCATATTTTTAATACTCATTATCGGAAATATGGGAATGCAACATGTTCATACTGATGTAAGCATAGGTGTATAGTAATGTAACACGAAAAAAACCAGGAAAAACCATTCATGGGTTTCAAATTCCGATAAATGAAATCTGTGCGACGTCAATAACCTGGTATGTTCAGTTTTATCAGTTATGTCAAGTTCTGAATGTACAAACATTGTATTGTTTTGTAAACTTTGATTTCAGAAAATATACCTACCAAAGCATATGTCATATTTGTATATTCAATACAGTAGGTCTATTTCTAGGTTAAGTTTATGGTGGTGTGGATATGTGCAATATGTATTGTTTGGATATTTCTGTTCAAAACTAATATCCTTTCTGTTATATTTTATGATTTTAAAATATAATGTGATTTTAAAAGAGATAGACAGATGAAATAGTGTTGTCTATCTGTCGTGTTTGTTTGGATAAAATCATTCGAAAAAAGTATCATTATATTATCTAAATCGTGGTTGTTAATTATTTGTTTCGAATTACTGTGCATTACTTTTCAATTCTTCAATGTCATTTTTATTCAGACCTTATTTGAGCAATAAACCTGCGAACTTTGGGGTTGTCAAGATTAAAAATCTGTTTTTGATATACTACCAAAAACTGACTTAAAGTCATATAGAATGATTCTTATTTGAAAGAAACAAGATACAGGGAAATAAGTTAAGCATATTATACTGGAGTGTATCTAAACAAAATAGCAACGTATAATAGTTATTTTGTGTTTTTATGACCTTTTTATTTCATTTTAAATGAACAATCTGATTGTATATCACTTATCAACACTATATTGTTACTTTACATGGGTCTAAATAAATGTCATGCAATATATTACCACTAACTTCCGTGTTTAAATATGCAATGGTACATTATAAGTTTGAATAATTGGTTTTGGAATAAGCATTGGTATACTAACCGGTTTGCCAAAAAAAAAACACCAAAAAAACATAAGAAATACAAATAAAAGTTATATTGTAATCATTAAATATCAATGAAAAGAAACGATCACAACACGTGTTTTATAATGAGCAGTTCTTACTCTTATTATACTTGACAATCCATATGTATTCTAAAAAATTATATTGTAAGCCCATATATAACTTAGTATTTGGATTATAAGCACAATGATAAAGAATAAAAAAAAAATCACTTATAACTTAAATTATTAAATATTGAATTCTTCTGATGATTTGGATCTGACATTATATGTGTTAATTTTGTTAAGAAGAAAGAAACAAGTACAAAATTTTGAGATCGTTAATTTTTTTCAAGACTATCAAATAACTACAGTTTCCCTCTAGTCATTATTTGAATGTTCGTGTATTGTACGTACTTTTATCGTTGTTTTTGTTTTTGTTTTCTCTAATATATCATTTGATTTGAGATGAATATGATGTTCTATTCATTTGAACTAAGTATCACATATTAAGAACAATTAAATTATTGTGGAGTCAAACCTTTCTTTAAAATATTGAATTATATGTAACGTCACAGTTAGCTACGGAGACCTGATAGTGACATGCAAAGAAATTATTATTATTAGCTCACACTATATTTGAGTTGTGCGTTTAATATGTTATTTTGTGCGCAGAGTATATTTTTATATTTGCATGAATCTAGCGGGGCTCCGTAGTTTGATGATAATATATTCATTAAAAAAAATAAACACCAATATATTGTTATTACGAATATGTCTAAAGTATCATGGAAACGAATGTAATCTATATTTGCATTGACTATACAACTGATTACATGAACAAAACATAACACATGAAATAGCTAACATTGATGAAAATATGTAAAAGAAATTACCTTTATGAATTATAATAAATCCAAATATCACAAATTATTTACAAATTAGATTTACACTTTTTCTACGTATAACTTTTAAACAGTTTTGACATAGCAAAAACTTTTTAAAAATGATTTATTGACTTTTTTATACCCAAAATGCACCTTTGTATTTGTAACTAAACAACGCTTTATTTGACATGTATGAGCTATTGATATCACCATCTGATAAGGGACTGTCCGATTTTAACTTTCCTTGGATTTGTTCTGTTAGTGTATTCTTAATGACATTTAAGCCCAGACAAGTAGTCAGCCATTCTTGCTGTAAGTCTCATTAATTATACAACTGTTCACAAAACGTTGAGTTGAAACATTACTAAGGCTTTTCTTCCCAAGGAATAATTTGGCCATATTTAAAAAGAAATGTGTCCTCAGCGCTCTTCAACATTGTACAATATTTGGTTATTTATACTCCTTTATTAGATGACATTTATCAAGATACAATTAAGGACATAGCTTTACATGTGAGCAACATTGTGTGCCTTTGGTGGTCATTTTGATTCTGTGATATTTGAACTTTTTCAACTCTTTACAGACCATCACCGCACAATCTTATTGAACACAAGTTGTGCTATCTAATGATTTGATTGTTTGATAAATCGGAACAGACCGATATTGTTGCAATTCACTTAAAGCCTTGTTATTTAATGAAATGTACACATGCTGGATATACTTACAGAGGTTGTTATGATATGATTGATGCTGTAAATCTCCTCCATAATAATATTCGAGTAAGTTTCGGCAATTACAGATTATCGAAAGGTTGTTGCATTTACATATTCGTCAAGTGCGCCCCTTAAAAAAACAGACTCGTTCTGTTATTTAAAACAGTTTATGGCCAAACTGAGTAAACATGTATCTAAATCTTGATCATTATCTTGATGATTTTTTTGCTTTTCAAGAATTCTTTTAATATAATGTTGAAATTTACATAAAGGAACTTAATTTGATAACATCGAATTTACTCTTCCTAGATTAAAAATTTACGACAAAACGGCCGATTTTTCTTTTTCTTTTATTGATTTGTATTTTTTGAATGCTGAAATATCTTTAGCACCATCTACATGTACGGTGTTTGCATATCACATGTTATGCCCGTGTAGGGTTTGACGTATTGGATTTCAAGGAAAATATTTTTGATATATTTTTAGGGAGATCGTTACATAGCACAAATTATTCAAAACCTTAAACAACTTATTCTATAAACATGAATATTCGGTTTACAAGTTTAATATTTTTACGGGATACATGTAGCACATTGTTTTATTAACTGAGAACAGAAGTTTAGATACTATGCGAATATGTGTGTCGATAATTTATATAAATTTGTTTCTGAAACATTTATAATTTTACTCTTACTGAAATCTTTGAATATTGTTTTTGTTTTCAGAAAATTAAGATCAAACTATTTATTACTTTTATATACCAAATGCACTTTCCGGCTCTGCCATCTGTCAATACATTTAAATGTTCAATCTGGAAATATTTTACACATGTCAGTTCGCTGCCTTACATAGCTGATTCTTCGTAATAGTTTTTTTACTAATGGTTGAAGACTGTACGATGATCTAGAATTTTTAATGTTGTGTCATTTGATATTCTCTAGAGAGTTGTTTCGTTGGTAGTCCTATCACATGATCTTATTTAATACCTTTATGTTAGCTTTGAATTGCATTTACAATTTTAAAGGACATAATCTTGATTAGAAAGTGTATGTTGATTGAAAGCACTATCGAGTACAAACAATATTATCAAATACATGTATCAGTAGAAAAAAATATCCACTTGAAATTAAAACAATTTTTTTAAAGTTGAAGCTTAACATTGTCAAATTTCTTCTGATCATGGTTCATAAAACATGCGAATACATCAATTTAAAAAAGAAACCATTGGTGACTCCATGTTCGTAGTTGACAAGGCTCCAAATCCGGAATCCTTTTTTATACAATGCGGTATCAGTGATTTTTCGGGTATTTCTATACAATGACCGCGGCTTTTGTGTGTGATGCTCTTGAATTTGAAAGGGTCTTGAAAAGGTTTTGTTGTAACATGGAAGATGTAAGATTGTCTCTTATTTATTTTTATTAATTAAATGGTAATGTTCTTGTTGTTTACTTCTTAAAATAAGAAGGAAAGATATACGTTTTTACTGCATGAGTTATCGACTAACTATGTTGACCTTTGACTTAAATAGAAATACAAGATAACATGTGTCTAGTGTTGAAAAAAGGCAAAAAATACCATATGGTAATTCAAACTGAAAAAGTTGAAAATAAACTGACAAAACCACGGCTAAACAAAATCAAAACACAACCAACAGTACAAAACAAAGGCAAATAGGAAAACCGACGGACGAACAACACGAACTCCACCAGAACTGTGACTTATCTTAGGTTCTACGGAATGAAAAGCAAATCGTACTAATATAAACAGATATCGAAACCCATTGATTAGATTATAATGGACCTTGACTTTTTTTCTAAAATGTGCACGAATGAAGATAAAAAAAACCCAGATTAATCAGGTTATTGGTAAATATAATTTATTATGTAAAGAGTTATAATAAGCGAACATAATTTTACATAAGCTAAGATTATAAAACACACTAATCTTAAACATGATTATATTTATATATTAACAAAAATCTTTTAAGCCTAAATACAAGCATTATCACTGCAAACAATAGAGGATGTCACCATAGTCCACAGAATGCCCCTAAAAAGCAGTGATTTCCGATATATGCATTACAACAGATATTTCAACTGGCTTTGATAGCAAACAAATGATGAAATTCAAAGAACTTAAAAGTTAAGCATTTTATATCCAACAACTTTAATACACATATTGTTAAGAAAATAAGATAAACACAATATGACAGAATATATGATAGAAGAGTTAATGAGGTTAATCTCATCGCAAGATGAACTGATGCGTTATGTGTTCTGAATATGCTACCTTGAATATTGAACAAAAAAATGCATGGTAGATGAAAAATCACACGAAGGCAAATACTTGAAATAGACAATAAATTAAAATAGTCCCAATGAAAACCACTTCACTATACAAAATTGAAAAGAACACGTTTATGTTCAATGTTAATGTTCATGAACGTTTGCATTGGTAGTCTTCATTCTTCGTTTGGGCCTTATAAATCTTAATTTAGGGAACATTGAACAGTAGAACCAACCTTTTTGCCCATTGATTTGCAGATGGGTTTTTTCTATTGACATATATTGTCAGTGAACAATAGCATGATTTAATGTTACCATTTGTAAAACAATAACTCCTTAACTATTGAAATACCAAATACAAATAATAACTGTTTCTCATTGCTATTAATACAACCATATCTAAATAATATGTCAAAAAAAAATATATATGGACGACATATATTTACATGAACGTATTCAAGGGTGATATCCTCTCTATTTAAAAAAAAAGAAAATCGCCTTCTCGAAGGACGTCTATATCTTTATAGTATAGAGATAACGGAACTAAAAAAAGACAGGAACAAATGAATGTCTATCTCATTTGTTTTATATATGAGAAATACAAAATTTCGCATGAGTCTCTCGTGATTTTTTCATTATTTTACTTGGAATCCTGTTCTGAAACATGATGAAAACATAGTGATTGAAAACGATATGTTATACAATTATGGCCAATTTGTGTATGGTACTACGTACATAAAACCAGAGGATTTTGAATATCTGATTTAAAGTTAAATCAAGATCAGCAAACCTTCTTAAAGATTTATCACACATTAAATTTTTGTAGCTAATTCCAATCGAATATATGTCTAGTGATGTATAGAATAAGGGACGTCATAATTCCTCATGTTCTAGTATCAAGTATTTCATCCAACTTCTGGTTTACTTGATTGCATAGGTCAGCAATGTCTTTCAGTGTGTAATCCCTATCTGTTGAAATGTCTGGCATTTTATAGTAACTTCTAGTCCTGGAGAATATTACCAATACATATTTTCAAATGTTTAAACGAGCAATCTAAACATACATGCATGTATGAACGTTTCGAACATCTTTATATACATTAGCCTAATAATAAAACATTACTACAGCTTATGGTTCGTCTAACACTGTTAGTTGTTATCATTCGTCCCTCTTGTATCAATGATAATGTCACATATTAAGACACAAATTACCATACACCAGGATTTTTCATTTTGGATCGGCTACCGATAATCACTTTTGACAAAGACTATCATGGAAAATACCGTTACGTATCAAATTGATGGTACAATGATCTTCAGAAAAAAACAGTTTAAATATCTCAGTTATCATAGAAGAAAGTGAACTTTCATTAACAGTTATTACATTATGACTGTAAGTGTACATGATTTTAAAACATTTTCATATCCCGGATTTTTATTTTAAAAAGACGAGTCTTATACGGGTAAAAACAAATCCGTTTTGCCCCCAATAATGTTTTTATGTTGGTGATGTGCTAAGGTAGCAAAAAAGAGTAATTAAATTAAACTACTACATAACAAAATGTATTGTTAGTTCGTCATGTATTTTGTAGTGCAATACTTTACATATTTTGTTAATGACATCTTAAAATTTATATTTTTTCTAAGACTAAATAAACATATATGATAACAACTAACAGTTTTAGACAAATATTAACCATATGGTACGTGTGTAATGTTTATATGTATATCAACATAGTTTAAAGACGAATCTCATAATTTAATGAAGACACTTTAGGTTTCTTTTAAGGTCTGTATAGTAAGAGGTAATCCGTTGTACAACATTCGTCGTAAAGCTGTCACATATTAAGATGCATAAAAATCCAACTAGCCAAGATATTAAACATGCCCGGATTTTAAATTTGTCATCGTTTTTATATGAATCAATTTTTAAAATCCCAATCTGGCATAACGCATTGTGCAACGTGAATGCTTGCACAAATTTCTGCATTAAAAGTATGACGTTTTATAGAATCGAAAACCGTTTGCAAAGAAGTTGATTCAAATCTGACTAAGGATATATTATTGTTGAATTTTGGGGCTTTATATATATTCATGTATTTATAGATTAAATGCTCGGAAATACAATCATCTGGAATAATTTGAACGAGAACACTGACGGTCTACTATATACTAAAACAGTTAACAAAATCTGGAATGACAGATACATACCGACAATTAAGACTGAATAGAAGGCTTCTGATACGATATGTTTTCTGATTTTGGAAAGGCAAACACACTGTGTAAAGGGGTAAAAGAAGGAATCGGGCAATCTACCATCTCTTATAGCTTTGGCAGTGGTGTAGCCGTGCACCATAAGGATAAACTAAAGATCCGTTAGAGTGATCTTAATTTATTGAAAAGAGACACACTAAACATCGTACATAAACACGGTGTACGTATTTACAGCATTTGCAGTTACAAAAACCTTGTTCAATTTATTTACAGGTAATACATGTGTTGTGTTTTGCCAACATGTATATCAACCAGAACACATACAGCGGAAGTAGAGTAAATACTGTAAAAAGTTGAAAAATATGAAAATGTAATACTGACATATACATTCTCGATTTTACTTGATGTGATATAAGTATCACCAATATGTTGTATATTGAATCGTAAGTTGCACTTAAAATATCTAGATAAACGAGATGTAAAATGTGCAACTTAAAAGTGAAAAATGTCAAATGTAAAAGAAAAAGATAAGGTCCATTTTAATCTTTCGTATGTTAATTGATTTTGAAAATTCATATTTTTTCTTCAGCATCATGATATTTGTTTACCGATTAATAAGATTATTCAAAAGAAATCGTAAACAAACGAGGTACTTAACATTTTCTTCATGTATACATATGAAATCAAACAATACCGATTGTTGTGGTTAAAGTCAATTCAAACGGAGACTAATAGTATATATAGACACTATATAATATGGTATTATATTTAGCTTGTTTATTGTTCAAGATCCTGCATGGAACTTGATAAGCAATATCAAGGCTGATCGGTTAATACTATCCTGTGATTTAAGGATGTCTGCTGCTCAGTTTCAAAATAAATAACTTTCCATAAAACTAGTATATATTGATAGGGGATTAATTGAGGAATCAAAAAAGCAAAAAAAATATAGGGGTCAATGTGATTTTATTGGAGATATTAGCCATTGGAATTTTGGCAGGAAAATGTTCTCTCTTGATTTTTCGTAGCTTTATCATTGACCAGTAAAAATTCTCAAATACTATTAAAAAATAAATAAAATGTTATAAGACTTTTACAAATGGCTTATAATTATACATGTAAAAGATTTATAAAAAAAAAATGGGGGTCCTTGGGCAAATTTTTTTAAGGCATTCGAATGGATAAAACCAGAGGATTTGGAAAATTTGACAAAAATTCCGAAACATGACAAGCAAACATCCTTAAGGAACCGCCTTCTATTGTTGTACATTTTACAGAGAGTTTAAAAACTATAATACCTTGTAATACATAGATTGCGTTCGTTAAAATCAAAAACGTCACAACAGACACGGGCATAGCGAACGAACTGTGAAATATAAACGCCATAAAAAGGTACCAAAGAGTAGGGTTATGTACATGATTTAACAATCAGCCATTTTTACAAATGTTACATTAGGACCACGGAAGCTCTGCAGTGAAACTATTTTTTTTTCTGACAAGTACAGTCATGGGACAAAAAAATGTCCCATCATTTCAACCAAAATCGATATTTTTCAAAAAATATTACCAAGCAACTGTTTGAGCGAATTTTATAATATAGATACCAAAAGATGTAGAAATGTCTGAAGTTTTATTGTTTATTTGGCCATAATTTTCTTGAGTTTCGTTTTCATCATCTGATAGATTAAACACAAATGCAAATGTTTACGATTTTATTTTGGTTAGAATAATAGCAAACTTTATAAGAAATATTGTTTCTGTGTGTTCATCTCGTCAAACAAATTAAATGAGCATGACTAATATAATAACCAAATAACCAATAAAACTTGGTAATATTTTTTTGAAAAATATCGATTTAAGTTGAAATGATAAGACTTTTCTTGACTGTTTACTCAATTTTGTCCAATGGCTGTATAACGCTTAAATCTTCCGATATATCGAATAAGTAATTTGCGATTTCGATGATATTAATCCTAACTTTAATTAAGTAAGTCGTTATCTCGATTGAGTAATTAGTTGTATCATTTTATGTTGTCTTGAGCTCGATTGAATATGTGTTTTGCTGATATTCGTTTGTTAGATAATTTAATGATATATCATCCGTTTCATGTTTCTCGATTTGTTACTGCATGCCTTTTTTTCAAGTGTGAATTAAGCGGAAATATATCTGGTTTGTTTATAATTCTAAACTTAGAAAGCTAGATTTTCTCATTTCTGTGTACATTCGGCTTACGTTTTTAATACTTTCATATTCTTGGTTTCCACTGTAGCAGATAATAAATGTGTGAATTCATGCACTAGACCAATTCAATGACAAAAATATACAATTTACGTATGAAAAACGTTATGGTGTTGAAATAACATTCCTTATCACCAAATTTGAAGAACAATAAGGGTATAAACGCCTTTTAAAAGGATTTACGTGGTGTATAAATTGGACCAAGACACAAACATATCATTACAACCCTTTCGACTTTTTTTTGTTTGAGAGTGAATTTGTCAAGTTTATACACCAATAAATTCCTAGGAAAAAAGGCGTTTGATCATTATGATGCTTATAAACGAATCAACTTCTTACCTTCTATGATTTCCAGAAATAATTCACCATACATCTGCCAATATGGCAAATTTACAACATCTCTTAGAAGAGCAAATGTTAGTTCTGAATTGGGATACAAATTAGCCTGCATTATAATTCCAAAGCTCACGAGAACAACAGCAAAAATCATGATGAAAAAAAGTAAAACAGTCCCCTGAAATGTATGCTGAATTGATAAATACATATTGACAATTACATCTAAATATCAAAAGAGATATAATTACCTGATCAGTATTGTTAACTTGGTTGTCAGACAAATGACTTAAGCAGATGACTACGAATATGTTCCAACTGTTATAGCCACAATCACGTTTCCTTTTCCCCAAAAGTGACATACCAAATTATTCTCATCAATTGGTATATGATCATATTAGCAACACCGAGTGTGCCAAGTGCCACCTACTGTAACTTCTTGAAAACCTTATATAACCCCCTGTGTCGAGGTGTTTGCCTTCCTCGATATACTTATGTACTTTTGTCTGTCGCTTACGTTTTTCCTTTTTTTGTGTTGTCTCGTTGTCAGCTAATGTTCAACTTAAACTTTTGAAAGTGCTTTTGATATCTTTCGCAACTCTTGTAATTTAGGAATAAGTTACATATAAGAACGATAAAACGCATAAAATACAAAAAAAAGCTCAACACTTCGGCACTATCAAAAGATCAAGATTGTATATATGCATAGGCACATTGGCCTAGTGCATGCATATTTTTTGGTTAACGCAGATCTTTTCTTTGTAATTCACACATTTATTGTCTGCTACAGTGGAATTTACTGTTACATACAGTGTTGTAATGGATTATCAGTGCGCCATTAACATTTTTTTTTGGTTGGAGCACGTAAAAGATCGGCACTTGCATGTTCAATTTATTTTGTGCCAATATCACTTACCATTTTTCGTATCATGATAATCTTTGGTCCTGTGTTTTTTGCAACATAAAAAAACTGTAATGTCCGCATGATAAAGAAAGCAAGAGTTACGCTGTACATCATTCGTGCAGGTTTAAAATTATCAGGAGGCAATGCAAATCTTAAAAAAACTGACAGTAAAAACAAGAAATTCATGAAAACGTCATATTTGTTCCAAGCATCTTTCCACCAGCTACAAAGTCTGTGCAATATACTACGTTGTTCTCTTTGGCATATCTAAAAAAAGACTTAAAGTTACAGCAAACGATATTGAAATTCAGCGATTGTCAATGAAATCTTAAGTATTTTTCAATAGGGAATACATTCAAAATTTGACAAATGCGTTTTACGCGTAGTCTTTGTCTGTGTTTTAACACCGCATTTTGTCTACGGCCTGAATCATAAGAACGTAAACTCATTTATTCTGACTCCAATAAATATTGTTCATCTTGGAATACATGTAGCAGCGTTATACTGTTTGTCTTAAATTCAACCGATTGTTGGTAAATATTTGCAGTAGCATCTGTATGGCGTTACATACACATATATTATATCATGTATATAAACTAACATTTTTATTAGAAAAAAACGACCTAAACAGATCTTTGAAATAAAAATTAGGCAGTCCACGACAAGCCTTACATTCACATTACTCAATTTTGATTGGTTATTTAGGTATTTACTTCTGGTTTTCAAACACAAGTTTTTGAAACTTCGACCTTCAATTATGTAACGCAGAAAATGCGTCTTCAATGGGATTGCTAGTACTAATGAATATATGGGAATGCAATGTATATTCTGATCTTAGCAGACCTCAAAGTACCAAAAAATCAATAATAAAGCATTTTTTTTTGTTCTAGAATAATATACTAGATAATCTAAAAACAAACACTGATGAACATGGTTAAGATAATTTCATTTCAGGAAAATCTGAAAAACTTTAATCAATCACCCTGTTTTTGTTGATTGACACTAATGTTTTGACATACATATCTCGCTGTAAATCAGGCAAGATAAATATAATTAAACCTTATGAAAAAGGTAAATTGTATATTCTATTTCAATTTGGTACAGCACATCCCTTTGAGGAAAACACTTTTCGATATTCCATTCATCATACAAGTCATATAGATATATTTACCTGTCGAAGTTCTTCCAATAACAAAGTCAAAATCCACCCGAAAATAATGTATTCCATCAACGAGAATTGACCATCTGTAAATGGGTGTAAATCTGTCAGCACGAAGAAGCTAAAGCAAAATAGCATCACGATGCATGAAATCTACAAACAAAAACGAATAAAGATGAAAACGGACAGCTCTACAACAAACTCAATTGCAAGATTGCAAGATTAACATATCATTCAATATATATGATATATGATATTATCTTGTTTTATATACTTCATAAGAAATCGTTTATACAGTATAAGATATCGTAATACCAAACTCCTTTTGTTACACGCTATTGTTTCATAAACACATTGCGTTTACTGTAATACAATGTTTTGTGAACATTCTTTGTGTCAAATACTTTCAACATATGTTCATAGTTTTTACTGTTGGGGATAATATGAAAATACTAGGGGGGGGGGGGGGTGGTTCTGGTCTCAAACAGAAAACCCTGGCCTTTTTTTAACTTCTGGTCCTCGATACTGTTCAACTTTGTACTTGTTTTTTTTGCTTTTGAACTTTTGTATCTCGGCGTCACTAGTAAGTCTTGTGTGGACAAAACGCACATCTGGTGTATACTTTTTTGAAACTCGTGCCTTTTGTTAGCTATTATTCGTGTGTTTCTTTGTCAAATATATTCTCTTATTTATTTGTATTGTCGTACTGTAATGTTGTGTTGTCATTATAAAGTTATATTTGACATGGTCATTCATTTGGGAGGTTTAACATGCCACAAAACCAGGTTCAACCCATTATGTTTTTTCTTGAAAAACTGTCCTGTACCAAGTCAGGTCATTGTTATATTATAGTGTGTTTCTGTGTGTGTTTCATTTTAACGTTGTGTTTCGTTTGTGTCGTTTGTTTCCTCTTATATTTGATTGTGAATTACAATTATTATAAGACGTGTCGCGTTATGTTTCTATCCCAAATTCATATATTTAGTTTTGATATTATAATTGTTATTCCCATCTGATTTTGTCTAATGCTAAGTTTGTTTCTGTGTGTGTTACATTTAAGAAATAACAGTACTGTAGTTGAAGAGTTGTCACCGTCAATTTTGTTTGACGGCGCAAATCTCCGTTTTACTGTCTTCTCTACGCGTCGCCAGTAAAACTGCTTTTGCCACCGTCAAATCTACAATTGACGGCGGCAACTCTTCAACTACAGTACTGTTATTCCGATTCTATTTCATTACAAAAAGAAAAATACGATAAAACTTGAAAAAATGTCTAAATTTGTCAAATAAAACAAAATCCGCAAAACTTCATGAATGGTTTCGGCACGAAGACGTCATGGCTACACGTGATGTAATACAAATGAAAACTTACAAACTAAAGGTTATTGAGTTATCTGTACGCTTCAAATTCGGATAAAATTACATTAAAACGGCGAATTCGAGGTAGGTGTTTTTTTTTTCTTTCTCGATTATATAGTAGTACTCGAACATTTGTTGATTCATCAATTCAAAAAAGCGGGTCCCTCCTTAGTTACGCCTGGTCAACTGTGGATTTGACGGCAACTTTTAGCAAATGAAAAAAAATGTTACGTCTAAATTGCATTAGAATGTAATGCTGTGTCGTTATTCTCCTCTTATATTTAATGCATTTCCCTCGGTTTTGGTTTGTGACCCGGATTTGTTTTTATCTATCGAATTATGAATTTTGAACATCGATAAACTACTGTTGCCTTTATGTACCGACAATATATGTTTGCACAGCTAAAAACCTGCTGTGATTCATTTAAATGCGATAATTTGATTACGTTTTTATTGTAAAAAAATATGCATGTAAAATCACGACAAACATGTTACTGCCAAACTATACTATTTTCATCGGACTGAGTATTCCATTCTATATTTTTAATACCATTTTACAATTAGATGTTTAATGATTATGAATATAAGAACTATGATCCTATTTTCTTTTAAAGTGACTATTTTATGCTCAACTTATAATGTTAAAATATACATTTAATGAACATTTTTGACAGAATCGTTCCAATATACCTCCTGTCTATTTTTCGCTGAATATTACATCACCGAATCGACATCTTACCACATTTGTCCAGAATTTTGTCACTGGTGCACTATAGAACAAATACAAGGCATCAATGATGCCTAATTTGCCCTTAAATGAGTCTGTACAACCACACCAATTAATTCTTAAAAACGGTTCTTTATGATCACGTTTTCCTCCGTTTGTGTGTCCCAAAAATTTAATACCTGGTATTAAAAAGGGTAAGAAAATGCAAAGCAAGATCTGAAATGTAAACATGTGAAATTAAATAAAATGTTATCATTTAAAAGAAATTCATCAGAGCCAATTATTTAGAACACAGCTATTTGTTAAAACAAAATATGCAAATTGCTGACAGGGGCGTTACTTACACAAGTATTTTTTTTAAAGTTACTTATATAGGTAAGATACCAAAGAAACAGTCAAACTCATAAATCGAAAAAAAAAACTAACAACGTTTATATAGGACCCTAAGTTTTTTAAGTGTAAGGTGGATATAAATGTTATCCAACTGGTTGGAAAAATGATTTTATATAATGGGATATCATCATCATTCGTAAAGTTGCTTCATTCCCCATTTGTTACAGTATCTACCTTAATATAACTATATGCATTACTTTGATTATGCATCGTTATTTCATTCGTATATTCGTCAAATGTATTAAATTTGTCCCAAAAACGACTAGTATATGTTTTCTATTGTTTTACCCTATCATGATGGATTATTTTATAAAAAAAAATGAGTAGTTTGATGCAAAATGAGCAAATGTCACATATTTAAAGAGAATTGAGAAAGTTAGAACAGATAAGCTAGGGCAAACTGTTCTTATTCCTAGCTAGCATCTTTGAGTCTTGCTACATTCTATTAACATTAACAAATAAAGGCAACAGTCGTATACCGCTGTTCAAAACTCATAAATCCATGGACAAAAAACAAAATCGGGGTAACAAACTAAAACCGATGGAAACGCATTTAATATAAGAGGAGAACAACGACACAACACCGAAACGCAACACACACAGAAACGGACCAAGCAACAGACAAAACACCACGAGAATAACAAAGATAACATCAAATCCAAATACATGAATTTGGGATAGACAAGTACCGTGCCACGTCTTATCTTAATATCTAAAAAATAAGAGAAAACACAAACGACTCAACGTTAAAATGCAACACACACAGAAACGAACAATAATATAACAATGGCTATAACAAAAGAGAAGATGATTTTAAAGAGAATGCACATTCCACTAGAGTGATAGGACCATCATGGGCTCTTTTTAATAGAACAAGCATGAAAAGTATTCTAGAATCAGCAGATTGGTCGACAGTTGTATCATAGAAATGTGCATGTCAACAAATCCAGAGAATAGACAATTAAAAAAAATATCTGTTTGGTAGCAGTAGGAAAAAAACTTTAAAAAAGATACACTGTAAATTTAAACATTTATAAATTAAAAACATTAACATCTACTGAGATATGGAGAAAGAAGAAATGATATGCAGAGCTATAGAAAAATTACCTGACTTCCAATGGAAGGTAAGGCTTTGTAATCTATTCATATGCGTAAGGTATCGACAGGTCAGTAGAACATGAATGAAATGAAATTCAAAATTTAAAGATCAAAATCAGAATTTGTGAAGTAATTTTCTACTTTCCACCTGAGGAATGCAGCGCCCTACCTCCCCACTTAGTATTTTTGTCTATGTTTTTTTATTTAATGAACAGAAAATTTAATAAATGATTGGTAGGGTGGCGGTTGCGTCTTGGTGACTATGACTATAAGATTTTGATGAAATCGTCCAGACGTCTAACTTTTTTGCAAGTTTGAACAATCTAGGAAATCTGAATACAGTATATAAATTAGCAGGAGAGATATTGAAATTTCATTCGTCAAACATGAACGTAATTTTGGTATACAAGGGTTTCTTTTGATTTTTAGTTACACATTGCAAATATTGCAGCTTTAAAATGGTTGGTTTTCTTAAATTGCATTTGCACTGAAAAAAGTACATCAATGTATAATCGTACCATTTCTCTGGACGTTAATATAGACATATGTCCTCCCCAAATACTTTTAAGTTTCGTTTGACATGCTGTTGTACCCATAAACTGCATAAGCTTGTTATTTGCCGAAATCTTCATTACGGTCTTCATTGAACAACCATATTTACATAGATAAATTCAGCCGTATAGGAAAAGCAAAATGATAATGTTGAATTTGATGTATGCCTTTTTGTGCTACTTTGTTACATTTGTTGTTTATGTAGTGATATTAAGATGATAACACAATATTGACTGTTGTACCCCTATTTTTGACATTTTTACTCTTTGAGTATGTTTGTTTTGTTCATGCATCGTTGACAATGTAATGGAATTTGATGCGACTGTCATACAAGTGAGAGGTTTAGCTAGCTATAAAACCAGGTTCAATCCACCATTTTCTACATTAGAAAATGCCTGTACCAAGTCAGGAATATGACAGTTGTTATCCATTCGTTTGATGTGCTTGGACTTTTGATTTTGCCTTTTGATTTTTGATTTTCCTTTTTGAATTTTCCTCGGAGTTCAGTATTTTTGTGTTTTTACTTTTTTCTTCAACAGGAAGGACAAGTATTTTCTGTGATTTTGGTCTGTCGTTCACATACATTTGTGCTATACCATTGCTTGCTAAAACCTCAAAGAACCTCGATATGCAAAAAAAATTACGTTATAGGAGAAGAATCATTAAATAATCTTCAATTAAACTGACTAAATTTCAAACACACATTTCTACGTTGTTTTTTTTTTTAATAATTTAACTAAGGTGTAAGGTAATGGCCATATAATTACGTTTGAATACATGTATAGCCGACCGTCCGTTTGCTAAATCCCTGTCAAATATTCCAGCCAGAAATCTGTAGTTTTTTTTCAACTTTAAGACTTTTGTATGAAACTACCTAAATTATAGACGGATATAGAAGGGTGAAGAATAAAGAAGTGAAAAAAAAGTACACATTTCACAAAAGATATACAGATGTATTGTTGGAACATGGCTCGACCCTACTGAATTGAATAATAAAAATGATGTTTTAAAGCCTGTTATTTAAAAAATAATAATATATTATAGTTACACATCAGTAAATAAATCTTGATACTGAACAGAACTGCAGTGACTGTAAGCAAATTGTATGTACAGTACTGAGTTAACCGCAAACTTTCCAGTACTGTTTTTGATAGACTTATCGACGAAGGCTATATTTTAGCAGTTGTTACATTGTACATGCACCTTATCTTGTCATCCTTTCAATACATACTTTAATGAAGCTAGTTCACCATATCGATTGTGTACTTTCCACACATTTCATCGAAATAAAAAAAGAGGATAACAAAAATACAGTCATGTACATGCTTGATATCATAATTTAATTGACACATAAAATTTGTAAATGACTATACATTGTCTTAATCATGTTAATAGACGGTTACAAGCGGGTTATTTGAGTTACCAAAGATATAACGACAGAAACATTATCTAAGAAATGCTTCAAACTTCTGTGATATTATATATACCTTGAATTCTCCAAAAATGATTCACCAAGATCCATGTTTTCTGCAGCATCTGCTTTCTTGGATAAAACCTTGAACATTGCACTTGCAAACAAAGCTGCATCTGTTTAAATGTTAACTAATAATGAGTAAACAAACACATTAGGAGATAAATAAATTGAATATAAGTTTTTGTAACGTGACACCTTTAAACAATGGAATGCTTTAATAGTACACCAATCGTAACTGATGAAATGATTTCAGGATAATTACTGCCATACTTATCAGTACATGTCAGCAGTCCTTTAAATGCTGATCACTAGTTAATAATAACCGGTAACAGAACAATACTAAGGTTAGCTTTACAAGACGTTTAATCCGGATAGTGCGGATCAAGGTTAACTTGTTGACACTTAGTGCTGGCTTTGGAGATAAAGTAATGTAGCTTCTTCACAAATTTACTTGGGTGGTTTACTTTTTTTGGGTTGAGTAGGTATCTTGATAACCCTCGAATTTAGGCTGCTTATAAGATTGACAATGCTTGTGAAGAACTGATCGGAGCAGTAATACAAACTGTTGATCGTTTACTTATATGACTGATCAAAATATAAGATATCAAGTTAAATCTGTTTATAGCTTATACCAACACCATTTCGTATTATTTGTGCACAAGAAACAGAAAATATCGTCAGACTTTTTTGAAAGAATAGACATTTTAGTTCTTAAGTTTCAGTATTATTGGCAACTTACAATTTCACTGGAAGTATACACTATTTGGCCTTGTAGACGTTTACACGATTATGTCTCCGGACAAAAGTTACACGAGTATAAAATTGAGAAAAGAGACAACAACCCGACGATGAAAAAAAACAACAACAGAAGGTCACCAACAGGTCTTCAATGCAGCGAGAAATTCCCGCACCCGGAGGCGTCCTTCAGTTGGCCCCTAAACACATATATATTAGTTCAGTGATAATGAACACCATATTTATTTCCAAATTGTACAAAAGCAACTAAAATTAAAATAATACAAGACTAACAAAGGCCAGAGGCTCCTGACTTTGGGCAGGCGCAAAAATGCGGCAGGGTTAAACATGTTTGTGAGATCTCAACCCTCCCCTATATCTCAATATATAGCCAATGTAGAAAAGTAAACGCGTAAAAATGCGCACATTATAATTCAGTTTAGGAGAAGTCCGAGTCTGATGTCAGAAGATGTAACTAAAGAAAATAAACAAAATGACAATAATACATAAATAACAACAGACTACTAGCAGTTAATTGACATGCCAGCTCAAGACTTCAATTAAACTGACTGAAAGATTATGATTTCATCATATGAACATCAGGCACAATCCTTCCCGTTAGGGGTTATGTATCATACCATCATAACATATATGAGAAGAACGTGTCATGTCATTGAATAAATGTGTTTAGTTCCGACGCAAAGACCCTATAAGTGAATCAATATAAACGCCAAAATCTTTAATTTCAGGTGACAACAGTATCGTAACTATATCCCTTAAGCTTCTTAATAAGTCTATTCAAATTCAAAGACTTAGATATATAGAAGAGTTATAATTCACAACGACTTGTATAAACCCTGGAAATTTTTGAAAGATAAAATGACCAGTGTTTGCAATCAAATAACTCTTGACACATAATATGTGCAACTTATATTTTTTATATGGATGCACGTAACGGCTTGTGAATTTATATCAGAGGACGCTTGTTCGTTTGACACACATGGCATCAGCATAGTTGTTCTCTTGGTTTGTACATCATAAACTAAATAATGAGGTTCAATTATTGGCTAACTTATGATGCTTGTTATTCATTATACACAAGCAATACTAACAATATACAGTATAATCATATTTACCTATACATGTCCCTTTGTTTAAAGTCGTCTCTATTGTTGATTTGTCTTTCAATAAATCAATTGCATAATCTCGTCTATTTATAATGACTGACCAGATTAAAACATCTCTTCTTTGTATGATGTCGCTCCCGTTTATATCTACAAACAGTTAATAAAATCGTCATTTTTTAAAGAAACAAATATGATATAAACTCTTTTGGTCATTTAAAATGATTGTGACCATCACAGTGGTTTGTTTTTATATTTTGTAAGGAAATTATTGGTTTTGTTCTCATTTTACTTGTTTTAAAACTATTCCCTAAAACTTACAATTATAGGAACCATGTTGCATTTGTTTATCGGTGTCGTCGTATCTATTGTAAAATTAATATTACTCAGAAACTTTTACGAAATTATTGTTGTTAACCAATTTCCCGGTAAATAACTAAAAATAACAGTAACAGTTTGATAGTAAAACTGTAAATATGTCTTCGGTAATATTTCATAGACATGACTCATTTAAGAAGTCTTTGGAAATTTTGCAAATCTTAGACGAACAAAAGTACTCATTGGATTTCAAGACAATTACAAGCAAATGTGGCATGATGGCTATTTAGATAGCTGAAAACCAGAGACTAAATGGCGTTGAAGGTATTACTCATGTGTTACCATTTGGTCTTGAGGATCGAGAAAAATCCATATCACACAGCCAGGTTTACGATATATACTGAAACAACTAAATTGTAAAACATTTTTTTTAACAAGAGAACTAAAGGTCTTTTATGTGGAATACAGTTACCAAAAAAAAAAAACAAAGCACATATAGCAACAATAGCAATCCACTGCATGACGGGTTCATAACTGATGCAGGAATATACCAAGGTGCGCGGTCGAAGATGTTTGAAGGCGACCACAAAATAAGTTTCATAATAAACAGATATTTTTTTTTTTTTTTTTTATTTTATTTACAAATGGATTTGTTTATGTTAATTTTTGGAAATTCTGTTTATTTCTTTTTTGAGATTTTGTTAAAAATTGTTAATATAGTGAAACCGATCGTGAACTTTTAATTATTAGCATGTTCCTATTGAGTATCTGTCTTCGAAATGCTTTACTGTAAACCCACTTTTTTCGCGGGTACATTATGTCGCGTTTTGCCTTTAAGCCCCCGTCACAACAGATCCTACGAATGTTTGTCGTAGAAGATTTCTATAATAGTTGTATTGTCAATGTGCAAGTCACGTTATGGATTGATCTATTGAAGTGCCTCATTTTAAATAATTCTTTTTGTTCTTTGTTGTACTATATACATTTATCTTGAAGTGTCTTTTTTGGTCACACTGTTGCAAGCTCAAGATGTTCATCACGTTTACATTTTCTTAGATTTACACTCCACACGGAGTATAACATTATTACAATATAATCATTGCTTGTAATCGAATTTTACCATAATCGTATGTCAAATATAGGTTGAAACCCAATAATCACCTTTGTAAACTTCATACGATTCGTCCTTCAAAATACGTTTTACAAATTTGCCAATGTCTTTAAAAAAAGGTTTTACATCTGCATCAATATAGTTAATATCTCGATCGTGTTGTCCGCAGCATGAAGATGAAGATTTCTGTGTAAAAAAAGCATAACTAGATATACTGCTGAAGTTTACCAAAGGGAACTCACTTTAGATAAATCAAGTATTAACAGCAATAACTGTTTTTTACCAGATTTAAATATTTCAGTTTAACACTAGAAACTCTACACAAATTTTAACTTTTTTGGGGGCAATATTGATTTGACACTGTCTTGAGGTGTTTATATGTCCCACCTCTTTGCTATTTCCGTATCTATTGATTTTATGTTTCAGTAAATCAATTCCATACTTAATGGTATTGTTATTATTGTTATTATGATCATATGTAGAATGCACTTTCACGGTACTACAAGCTGTCGATACCTATATTTTAGTCAATGTTTTTTCTGTGACTTTTGAATACGTGTTTACTAAATCCATTGATTGTTGGATGTGCACTGATTGATATTTTATTCCTAGATACATGGTTTTTTTTGTAATGACAACGCCAAGATAATAAAATGTGATTACGCAACGTCATTATCAAGAAATTAGTATACTTAACTTTGTTAAGCTAAGGTTTAGACTACATGTACATATACTAGTGTACTTCTTATGGTGTTAGTTCTGTGAAACCATTGTTTATCATATGAATATTTTTTGTCGTAAAGTTGTCACTTAGTTAAACGTAAATATGTGTAAAAAACAACGCTAGTATTAAAAAGGACACTTCTGATGAAGGATGTATGTTACCCAAAATATTTATCAATAATTACATTTATTATTTCCTTTTTTGATATTGGCGTTGTTTCGTACACTTTTTCGTTCGTTTATATGAAACGTATTTATTGTGTACTGAATCGTTTCTCATAACGACGCAATGCCCTTGTTATAAAGATCTTTGACTCTACATACCAATTTTGTGTGATATTGTAGTCTTGCCTTTAAAAATTCTCCAGCAATGTCATCACTGTTCATATACTAAAAACAAAATGTTTTTAAGATAATTTGAAAGGTTACTCTTGCTTTATTACTAAGTGTTAGCGCTTTATGTTGACCATTGGTTAGTTAAACCAGAAAAAAGTAAAGGTTCCTTCTTCGTCAATATTTTATTTCAACTTTAAAACAGGATGTTCAGATTATAATATCTTCGTTTTCTTTTCTTTTTGTCAGTATGGACTACAGGTGCTTCATATAAATTTTATAATTTTAAATTTTTTTAATGTAAATTGCGTATCCAATTTAGTGTACTTAAAATTTATTATCACATTTTAGTTGCATTGATATATATTTTCTATAAAGTAATCCATAACAAGTATCGTCCCTTACTCAGCCCGAAGACCGAAGACTTAAGGCTAAGGTCAAATGCATGTCCAGGAAATACATAAGGGTCGGTGTCAAAAAATCATTTACTGATGAACTAATAAGAATATAAAATTGGAACGATGAAATGGAATACACAATGGAATACAGACATTTCTGTATTTCATTTGCTTAGTTTGCAACACGTGTTGTTAATTTGTGAAGGCCGTTTTAATTTTCAACTGCAGTTTGGTTGATTGTGGAATTTTATGGCTCTCTGACAATCATACCACATTTACTTATTTTATACAAGTCTTGGAAATTGTATATGTCTTTTTAAACCAGAAAAGGACCGAAACGGACTGATTTTTCGACATGGGCAGTAATATTACTTAGTTCAATAAACGGTCATGAAACATGCACAATTCAATGATTTTGTAACACAGATGTCGTAGAAGCTAGTTCAACAAATCTATTTTCCTTATTTATCGTGTAGATACTGATATTTCTGGGCTTTTGATTGGCCAATATATTTATTGCACAAATCGGGGTACTAGTATATTAATAGATCAAACATTTATAAAAGGACAGGGTCACAATGTATAATCTTAGTCCATTAGCTACTGACTTCATTTTTGAAAATCTTTCCTATTTTTTCTCAATTTGTTATACATTTTGTGTGTTCGATGTTCATGATGTACATTTAGATAAACATGATAAAAGCTCAATTGTATATCCTATATCCTATTGACTAATATTGGACCGAGACAACTGATAACTGCATCGAGAGTTGTATGTGTATATAAAGTATTAGGCGTGTAAAAACTGTGCATCGGAATTCATCTATGCTTAAGAGGATTCATGTAACATATATTTGATGTTGACTGATACACCTCCTACTTTTTCAATTCGAACAATACACCAATAAGATATCGATCGCAAAGCTGAGTTGGATTATTCTTATCATAGAACTTAACATAATATTAATTTATAGGGACACTACATTATCGACTATTATTATCATCTGACTTATTGTTTTGAATACCGTCGACTTAACCTTTTTTTCAAATTGGTTTCAAATCAAATATCATATAACATGTAGCTTAATTAAAATATTACTAGTTTGTAATTGTGATGAAGTATTTTATATGTCCAAGATTTCCACGTTTTCAAGTCTATATCTTCAATATTTCCATCGTCTTCCTCGTTTGATGACTCCATGCTTCGATATTCTACAAGCGAAATGTATACAGATTCAATATATATACTGTTGATTTGTTTCATAACATAATAAGGCTACACAAAGAGAGTTAGACAAAATAAATTGTTTTTATTGTTTTCTCTACATAACATAAAGATAAACACGCTATACTAAAGATTTCTAATATATTGACAGTACTCGACATAACCAAACTATCTGACTGGTTCTCGGCCTTTTGCACTGAAGGAGCTTATACTGTATGAATTCTTGGTTCTTTGAATACACATATTTTGTTGGAATAGATGCTATTTAGAAATAAGCACAAGCTTCTATTTTAATTAGGACTTTCCAATTTTCTGTGGAAAGACCTGTTGGTTTTCTTCTGAATACTATTATTAGGTCTTTCCACTTTTCTGTGGAAAGACCAATTGTATTTTTTCTGATTATTAGGTCTTTCAACTTTTGCCTCGAAAGATAATTGCTTTTGAGTTTTTTTTTATCTTCAGTAAGGTGTTCAAAGTTCAGAATATTTGGTCGAGTGACACATTAGTTACCAACAGTAAATCAAAAAAAAAACATAGTGTTTATATATATCGTTTGATATAATTTAGGGAAGAAACTCCCGATTGGTACATGGCAAAACCATCATTATCAAACTTGACAAGTTTATGATCCATGTAAGTATATTTCAAAAGATTAGACAATGTGGTATTATCTTTATTATACGGAATGGAGAAAACACCATATGTAAAGGTAATCAAAGAATATAATTTAATTCCTTAAACCTTTTATGTCATAATCATTGATATCAAACTTAACCTGTATTGTATGGGTTAATTTGAATGCAAGTTTCAAAACATTTGGTCAAGTAGTAGTATTTTTTTATCCAGAACTATTAAAACAAACTATGGTTGAAGGTAAGTGTGAGCTATGATTTTTAATGGTTATTTCTTATTATTACGTGTTGTTATAATAATCATCTGGAAACCATACTTACAACTACTTCTTATGCTTATCATACTTCTTTCTCCGTACAAAAAATCAAAATCTGACTTCCCTATGGTTATTGAACATACCGAATTTTTGAAGTCGCACGAATTTCTTAAAGCGAAAGTGTGGACCCATGAAACATTGTTTCAGTTGTTTTGCTTTGTGAAACAGTTCTTTCAATCTTTTTCTTCACTTAAACCAGTTTTAAAATGTTGCATCTCCATTTTGCAAAGACTGAGAAACAAAAAACTGAATTACCCCTTAAGAATACTGCAAACATTAAAACATAAACGTGCTGCAACCATACTGTATGACTTCAGAAACTCGTCATTCTGTCCTTCCGACAACGATACAAGTAGACAAGATCTGTTACTGGCCATCAATGAACGTTTAGTGACAATGAAACGTCAATATAATTTGATTACGCAACGTCATTTGCCAGACATGTTACGGCCGTAACGGCAACTGATAATCAAATTGTCGAGTTCCATTGAGTAAAGATTCATGCCATACATGTTTCCCATCAACTGAATTGCCAAAGAATCGACTGGGGGAAACCTTAAAATCCCTCAAGTTCAAACCGCATAACTGCCAACATCAAATAATTGGTTGAACAAATGCAAAACTAGAAGGTGTAAAACAAAACCTAAAACATGTCAGACAGAATTTGTTGACCTTTCTGACAATCATTTTGGCGTTTGTAACAGGCAGTCATCGCTTTTGACGGGGACACGTTTATTACAAAGTAACACA
The DNA here is from genome assembly GCA_019925275.1 of Mytilus edulis. NCBI lineage: Eukaryota > Metazoa > Mollusca > Bivalvia > Mytilida > Mytilidae > Mytilus > Mytilus edulis. The sequence goes on from CM034358.1 coordinate 39,901,844, forward strand.
AACAACAATCTAGTGTTGCGTTTATTAAGTCGATTAGTATAGAGAAAGGACTCTACAAAACACTACATGGGATTCTAGAAAACTTCGACATCAATTGAAAACTAGAAATAAAGAAAACAAAGACTCATATAACACACATGACAACAAACAAACAAAAACGTTTCATATTGGCAAGACAGTTAAGAAGTAACCGTGAAGGTACCTGCACTCAAAAAATTATTGTTGAAATATAATAAACCGTTGCACTACCATCACACGAACAAAAGGAAATTCTATGAATTAGGTCAATGTTATGCCTACAATTATAGTTATAGTTAATGTTATCACACTCAACTTTGGTCATAATCATCTAATCTGTCGGAACACACTGATTCAATATGTCTGCATAATGTAATGGACCTTCCAATAAATTATTCAACTTATAATCCAACCACAGACGAAACACTAAGTCTTGCTAATCAATTTATTGAATGTATAACCATTTCCTTTTCTAACAGTTTTTAAAAAAAAATGTATATAATTGTAAACATTATTACAGGCTCTTTATTAACGCGGAAGTTTTTGGTAGATCCGATTAACGAAAACCAACATAGTACGCAAGTAATCGATTTCACTTAACGAGAATCTCTTTTCTTTTGAAAAAGAAAAACATCCTCTGACAATTAATAAGCATTGTTAAATAAGTTGCAGATATTTGAGCTAAAATATCGTTTCAAAAGGCCTCCATTTGTTTCGTTTGGAAATATTAACTACACACGAGAGCAACCTTTTGGTTTAACTTATCTTAGCCATTGATACGACATCAATTGTTTGAGTATTGCTCGCTATAATCAATACTAACTCGAGTATTAAGCGCTAAATAATCAATAGATGAATATATATTGGAAAGATGTTATACGCTGAAAGCACAAAACACATCTCTTTTAACTAAGATGTTGACTGCAATCATTTTAATTTAACTTGATGAAATAATAGCAATAATTAAAGATTTTCATTTGCAATTTAGTATTGTGTATTTTTGCAAACACTTTAATACTTTGATTGTGCTGTAAATGTCGAAATCAATTAGTTTATATAATGTGTTGCTACTAGCAATTTTTTTTCATTTTTCCAAAAATTTACTTAAACAATCTAAAAAAAACGTGTTTATTATTATAGTTCTTACCTTTTAATATCCGTCAGTGATTTCCAAAATGTTCAATTGTAAATGTTTTGTCACGAAACTTGATCAAACTTAATCGCAGAAAATCTTGATAAGAAGAAAATTAATGTGGGTTGAAAATTTTCATTTTAAAATCAAAGTAAACACAGTTATTGACGTTATCGATTTATTGATTTATCATATGACATATATATTTTATACCATGGTACAAAATAAATTTCTGTTATCAAAATTCTTCGTAATCTATATATGATATGAACTATATTACACATGTTACAGTTCGTAAATGTGTATATTAACTATCTTTGAGATTTCAATGTTTTACTGTTGAACACGGTATGAAGGAAGGAAGCCTGATAAAGCTTACCTGAGCATGCGACAGAAAGCGCGTATGCTAATTTGTTTTCAAGGGATAAGGTTTGGTAATAGCCAATATCTCTATTTGGTGGATTTTTGTGATATGTCTTTACTTCTTACTTTAGATACATAATTATTGCAGGCATATAGGCTACGTCAGCAACAGTCTATTTTGTCGCAGTAGAGTGAATGAGAATGGATCTGATGCAATACGCTACGCCAATGTCATCACATATGAAATTAACTATTAACAGATTGTCAATGGCCTCCCAAACTCGGAGATTTAACTTGGCTTTATCTTATATACGGGTTGTCGACCTTCGAAGAAACAGTTTATTCATCTAATTAAAAAAAAGTGGTGTCATATATATTTAATATTTTAATTCAAAAAAGATCACCTATAGTGTCTTTATAACATCTGCAAGTTATTTTTTTATTCCATGACTTGCGTTTTAAAAATCTAAATTGAGAATTACTTGCAAGGGTTGCGAATAAAGATAAAGTCTTCTCTTTGAAAGTTTTTGGACGACATTACGGTTTTGTTGGCCGTTATTGGATATATATGTCATATATAATCACAGATACATGTATGTTCCAATTCCTGTCCTTCATTTGCCACACTGGTAACCAAAGCAACGTAATACCAGATTTGAACTTATTGGGACAATACTACGGCTGCAACATGTTGATAAAAAAGAGCGGCATACCTTTTCATAATAACTTAGATCATACCTAGAATTTGGAAAGAGTATTTTGCAAATATTTAGATTTTCTATATTCTGATTTGTTATGTGCGTTTGCTCGTTTATCGCTGTATTTATTTTTCTATTTTGCCATTTTATTTGTAAATTGTATTGGAGCTACAATTGTGAAGGCTCCTATGGTCAATTTTTCCCCTCTTTTATTTAGATATTGTCTCATGTTTCATTTTAAAATTATGTCCTGTCTTTTTCATGTTTTAGTCTTTCTGTATCCAACTTACATTGTTTGTTCGAGAATAAACTATACTTAGGCAAAACATAAAAACAATCTGCGCTGTATGTTGATTACTCGATTGAATTTACATGAAGGATAGGTGGTATGTATTTTGTAAAGCAAAAAGCGAGTTGTATCTATGTTATAACATAGAAATGAAGCAGTAGTCATTGGTGTAATGATAGTCATCATGAGTATATCAAAAGTAGAATAACATATCATGTGTTATGTCCTGTACCAAGTCAGGAATATGGTCATTGTTATAATATAGTTCGTTTCTGTGTGTGTTACATTTTAACGTTACGTCGTTTGTTTTCTCTAATTTTTGAGTGTAAATTCACATTGCGATAAGACGTGTCGCGGTACTTGTCTATCCCAACATCATGTATTTGGTTTTGATATTATATTTGTTATTCGCGTGGGATTTTGTCTGATGCTCGTTCAGTTTCTGTGTGTGTTACATTTTAGTGTTATGTCGTTGTTCTCCACTTATATTTTATGGGTTTCCCTAGGTTTTAGTGTGTTACCCCGATTTAGTTTTTTGTCCATAAATTTATGAGTTTTGTACAGCGGTATACTACTGTTGCCTTTATTTAATGTCGTTTCTCTTACTTCTTAGTACTTTCATCGATTATGTCCATGAGAGAGATTTATTATTTTCATTGGTAGAATTTTGAATGCCTCCTTAGTTATCTCTATTTTCCTTTATATATGATATCCTTTCATATTTAAGTTTAATATTTGTTTGTTCGTTTTCCTTGTGTATCCATAACTGCATATTATTGTATATATTGTGAAATGTTTTGTTTTTATAACTTTTTGAAGAAGACAAAATTATGGTTCTTTTAGATAGTTGCCTTAACAAATAAAAGAAATAAGCAAATACTGTGGATTCATTTATTTTCGTGGGTATCAATTTTCATGGATTGCTGAAAACTTGCATATTCGTGGATGTTTGATTTCGTGGTTTTGTCAATCACTGTATACAAAGCCTATTCAAAATATGCCATTCGTGGGACATATGAATTCGTGGATTACCAGTACCCACGAAACCCACAAAAATTGGTGTCCAACGAATATTAATGAATCCACAGTACTGTAGTGAATATTTTAAAATATGAAAAAAATGAAAATATATTAACTTTGCCACGATATTGGAATAAGCCAGCGTCAAATTAGTTTTTTTTAGGTTTTTAAATATTTTCGATACGACAGTAATACTTTGTCTTATATACTGTTTTGATCAAATGAATACCATGATCAATATGCGTCAGATATTACTTAGTAACTAAAATGAAGGATCAAAATATTTACTTACGATTTAAATAACCACAAATTCAATCGTATTTTTGAAGTAGGATTTCCTGCCGTACTTAGTTCAATAGAAAATAAACTTCAACGATAATAATGGCAGACGGTTTAATTAATACAAATACAAGCCAGCAATGCAGACATCATATTTGTGTATGATAATTATCTTATTTAGGCTGTTTTATGATCACCCCAATAGCATATATTACTTTTCTGATTTAAATTTATTTATATACATCACAGGGAAAAACAAGTAGGGCACAACAGTCAACATTCACTTATAACCTTTATCACTATAAAAACAAACAAATATGAAACTAAGAAACACAAAATTACATATAGACACTGCACATAAGCAAAACTGAAAGACAATAATACAAGAAAGACCATAGCACAATGACACAGTGGTGGGATGTATAAGTATAAGCCAAAATGTGCAGAATTAATCATTGTTAGTACTACAGACAGTACTTCACATAACATTGCATTGCATATCAGATTATAATACTCACTGGAAGTAAATCAGCTAAATATTCACCCCTTTGTTTTATGCGTACAACCCAAAGTTTTCAAAATATCTTATAGAAACAAAATATAAAAAAGAATGGTGCTATGAAACACAACAGAAATGTGTTTATGACTCAAACGTACAATGAATACTGCAATGCAATGTCAGATGTAGGTTTAAATTTTGATGAAAAAACTGAATGCGATTTTTTTCCTTTGGTAAAAATGATTATGTCAAGCATTACTGTCAAGTATTGTCGTAATCAATTCATAGTTGAGAACAATCCAGTATAATGTAATCTATAAAGGTCGAGTAAAATGTCTTCTAAAAATCCAAAACAAGCCGCAACATGATAGATTATAGAGTATAGTGTAGACCAATAATTGATAAAATATTTATCTCATCTGCCTACAATCAGTTGAATATGATAGAAAATGTCATTTTTTAGGACCTCAAAATCAAAATGTTAGGGTTACTTTCAGACATGTATGCAAGAACTGTGATAACTAATTAGTAATTGAAGTATTCAAGCTGAATGTTCTATTCATATGAAAGTTTACTAACTCAATAGAGGTTTCAATAAGTCCTGAAATGGCATGAAATATTAATAAATGAGAGGAAATACAAGGTCAAAGGTGCAAGTACAGCTTTCCATAAAAGGTGTAATACCATCATTGTTTTTCCGTTATTAGTCTTTGTCAAATTTGCACTTTTAAAGAAAATTGTGCAGAATTCATTTTTTTTTTTTTTAAATATTCTTTAAGTTTTATCTTGTCCAGTACTACTGAGTAACTTTTACATAATACTTCATTGCATATAAGATAACAGTCATCACTTAACTAGCAGACTAAATTATAATATTCCCCTGCTGGAGGATGTTTCGTCCCCGAGGGAAGTCAACATCGAGATGAATATCAATAATTCTGGTATTTTTTACAAATTTACTGCTTTACAATACGCATTTTCTAGACGCAGGCATAATTACCTAAGCCGTTTTGGGCACAACTTTTTGGAATTTTGGATCTTCAATGCTCTTCAAATTTGTACGTGTTTGACTTTATAAATGATATGATATATCATATTATGATATGAGAGTCACTAATGAGCCTTATGTAGACGAAACGCGCGTCTGGTGTACCAAATTATAATCCTGGTACCTTTGATAACTATATTAACCAATACAATTACCAGAATTATTGATATTCATTCTATTTAATAAAATAGTTTATGGTAACTAATGCTTGTTCCCGCGAAACAAAAAGCAAAAACCGAATCACAAAGACGTCAGTTGAAAATAGATCAAAAATACCAAATTGATTACTTTGGATTAGTAGAACAAACGAAACGCACACTTCCAAAAAGTGTTATGAGCATTACATTTACCGAAAACAGCCTCACTTTACCGCGGATAAATAGATATATTTCATTCAAATGAGACGCATACCTGCCTAATATGAGTTGAAGGTAATGCTACAAGAGTTCCCGACATAAACACCTGTATCAATTCAAACGAGAAACCTAATTAATTCAGCAATTACGTTTGTATAATTGACAAAATTTATAAAATGTAGGAAAAAACATATTTGTAAATACTTACTGAACAGATAATAACTTATGTATGTTACGGCAAACGGCATTGCTATTGAAATTGATGTGTCTTGTCTTTTTTATGACGTATAGGTAGTACATATCGTACGGTCAGTTTCCCGCCGAAACGAGAGTTTCTTTTAGCACGACAGCACCAAAGCATTTGGTTCTTAAATTACGAAATTTTAATATATTTAGTTATTCCCCTCTTTTTATATTACAGAACTGTAAACATGATGACATACATAATAAGCACGGGGAAACATTTTACAGCATCCCTAAAGCACGAACAACAAACTCTGCTATAATTGTAAGACTAAGTGGTATAAAGACCATGAAGCTGACAAAATAAAACAGTATCAACCTATATTCTAAAATTAATAGAAACATACTGTAATAAAAGTATGTTCTATTAATTTCAAATGAATTTGAACATCAAAACTGTATAGTAAAAAAAATGTGTTAAGTTGATCGTTAATCGTGTTTAAAAAAAACCCAATAAACAATGTATAACCTTCCATGATAAATGATGATGCTTGTTAAATTCTTTTTCCATATTCGCACACGACGAATTATGTTGTAACAAAGTTGTTGTTAAGATTTGCAGATAAATAGTCTACATTGTGATTTTATAAATATATTCAAGTTACCATGAAGGTAAGCTTCTTTTTAGTTGTGAAAAAATCGAATGAAACAATTTGAAAAAAATGACAAGTTGTAAAGCTTATATTTGCTACTAATCATCTGTTAATTTTGAAATTACATGGTTTAAAGGGATTTAAGATCTCAATGACACGTAACTATTTTTCATTATTGATAGAAAATAGACCAATTATATAAATACATTGCACTGTTTGAATATAAAGGCTATTTTTTAATACAAGTTAAGTATTTTGTTTAGAATAATGTAGTATGGTCCGATGACACTTTAATTATCGTTCACGTTGTATACAAGTATAAACCTTGCTATTTTGTTTCGTACACTTGCATAGTTGTGAATTTTTTTATCTAAGGTAAACATTTTCTTAATTGTTTGTGTCTAATGAAATGCATTACGAAATCTACAATCTACACCGCTTTACTAAAAACATTTTCAAACAATACAGATTAATTACATTTGTAGATAAGGTACTCATACATGTAACAAAGAGTTCCTAACGACGAGTATAACTATTTGTTGTACTGGGAAAAAGAAACAATGCGATTATTGGTTACAAGACTAAAGCTCTAGTTTGATGTGACCTGTCCTTAAATCTGATCAGGAGCAGACCTGTCCACAGGTCTGGTCTGGGGCAGACCTGTTCTCTTGAATAGCCAATAACAGACTTGTCCACAGGTCTGGGCTGGATCAAACTTGCCAATAGGTCTGCAACAGTCCTGATAAAAACAGACATAGGTCCGGTTCGATGAAGTTATCTTGCTTGTCTGCTTAACATTTCGAAAGATAACTTGGAAAGCAGTCAACAAATCTGATCCGACCGAGTGAAACTTTTTTTGTACAGGTGTATACAATCAGTACTAAGTATATATGGAAGTATAATGTATGGTAAACAAAATTCAAAATTTCTAAATTGGTTGAATAAAATAATATTTGTGTCAGGCTAACTTGATTGTAAAATCTCTGTTTTCGGACGACACAGGGTCATATCAATTTGACGTTTTAATTGTTGCAATACAACTGATACATAACATTAGGGTTAGATTGTTTTTCAACTTCGTAATTTTTTTGGGCTTTTTTTACTTTTTTAGAATCAAGCAATCGAGAATCGTGTAAACACAAATTTAAATCCTGATATCTATGATGAGTTTATTTACAACCACTGGGTTGATGCCACTGCTAGTGGATTTTCCCGAGGCTATCAATAGGCCAGTAGTCAGCACTTCGGTGCTGACACGAATTATCACTGATATGGTCATATTTATAAATTAACTGTTTTAACAAAATTTGTTTTCGAAAAACTAAGATTTTCTTCCTCAGGAATATATTACCTTACCTGTATTTTGCGAATTTTTAAGAAGTTATGTCCTCTTGGCTCTTCAACTTTGTACTTTATTTGGCCTTTTTTAACTTTTTTGGAATATCGTTTGATCATATCAATACATGCAGACTGAATTCAATTTATCAATAAATGTTAAGGAGGTGCAGTAATTGTCTTCTTTTATTTTATCTTGATAACAGGAATTAAATCTCTGCACCGTATAATTTTCATTTTGTATTACTATAATGAACATTGATAAGTAATCTTAAAGAAATTCATCCGGCCACACCAATTTAATTTCTTGTTCTACGTATTTTTGGACTCCAAAATTTGGGGCGAGCCAGAGATTTGAAAATTTTAACAAAAAAATATTCAATTTGCAAATTTTTGAGGCGAAGCCTGAAAAGTAAAGGCAAGCGATTATAGTTTTTAACATAAAATAATAGGTTTTGACAATATTAAAACTTGATTGATCACTTGTAGTTTGACATTTCTTTAATTTCTGAAGTATTTTTTCCCTGTTCACCAAGAAATAATTAAATCTGGTCTATGTATGTGTGACTGACAATGAGAAAATTCTCCATCCAAGTCATAATCAGTTTGGGGGAACCTCTTAATGTTATAAATTACTTTTTACATGTTTTATGAGGGATCAATATCAGTTATAATATATTTGTTTGTATAAAAGGGCTCATATTTTCTCAAAGAATTATATATATATCTGATATTAAATGGTCAAAACATGTCCAAGAACTTTGTAATATTAATTGACTTTAACCATGTGGAATTAACACATTTACTTAAACAGTTTAATATTATTCAAAATAAGTGGACCCCTCTTTTAGAAAAAGCGGTTTAAAATATGATGTAACTCTCCTCTGTTTGAGTACAAAAAGTACTCAAAAAGCCAAATTTTCAAAGGTTTTATATAGAAGAACTATACAAATCCTTGTAATTTTTTTTTTTCTTTTCAACATCAGTAAGGCAGCAATCATTTGATTTTCTGGGGGGATAGATTTTTTTTTCTGGACAAACTTTTTTTTTTCGGCTTCGGCGAAAGACAAACTTTTTTTGGCGACAAGTCGAAAACAATTTTTGTCCTTCAATTTTGGCATTACTTATAGTGGCGTGCTGAGAGTGAAACAAACATTTTTGTTTTCTCAGGGTAAAAAACAAATATTTGTTTTCTCCAAAAACTTGAAACAAACTTTTTTTTCCAAAAAAACCATACACCGCCCTAGAAAAATCAAATGATTGCTGCCTAAAGGGACCCTCGTATGAGGGAGTGTTGTTCTCAACCTGATAATAACAAACACAGACTGTCAAAGTATGGCCTTTTACACAGGAATTTGATTCAGAGCAAACAGCAAGCTATAAAGGACCCAACAATTATTAGCGTACACAATTTGAACAGGAAAAGCAGCGATCTAATTCATATATATCCAAACGGGAAAATACCAATGAACAACATCAACAAACGATAATTGCTGAACGACAGACCCCTGGATCAATCAGGACAGGTGCATAAATATGCAGCGGCTATAAATAGTTTTGATAGTTTTGTTTCGACAGCATACCATATAATTGCAGTTGAAGGCAAATCCTTCAGAAGTTCCTTGTACTTTATTCTAACAACGAACATTTTTTGAAAGGGAAAAAAAATGTGTGTTCTTTACAGGCATTTCTGCTGTTGAAAATTTATATCGAAGCACTGCCACTTTGGATAAATAGGTTTCATGCTGAAACAAATAGTCTCACAGATACTTACACAGTGTGGTGGGGTGCTTTTATGTTTAATAAACAGGTTATATACAGGTTAGACTGTGATTTTAAAAACAAATGTTGATATTTTACAAAAACAAACGGTGCGGGAAATGGACATGATTACATTTCCAGATGCGGGAAGCGGGAATAAAACAAAATAAAATCTGTTTTGATAAAACAAATTGGGCGGGCAGGTCCGTCGAACAAGGAATCAAATTGGTGTGGCCTTAACTATTAAAATATAAACTTTAAATTAACAACAAAAAAGAGAATCACTGAAAATTCAAAACAGACTATTTTTTTTAATCATGTAGGTCATTGATAGTATACATGAAAAATATAGAAAATTTAATAACCTTGACAAATATAGTGAGATTGTATCTTCTTTATTACATGATCACCAGACGATTTGATGTCTAAAGAAGTCTTTCAGAAGACTAGTAAGCACAAAGTATATATTCTAAATGGAAGGAGTAATTCAAATGTTTGACTATAGTTGAAGTCATTTAAATTGAAAACAAACTGAAAGTATTATTTGAGATATTATAGATAATTGTTACTATTCAAATAGTATGATATTACTTTACAAATCTCTAGTTTAAGTTTTGTACAAAACGTAATGGCATGTACTTGAATATCAACCTTGAGACAAAAATTAACCAACTATATAAAGCCTTATCATTGGTGAAGAATACACAGACCCATGTGTCAATACAAATAAATCACTTTATTTAGAACGATGTATGATCGTTTATCAAATTATCCTTGTAATGCCTACACATTTAAATATAAAAAGAAATCGTTATCTGCCTTCACTATATTTTTTATAAATAAAAGTGGTTAAACAGTATTTTGATTAATATGCCTTCAATTTGTCGTCGTTATTGGTGTTAAGTTAAAACAAATTTAAAAAAAGAAACAACATAAAGCATTTTTATTTCGTTTTTTACTTTCAATATGTTTCCAAACAGTTGCATAGAGTCAGACAAGATGTGTTTTTTACAAACGGGGATTGGGGTTGGGGAAGTGTAAAAGCAGCAAAATAGATAATCAAATTAACATCAAAGGATACACATACAATAGAACGATTTCATAAATCAATAGCAATTCATCCTGTTGGTGTGTCACGCGCACTTTTTGTGTTCAACTTACTAAAATGTTTTTTGGAACAACAAAGGCCATTACCAAGGAAAATCATTGAAAAAAGATATAACAATATTTTGAATTGTTAAATGACAAAGGGGACTTTGAACAAATATATACACATTTTATAAAGTGAAGGTTTTAAAAGTCAGATCAATTTACTCATTGTTAATGTATGCAGGCAATTTTAATGTGCCTATTTAAAGCATACTATACTATCAAAACTAAAATGAATCAAATGATTACAAGAGGATAATCGACATTTAACAGGATCGGACAATCGGATTGATGTACTTATTTTTTTTTCCGGTAGCAATTAAGAAAAACGTGGTCAATTTGAGAAATATCGTGTACTTATTTAATCTATAAGTTGCAATACATATTACTCTAGACACTAGTGACTCATCATTACGCATGCAATGATCATTTTTGCAGGTATATACATAAACACGATTGAGATTAAACGAAAGGAAAATTATTATGGGTCCAACTTTTTTTGTCATTTAATGAAATATAAAAATACCATCAAGATTAAAAAAGAAATATTTTTGAATATACATTTTATAAATAAACAACTATAAAATTATCTAGTAGTTTCTTAGAGAATGTGTGTCGCTGAACTATGATATATATGAGTACATACATGTGTACTAGAAAATAACTTTTGAAAGAAAGCATGGTTTTGTGTTAATTTACATCGCCATTATAATGCAAAAAAATAAAAATTTAATTGTAACTCACCCTTCAGTGTAACTCCTTTTTTACCTCTTAAAGTGAAGATTATATATCTGAATAAATCAGCACTGACATGCTATCAATGTCATTTCAGAATTGCAAGTAATGATATCCTTGTAAGAATTATTGATCATTTTGACAGTTTGACATTTAATTAACCAAAATGGGGTGAAAGAAAAATGTCACAGAAGACGTAACAGGGAGATATTTAAACAAAAAGTTAAAATTCGATTCAAAAAGTTTTAAATTCTGATCCATGACTCATCGAATACCTATTAAATGTAAATACCTTACTTCATTTAAGATTTGAAGCCACAAACTTTTTTGAATTGTTATTTCAATCGCAGTATAACCATACTGACATAAAGATCAGAGCAAATAATATTTTACATGGATATAATTTATCTAGTATTTGCAATGTTCAGTCAAATCAGTGTGTGAATGGCTTAAACCGTTTCTTATATGAACAAGCTATTATTTCTGATATCATAAGGAATATATGAAAAAAAATATGTTTCTAACAATTGAAAATAAGTTGCATATCAATAAATCTAAATACACTATTATTTCACGCGACAAAATGAATTGTGCATGCATAATTTTGAATTAACATACTCTGGAATTGATTATAAGCGACCTTCAGGCATTTAAAAAGGAAACATCACAATGGCATATATATGAAATTTGAGAGTAGAGTAAGTAAATACAAAAAGTAATATTAATTGGTGTTTCACGCCACTTTCAATAATAGTGTGTTATTTGATGGACAGTATTTATTGGCGGAGGAAGTTGGACTGCTCGGATGGACATATCGACTTTTGTGTGCACCTGGACAGTGTGCGATATCAATACAAAACCTCAATGGTGACAAGCTATTGATGAAGTAGTTCGACTACTTAGACCACTCGTCCAACAAAGTCACTATGATAATAATAGTATGATTGCCAATTCGAAAACTTCCCCAGTATCCAAGTTACACTGATGTAAACAATAAGTGGGCTCTGAATTGCCTTCAACAATGATAAAAACCCATACCGCATAGTTCATTTTAAACGATTCTGACAGGAACAAATGTGTAACGATTTAAACGAGAAAACTGGACTGACTAAGTACAAAACAATGACCTAATAGAAATATGGTATACAGCATCAAACGGCAACCACTAAATTAAATCCTCCTGATTTGGGACAAGTACAGAAAAGAGGGACGAAAGATACAAGAGGGACAGTCAAATTCATAAATCGAAAATAAACTGACAACACCATGGCTAAAAAAGAAAAGGACAAACAGAAAAATAATAGTACACATGACACAACATAGAAAACTAAATAATAAACAACACGAACCCCACCAAAAACTAGTAGTGATCTCAGGTGCTCCGGAAGGGTTAGCAGATCCTGCTCCAAATGTTGTACCCGTCGTGTTGCTTATGAGATAACAAATCCGGTAAATAGTCTAATTCGGTAGGTCACATTCATAAAAGGGAAGGAGATTGTAGTTACGACGTGAGGAACATATCCGATATCATTTGTGAAACGGTTATTCCATAACGGTCAACCAACTCGTGATGGCGTCCGTAAAATTTACGAAGGGATGATTTCAACTTCACCATTTGGAACTCTTGATTTAATAGCTTCCTTGTGAGCAACAACTCATTATCAAGAAAATCATGATAGGAAATGCAAGCACGGGAATGTCGTATCAATTGGGAGATATATAAACCGTCTGCAGGTGCTGCAGGAATGTTGCTACTTAAAAATGGAAAGTTCACAATTGGAAAGCTGAAATCATCTCTTTTGTCGTAAAGTTTTGTTTTCAATCAACCTTCATTGTCAATTTCTAGATGTAAGTCAAAGAGAGGGACGAAAGATACCAAAGGGACATTCAAACTCATAAATCCAAAACAAACTGACAACGCCATGGTTAAAAATGAAAAAGACAAACAGAAAAACAATAGTACACATGACACAACATAGAAAACTAAAGAATAAACAACACGAACCCCACCAAAAACCAGGGGTAATCTCAGGTGCTCCGGAAGTGATGGCAGATCCAGTTCTTCATCTTTGGTTGAAATTCCAAAGGAACACAGAACAGACCTATGACTATCCAGGATTTCCTCTTTGGTAAGTGTCGTGAGTGTATATTTTGAGTTTCCAAGTGAATTGTCAATACCTAATTCGTTTATCAAGCAGTTAATGTAATGAGTTTTACATACAAAAACGATGTTGTTTGGGGCTTTATCTGCGGGGACAACAACATATTTGTCATGGAGGTAGGATAGGTGTTTTGCAACATTTGGGTCTTTAAAGATTGTCGTAGCATGGGCATTGATAGACCCATTCAGTTTCTTAATTCTGATTTGTATCAACGACCTCACTGCCTTAATCCATTCGGAAAGAGTGTCTACGTCTTCCTTCTCGCGCTTAGCCCATTACCTGGCATAATCCTCAACTGAATCCATCAAAATTTTAAAGTTGAATTTCCAATTGATGGATTTAGGCTCACGATATTTCGGACCTTTCGATAACACATTTCGTAGAGAAGTGTTATTAACAATGTTGAGGTCACCGGTAATAACGTGGCCAGCGGGATTATATGTGAATTGGGAACTAGCACAAGTGCAATCGGGAGGTTTAGACTTGAAGTCGTCAATATCGAGATCCTGCAAAACGTGTTTGTAATTGAAAATTTTAGTTGCAATAGGTTTGGTATAGGTATAAGAAATGATTGGTACAGACTGGTCTTTGAAATAAGGAGGTATTTTCGATTGAACTAATTTATGATGAAGGATATTGCCTAAGTTGACGCCATCGATACCTTTGTTGGCAAAGGAAAGATTAAGGAAAGATCTTTTCTCTTTTTCATCTTTGCCAATGCGGACTGGCTTGAAAAGTCTGTGAATTGCAATATCCGAAATTATAGCTGTAATTTTGTATAGGTTTGAATGAGGGTTTGTAACAGTGGATTCCAAACATAAATTGAACAGAGAATGAAGTTTTGAAAGGGGTAATGAATAAAGTTTCGTGCGAATGTGATGAATACCTAACGGCTTTTGTATAAATGGCAGCAAGTCATTAATAGAGACATCATGCAGAGAAGGTGATGTATAATGACGATGACCATGACTGCGTCTACGTCGAGGAGTCGAGTTGAAAATATTCATCACATTCACCGAGTTACACGAAGGACTAGAAAGAATACCTATACCATCAATTGTGTCATTGCAGCCATACGGTGTTGCAGTTCCCAATAGTCTAATACAGTAGTGTTCTTTTTGTCTACGGAGAGTCGTTGAAAGATTAGGATTGTTAGAGCTATGGTATATCTTTTCGATAATGCGAACTGTCATAGAAACGATGGAACGATCGGGCTGATTGAAATGCTGGTATAGAATGTCGTTAGCATTGAGGTTAATGTCTGATCTATGACCGCACATACGTTTGTTTATCCTTCCGTTCGTTTCACCGACTTATACCAATCCACAAAAGTTGCACTCTAATCCGTAGACGACATTTATCGATTTACAATTCAGATCATCGTAACTTCTGGTAAAATATGACTTCTTGGTCAAATTGCTAGTGAATTCAGCATCTGTAATTAAAATAGCACAAGTTTTGCAGCCTTTGGTCTCACATTTTGAAATGCGACAGTGTTGTTCTGTGTCATAAAAAAAAATGTCTTTAAGGAGAACTGAACATGGCTTTATATGTGTAATATTGCTATTGTCACTAGGACGATGATCTGAATGAGTCGTGTTTGAGATATTTGTCATGTCTGGTGATGAGGGGACACCTGCCATATCAGACGACACCGTGTCCATGGTGACGTCTGTTTCGGACCTTTTTATACTGGGCGACGTCCGAGCCAGTTTCCTGTTTGATCTTCGTAAGTTCATGCAATTGTAGTTTTGCTACTGGGCGGATGATGTCCTCGGGGACAAAATGTCCATCAGCAGAGACATCGACCCAGTGGTAATAAAAGAGGGACGAAATATACCAAAGGGACAGTCAAACTCATAAATCTAAAACAAACTGACAACGCCATGGCTAAAAATGAAAAAGACAAACAGAAAAACAATAGTACACATGACACAACATAGAAAACTAAAGAATAAACAACACGAACCCCACCAAAAACTAGGGGTGATCTCAGGTGCTCCGGAAGGGTAAGCAGATCCTGCTCCACATGCGGCACCCGTCGTGTTGCTTATGTGATAACAAATCCGGTAAATAGTCTAATTCGGTAGGTCACATTCAGGAAAGGGAAGGGGATTGTAGTTACGACGTAAGGAACATATCCGATATCATTTGTGATACGGTTATTCCATAACGGTCAACCAACTCGTGATGGCGTCCGTAAAATTTACGAAGGGATGATTTCAACTTCACCATTTGGAACTCTTGGTTTAATAGCTTCCTTGTGAGCAGCAACCCTCTATCAAGAAAATCATGATAGGAAATGCAAGCACGGGAATATCGTATCAATTGGGAGATATATACCCCGTATGCAGGTGCTGCTGGAATGTTGCTACTCAGAAATGGAAAGTTCACAATTGGAAAGCTGAAATCATCTCTTTTGTCGTAAAGTTTTGTATTCAACCGACCCTCATTGTCAATTTTTAGATGTAAGTCAAGATATGAGGCCGACTTAACTGTATCTGTTGTATCCTCTATCTCTGGTTCAATGGGATTTAGAGTATATGCAGCTATATACACCTTATAAAACCAATAACAACTTATGTGAAATTCAAGCATCAACTACACAAACATGAAAAGTAGGTAGTTCGAGCACAGTATTCAGAACAATTGAACTCAGTACAAAAAAAAATGAAACCAAGTTCCCGGAAAGTAATTACTACCGGACACTTTAAGTTTTGTTATATTATACATTGCTTTATAAGGTGGTGAACAATTAACTTTCATTGTAATACAATTCACCCTAAGTTATTTTATCTAAGTATTTATAACAAATTATCCTCTCAATAGTATGCTGATTAGTTGTAAATTACGATTTGAGTTATCGTACTGATTTTTTCAAAGAGAGAAGCAAACGATTTCAACATCTAAGTCGAAAAATCAACCAAAAGCTCCATGGCTGAAAAGGATAAAGACAAACAAAAGCAACACAAAACATAATATACAAATCAGAGACAGAGCAGCACGAACCATACCAAAATCCATCCATGAACCCCACAAAAATACTTTTGTATGTACTTTCTCAAATTGTGCAATTTTTGACACTTTCCAAAAGACTTCCCTGCTGAATCATCTGCGCAAGTTATAGCCGCACCACTAGTAAGTGAGTCCATCCTTATATTCAAGAATAATGAACCATGAATATAGAATAAAGGTCAGATTAATATTACTGCAAGATAGATAATTACACCATACAAACATTCCATACACTAAACATGCTAAATACATTGTATATCTAACTAAATGCTTATAGTATCCGAGAAATACACAAAAACACAAACACTTTCCTTTGCCGGACCACTTATATTTAACTCGGAACATGAGGTCAAGGTCAGATGACACTTGTCAAGTGGACATTTAGACATTAAAATGGTTTCATACAATCAGATAAAGAAGAACTATTGTATTTGGTATCTGAGATTTCGTCTAAACCGCGAACAATTAACATTGTTCAATGATCTATAAAATGAGATCATGGTCCACTTAAAGCTGTTTTCCTAATTTTGGGCGCACGTCATATCAATTTGGTACGCACAGTATATTATAGTGTGCGCATAATATGTGTAAGTTGTGCGCAAAATATATTTAAATTGTGCAAACACAATATTTAAATTGTGCGCACAATATATTATTTTGTGAGCACAATATATTATTTTGTGAGCACACTATACATTTTTTTCTTTGCATGTCCTTAGCGGGGCTCCCTAGTTTCAAACCGTTCCCATAAACGGTGATATAAAGTGGAGGCTTCCAACGCATCTGTTGGAGTCGACAAAAACACAGTGATGTTTTTTGATATATTTCGATGTAATCAAGCCTCAAAATAATATAGTGTGCGTTAAATTATTTGATCTTGCACATGGTACGGGCTTCAATGTCTCCTTTTTAAAGTTTCAGAATGGAGAAATGCATTAAGTTTTCTTTTGAGGCTTGATTACATCGAAATACTCTAGCAAAAAACCTCACTGTGTTTTTGTCGACTCCAACAGATGCGTTGGAAGCCTCCACTTTATATCACCTCATTTTATAGATCATTGAACAATGTTAATTGTTCGCGGTTTAGACGAAATATCAGATACAAAATACAATAGTTCTTCTTTATCTGGTTGTATGAAACCATTTTAATGTCTAAATGTCCACTTGACAGGTGTCATCTGACCTTGACCTTATGTTCCGAGTTAAATTTAAGTGGTCCGGCAAAGGAAAGTGTTTGTGTTTTGGTGTATTTATCGGATACTATAAGCATTTAGTTAAATATATTTAATGTATGAAATGATTGCATGGTGTAAACGCTATCTTTCAGTAATATTAATCTGACCTTGATTTTATATTCATGGTTCATTGGTCCATGTTATTAGATTCTTGTTTTGTCTGTTTTTTCAGATACTAGGAATAAGTGAACTACATTTGTTTTATGGAATGATTGTAATGTATATATATTTGTCTGGTCGGTATCATCTGACCTTGACCTTATTTTTATGGTGTATTGGTCAACGATAAATATCTCAGAATTGGTCTATTTTTTAGATACGATAGTAAAGGTATAGTTTAACTGTATTTAATGTACAAAATAATTATAAGGCGCGCATGTCGTATAAGTTTTGTTTCTCAGATACATTTGATGATTCAAAACAGCAAGAAAATCCCGCACTCAAAGATATCCTTCAGCTGGCCCATGAAAAAAATATATATGTATTTTATTTCGTTTGCTATTTGTGGTAAATACTGGTTCTGCAACAGTATGTACTATTTATAAATTTGATGTTAGGTGCATAAGGCACGATGAAAGTCTTGGCGATTTCTACGGGTTCGGTTTAATGGTAGTACTATATAAAGTTTGGCATTTAATGTATTTGTATCAACGGTGCATTCAGTTACGTCGAATTGAAGTTGGTCACATTGGTATATATGCAGTTTCTGCTATGTTTATTGTACGTAGAGGCGTTGGAGGTATTAGCAGAGGAAAGAGAAGCGATGCAAAAGAGGAACAATGTTTATAATTCATGCATTTTTATGCTGTTTCAATCGAAGAAATCTGTACAATAAAGTAAAATAAAATATTGTATCGCAAGAGAAAATAATATGTTACTCAAGGAACTTATCCTATATCTGTGTTTGTCTTGTTTATAGCCTATTGAATTTAGAGATTAAATACTTTAAATTCGGACGAGCAAGACGAGGGAGAATTTAAATACTAGTTCAGTAATAATGGACGTCATACTAAACTTTATAAGTGTTTCTCGTTTCTCGTTTTTTATATAGATTAGACCGTTGGGTTTCCCGTTTGAATTGTTTTACACTTATAATTTTGGGGGCCCTCTATAGCTTGCTGTTCGTTGTGAGCCTAAGCTCCGTGTTGAAGATCGTACCTTGACCTATAATGGTTTACTTTTATAAAGTGTGACTTGGATGGAGAGTTGTCTCATTAGCACTCATACCACATTTTCCTTTATCTATCCAAAACATATGAAAGAAACTAAAATAAAAAATCATACAAGACAAACAAAGGCCAGAGGCTCCTGAACTTGGACAGGCACAAAAATCTGACGGAGTAAAACATGTTTTGTGAGATCTCAACCCTACTTGTATACCTCTCGCAAATGCAGATAAAGAAAAGCCACACACACAGCAATACTGACAGTAAAACTCAGTTTTAAAAGTCTTTGTCCTATGTCAGTATCGGTAACAAATGAAACTTAACAAAATGGCAATGATTTTTAGATTAACGAAGCAATACTACCAATAACTGACATGCCAGCTCCACACCTCAATTAAACTGATTAATTATGTCTTAATCATATGAATATCAAGCACAATCCCTCCCTTTAGGGGTTGAGTATCATTCCATCATAAAATATATGAGATGAATATAACCCGTATTTGTATGAGCTATGGTGTATATGTATATAGTTGTCTCATTGGCAATCACATCGATCACGATCAATCACGTCACAAGTTTTTGAATAAATGAAAAAAACGGACCATATTTGGGAAAACATAATCATAATTGTTTCGTTTGTTCTCAAATATTCCACTGAGGAATACATTTTCATTGACTTTTCCTAAATTGCTTCGTAACATTTCAGGATCATAATGTATACGAACAACATTTTGTAAAATTGTAAAATGAAATCGATCAAAATAGATACTATAAGTGACCTCTTGACCTTTCTTCTTTTACTCAGAATGAAACTATAACTTGACCAGAACATTTGTACATAACTCTTAAATAATTTAAATCATAATGTTCTATGTCGGGAGCATGTTGTTCATACTGTTCTATATCGGGAGCTTGTTATTCATACTGTTCTATGTCGGGAGCTTGTTGTTCATACTGTTCTATATCGGGAGCTTGTTGTTTATACTGTTCTATGCCGTGAACTTGTTGTTCATACTGTTATATGTCGGAGCTTGTTATTCATACTGCTCTATGTCGGGAGCTTATTGTTCATACTGTTCTATGTCGGGAGCTTGTTGTTCATACTGTTCTATGTCGGGAGCTTGTTATTCATACTGTTCTATGTCGGGAGCTTGTTATTCATACTGTGCTACTGTTTATATCGGGAACTTATTATTCATACTGTTCTATGTCGGGAGCTTGTTATTCATACTGTCCTATGTCGAGAGCTTGTTATTCATACTGTTCTATGTAGGGAGCTTGTTATTCATACTGTTCTATGTCGGGAGCTTGTTATTCAGCGATTGTCATTTATTGGTGTGGCTCATATCTGTTTACCGTTTTGTTATAGTCATGTTTGGCCTTTAATAGTTTTCTGTTTGGTGTAAGCCATCGGTTCGTGATGAAAACTGTACTATTACCAAAAATTGTTAACTTTGAATAAACTATGACTTGGATGGAGAGATGTCTTCACTGGCACTTATATTGCATCTTCTGATTATATATGTACTGAGATTTAGCTTTATTTGATCACAACTTCATGGTAAATTTCTTAGACTGAACACACCGTCATATTTCAATAGCGAACAGTACATTTTGGGTCAAAACCGTACTTTATCATGATAAGACATAGTCATCTCTTAATAAAAAAAAAAAAATTAAGAAAACGTGTACGTGTATTCAGTTTTCAGTGGATTTGACTTACTGTACACTTTTACAATGATATCTTTAGAGAAACCACAGAATTCATTTAAGTAAGACGGACGGATGGACGGACGTAAAGACTTTTAAATATAATGACCATCTCTATCGTCGACGAAGCATAATAAAATCAAAGTTGAGAATTGAGTAACACATCAGTCCTGTGTCAATCAAAAATCTTGAAATTTTCAGACATAAAGTATAATCATGCATAAGTGCAAATAGTTGTTTTATATGTGTTACAAGAAACCAAGTAAAACCATATTATCAAAGTCTACATGAGATCGATAGTGTCCTCGCTCTATTGCCAAGTCTGTTTCATATCGTTCCAATAAACTCTGATATACAGTGGAGGCTTCCAACGCATATATTTGGAAACCGAGTTTCAGACGAAAAAGCTATAGTATGTCCATGTAATCTAGCCCCTTTTTAAAAGAAAACCTTATGCATTTCTCAATTTTGTCACTTAAAAAAGAGACATTGAAGCCCCGTACCATGTGTAAGGTCAAAGAATTTAATGCACACTATATTAGTTTGTGCTCACAATATGTTTAAGTTGAGCGCACAATATATTTAAGCTGTGCGCACAATATATTTAAATTGTGCGCACATTATATTTTTTGGTGCACACAATATAATGTGTTTTCTTCGCATGTCCCTAGCGGAGCTTCGTAGTTTTGACATAACAAAAACTTGTTAAAAACGATTAACTTAGACAAAACGCGCGTCTGGCGTTTAAAATTATAATCCTGGTACTTTTGATAACTATTTACACCACGGGGTCGATGCCACTGCTGGTGGACGTTTCGTCCCAGTGGGTATCACCAGCCCAGTAGTCAGCACTTCGGTGTTGACATGAATATCAATTATATGGTCATTTTTATAAATTTTCTGTTTACAAAACTTTAGAATTTTTCGAAAAACTAAGGATTTTCTTACACCAGGAGTAGATTACCTTAGCCGTATTTGGCACAACTTTTTGGAATTTTGGGTCCTCAATGCTCTTCAACTTTGTATTTGTTTGGCTTTTTAACTATTTTGATCTGAGCGTCACCGATGAGTCTTATGTAGACGAAACGCGCGTCTGGCGTTTAAAATTATAATCCTGGTACTTTTGATAACTATTGTTATACCCATAATGCACCGTTGTATTTGTAACTAAACAACGCTTTAATTGACATGTAGTAGCTGTTGATTTCTCCATCTGATAAAGGACTTTCAGGATTTAACTTTCCTTGGAGTTTGGTATTTTTGTTTGTTTATTCTTTATAATATTTTAGCTCAGATGGAATCAAATACTCAAGCATACATGTTTACAAGTGTAATGTATTAATTCGAATATATTTTCGTGGTAAGATATAAATGTATGAACATATTAAAATAACTTTTTTAAATGTCTCTTTTGATTCACGCAGTAACACAATAAACGATCATTTCTTCATCGTTTACCAAAGTATCACATATCAAAGAAATTTCATCACATGTGGATTTGCCTAACTATGATTTATGTCTGAACATGGTGGCATTCGGATGTTGTCTGCTCTATGGTCTGGTTGTTGTCTCTTTGACACATTCCCCCTTTCAATTCTCCTTTGTATATGGTGTTTTGAAAGAATCGTCCAGGAAATATGAATTGAAAATGATAGGCCAGTAGGCAGCCCTTCTTGCTGTAAGTATCATTAATTATACAACTGTTCACAAAATGTTTGCTTGATATTCAATGCTTTTGCCGTTCAACCATAACAAAGAACTATCTATTATTTTGTAAAAATAAACAAAAAACAGCAATCATACGTCAGTGACATCGGACGTATGTTGAGAAAAATAACACTTCTCTAACATGATATGGCAAGACGTAGAACTTTAATATTTTTAAAACATGTGGTTGTTTTCGATAAGTTACGTGCCTTTGATTGTTCTATGATTCTGTTGACAGTTTTACTTTTCAACTCTATACACTTCACTATCACACAATTGTTATCAAACATAAGTTTGTTTATCTAATTAAATGGTCGTTTGATAAATCGGTACGCATATATATATATGTATTTGTTCAACACATTTACCCCCTTGTTATCTAATGAAATGTAAATATTTTAGATAAACTTACTGTGGGTGTGATTAGTTGATTGATACTTTTAATTTCCTCTTTGATACATTATAATAATACTTATGTACGTTTCGGCTAAAACAGATTATCGAAATGTTGTGGGCATTTATATATGCATCAATTGCGTCCCTTTAAACGCAGATATGTTCTTGCTCTCTTATCATTACAGTTCATGGCCAAACTCAGTAAATACTCATCTTAATTGTATTTAAGTAATACATCCAACAACCTTTCATCGTTATCTTGATGATATTTTAACGTTAAATATTCAGGAATTTTCTAAATATATAAATGAAACGTACTCAAAGAAACCTAATCTAAAAAATCGAATATACTGGAAATCAACTTACTTTCGCGGTACTTTATTTCGCATTTAGTCCTTTCTAATCCACTTTGCGTTTATCTAATTTACTTGATTTATATTAAAAAAAAATCCAGTTATTCATATTCGCGACTATTTAAATTCGCGTTATTTTTCTCCTCGCGAAAGTCTCGAAAATAAATCGCTAGCGAAATAAGTTGGTTTATAGTACTCTGTAATAATTGTCCTTTCCTCATTGTTCCTATATTAGAACGGGAAACTGTACACTAAAATTTACGACAAAAGGGACATTTTTCGTTTCCTATTGTTGATTCCTTTTTTTTTGGGGGGGGGAGGGGGGTTAGTCTGATGTTTCTACATATCACATTGTATGCCAGTGTTAGTTGTGACGTTTTGGATTTCAAAGATTTTTGGATAATTGTTTGATTCAGAGATTTTGATAGCACAAATTATTTAAAACCGTTAAAAAATGCTTCCATACATATACACATTTAGTTTTAACGTTACCTCCTTTATTTCACGGTTGTGTTGTTGACCGGAGTGTATATACTATTCAAATACGTGTGTCGATAAATTAGATAAACTTATTCTGAAAAATTTCCAATTCAATCCTTACTAAAATCTTTGAATATTGTTTTTATTGGTTTGAAAATTAATTTTGTTTTCAGAAAATTAAGATCAAACTAATTCTTACTTTTATATGCCATATGCACTTTCAAGCTCTACAATTTGTCCATACATTTAAATTTTCAACCTTGAAATGTTGTACACATGTCTGTCTTTTATTGCTGACTATTCAAAATAGTTTTTTTATAAATTGTTGAATACTGTACGGTGACCTATAGTTTTTATTATAAATGTTTGTTTCATTTGGTATCTTCTAGAGAGTTGTCTCGTTGGCAATCCTTCTACATCTTCTTATTTAATACCTTTATGTTAGCTTCTAATTGCATTTACAATTTGAAAGGAGACTATCTTGATATGAAAGTTTCTGTGGATTGAAAGCACAATCGAGTTCAAACAATATTATAAACTATCAGTTGAAAAAATATCCACTTCGAATTAAAAACATTGTCAAATAACCTTTAAAATTGTTTCATAAAACATGTGTATACATCAATTTAAAAAAAAGAAACCATTGTTGACTCCATGTTCGTACAATAGTTGACAAGGTAGTAAATCTGGAATCCTTTTTTATGCAATGTGGTATCAGCGATTATTAGGTTATTTCTTAAAATGGCTTTTATGTGTAATGCTCTTTGTTGTTGCGTGTTTTGCCTGTTGAAAGGATCTTGAAAGGGTCTTGTTGTTACATGTACGATGTCATATTGTTTTATTTCTTTTTTATATTAATTTGATGGTAATGTTCTTGTTGTTTACTTCTTAAAATAAGAAGGACAACTATTAGCTTTAACTGTTAACAGTATCGACTAATTGTCTGTTGACTTTTATCTTAAATAGAAATAAAAGATAACATGTGTTTAGTGTCGAAGAAAGGCGAACAATACCATCGGGTCATTCAAACTGAAAAAGTTGAAAATAAACGGACAATATCACGCGGCTATAAAAGAAATATATCAAAAGACAATCAACAGTACAAAATAAAAATGCAAAGAAAAACACTTAGGGACGAACACCGAGCACCACCAGAACTTGCGCTAACCTTATTTTCTCCGGAATGAGAAGCAAATCCTACTCATATGGACAGATGTCAAAACACATTGATTATATTGTAATGAACATTAAAGCTTGCTTTTCGGTGTAAGCCAATGCTTTGTATTAAAGACCGTACTTTTAACTATAATGTTTTGCTTTTATAAATTGTGACTTAGATGGAGAGTTGTCTCATTGGCATCCATTCCACGTCTTCTTATATATATTGACTTCAAACGTCATTTGTCTTACATGTGTATGCATGGAGATCAAACAAAACAGATTAATCATGTTATTGGTAAATATCTTTAATGATAATAAGCAAAAATAATTTTTCATAAGCAAAGATTAAAAAACACACTCATTTTAAAAATGATTATAATCATATATAAAAAAAATCATTAGAGCATAAAAATCAAGCATTATCATTGCAAGCGATAGAGAATGTCATCATAGTCCGCATATTGTCCCTAAACAGCAGCAATTTTGAAATTGACAAACAGTGATTTCCGATATATGCATGACGACAGATCTTTCAGCTGGCTTTGATAGCAAACGATTGATGAAATTCAAAGAATTTAAAAGTTAAGCATTTTATATCCAACAACTTTCACACACATACTGTTAAGAAAATAAGATAAACACAATATGACAGAATATATGATAGAAGAGTCGATAAGGTTAATCTTATCTCAAAACTTCACATAACATTTCATTGCATATACATGTAAGCTTATAACAATCACTGGAAGTTCAGTAATAAAATATTCACCCCTTTTCCTGTGTACAAGCTTTATGTTCTTCTTCGCTATACTCATACGAACATAAAAATTGTCTTAATAATACATAAATAAAACAAAAAGCAATTTGGGATGAGAAATTGCACTGATCAGTTTAATAGAAATAAATTGTGACAACTCTGGTCATGTAAATCATGGTCTCTGGATCTCCGAAAAATGGTAGGAAATCTACAAATATAAAAATGTTAAATCAGAAAAAGAGATAACTGCATTTAATTACATATCATGAATGCAAAATTTTCGTGTCGAACTGATCAGTAAATTTTTCTCGACAAGAGAAAAGTCGCGAAATCTGGATATAAATGTGTGAAAACCGAATTACTCATTTAAGCGTATGCGAATATTTATACGCCAAATTAAAAAACGAATTTATGTTCTTCTTCGCTATACTCATACGAACATAAACATGATAAAAATTGTCTTAATAATACATAAATAAAACAAAAAGCAATTTGGGATGAGAAATTGTGCTGATCAGTTTCGACAAAAACAAAGGAAGGAAGAATGTTCCAATAACATAATTATAATCCCAAATTTTGAGAAATTTTAAGTCTATTTTCTAAATTTTCTTTTATGTAACCATCTTAAGCCTTGTCTGTCTTCCATCTACCGTGAGCTTTCAAAAGTCTGTCGGGAACAGAATTATTAGCAGCTACTCCTCAAACTATGTAGGCCAAATAAAGAACTATTGAGGCCTATTTCAGAAAGCCCATTTAAAATAATTTACCTAGTTCGAGTGTAAGATTGAGGCCTATTCTTGAAAGCTAGTTTATGTTAATCAATAGATTTGAAGTATGACAGAGCTCTAAAGATATATTCGTCACTTCCAACTGGCAAACTTGCAACGCGAAAATATTTCTGTAGCATAGCAACTGGACAAAGGTCTGTACCAGTTCTAGAAATTAAAATAGTGTTACCCTGTCGATATCTATCAGTCTTACTTTTTTTTAATGTTTATTTGTAGATGGAAATTGTTGAACGTTAAATCAGAAGATCGGATGTGTGCCAACTCATCGTATCTTGGAAACCCGGAAAACCCTAACAACATCATAGCACAGATCCTCAACCCTGGCAAATTGTCATTTTTTGTCGAATTTTGCAATAATATTCTTCAAAATCGTAGGGGTGATAGATAACAATCTTATACCACCTTGTAATACCATGTCTAGTAATTTTTCATTTAATATAATGTCATATAAATTCAGATCATGTTCCCACTTATTGAATAGTACGCTGTGTTTAAAACGGCAGTGGAAACTCCAGATTGAATCAAATAGTTAAGATAAATAGCAACCGTACAAACAGTGGTATGCAAAAAAGGTAGATTGTACTTTTAACACCAGTATTTGAATCTTTTAAAATATCCTTTATATTTTTTATACATAAAGTATTTTAACTTTTTGAAACAGTTACTACTGAACATAAAGAAATTGTTAGAGCTTTCAAGTCAGGATTAGAAAAATTATTTAAGGATTCCCAATGTGAATGTTTGAATCTAAACTGTAAAATAAATTTAAATGAAATTAATTTGATTTAAAAAATCATATAGCGAAGCACTATATGTAAAAGAATTTATCCAAAATGCTCTCAATTTTGATTTAAGAGTTTACTAAGACTAAATGTGTTAAGATAAAATAGAAGAACATTGAAACTAAAAGGTATTTTGAGAGTACCAAAACGAGATTATATTCTTTGTAAAATTCAACAATACACGGTAAAATAAATTGACACCCGAACGGGACATAAGTCATGCGTTCTAGATTCCCAAACGGGATTTATCTCTGTCGAAACGAAACAAACAAACTAATACAGAATAATGCTTAAACGAGACTTCGGTGTATGCGTGCTAAATGCCCAATCGGGACTTATCTCTTCAAAATAAAACAATACAATGCCCAACGGGACTTGTGTTAAGGCGTAAGAGGGTCCAAACGGGACTTATCTCTGTATTAAATACCAAATACGGAATAAATCAAAATAATGCCCGAGACGGGACTCATATATGCAATTCTAATTATGCTCAACAAGTGCGTGTTACAAAATATATTTTTTTTCTTTTTTTTTTTATATATAAACATGATAATTGCTATTCCAAAACGGGATTTGTCGCAAACTATTAGTATAACGCCGACAAAGATACAAATAAAAATAATTAAAAAAAAAATAAATATATAAATGGATATTGAGTGATATACTTACGGATTTAACTACAATCCATCTTTAATACGAGAACGTTGAAAGTTAATGGAGAATAAATGAATATGCTGTTTTTATCCGAACCTTGACAAAAAAATCCAGATGGTTTAACATACTCTACAAAATCCTTTACAAAAGATATGTATTGGTTCTTCAATGATGACCACAATATATTCCAAAAACATGACGAAGTCAGTTTTGGAACAACAATAGTACCCTTTCCTTCACAAATTAACATATGGTTAAATGCTCTACCAACAAGATGAACAGGAGGAACTAACCAACAGTTATAAGTATTCCACGAAAACCCGAAAGCATCAACACCACTTGTATCTGGACACCAATACGCAGAAAAGAAAATATGTAATTTGTGATTGTTAAAGTCGGCAAAAACATCACAATCGAACGGACCCTATAAAGAATTAAGATACTTGAAATACACATCATTCACGTACCAGTCATTAAAGTCAAACAATTTACTGTAAAAATCTGCAGTGGTGTTAAATTCCCGGGGAACCCATTCTACTTCAAGGGATATGCAATTGTGAATACACAGATTAAAAATTTTCAAAGCGACTTCTTGTAATTCTGATCTCATGCTCCCAGACTGCACGATTTTAATTACATTTTGATTGTCTGAATAAATTTTCACCAAACGATTTTGAAAGTCGAGCAAAAAGGAAAATAGGGTTATAAATACTGCCGAAAGTTCTCTGAATATAAAGCTTTTCTTCGACTCGTCGGGAGTCCCCATTTTATGTACAATTTTATTTGATATTTGGACAGCAAACCCCGCACAGGCGAAGCCGGTTGCATCAGTACAGACAATTCTATCTGGCAGAAATGGGGATTTCCTGGGAAGTGAAGTGCAATTATTCTTCCAAAAATTTAATTCAAAAATTGCTTCGTCGGTTAACTGAATATGAAAATCCCAATAATCACTGCGATAAGAATGAGCATATTCCTGGACATAATTCTGCAAATGTTGCCAAACTGGGAATAAAAGAAATAATCTTACCAGTAACTCGTGTCAATTGTCTAGCGGTTATATTATTGATATTGCAAAAAATATCGTCTATAGTAGCTATTGTACCATTACACCATACACCTTTGCACCATACACGTTACACATTACACCATACACCATTCCCCACGATTAAAAATTACCCATAGCGCAATTAAATTTCAAATAGTAAGATTATTATTATTGTTTATGTTTACAATCCGAAAAATTAAAATAAAAAGAACTTCGTTTTCAACCAATGAAATGTTTTACACCGTTCATTCAAACCATTCTCGATCGCACGTTACACAATCACACCATTCCTCATACACCATTACACCATTCCCCTTACACTATACACCATAGCACCATACACCTTACACCATTGCACCATATGCCATACACCATTACACCATACACGTTTTTTTGGGAAGTTTACACCATCCAAGGGCTGTACTCATTTTGGTTGAAGGTACCGGTACGAGGTCCTGTGCGGGGTTGTTATCCTTGTGCAGGCGGGTATTTGTAGTTTCTAGATACTTCTCTTGTAGATGATGATGAAGCTTTACGAAAAGGCTCATCTTGAGGAACTTGGAGACTCTCGGGTTCTGGAATATAAGGAGCAGAATGGGTCCTTACTTTGTCACGTCTCTTAGCCCGTTTCCCCGTACTTGTCGGCTATGCGAAGAAGCTTATTTCTTTCCTTTAAGGCCTTTATGCTCTTTTCTAGATACTGAATGGCTAATGCCGGAGAGTTTTTCTCTATGAGTTTAAGGGCCTTTTCAAGTTCTGTTAAACGTTCTCCGTTAAAACTAAATTGTTTTTCATTACCGTCGTACCTGAATTTATGAGTCTGTTTAGCAGGAGGTACACTTTCAGCTTCGTTAGCACCAATGCTCGTGTCAATCTCCTTGAATAGCTC
Source organism: Mytilus edulis (assembly GCA_019925275.1). Lineage (NCBI taxonomy): Eukaryota > Metazoa > Mollusca > Bivalvia > Mytilida > Mytilidae > Mytilus > Mytilus edulis. The sequence goes on from CM034358.1 coordinate 39,931,668, forward strand.
TTCTTTGTGCTTTATCAGTGTCAAATAAAGGCACTGGGTAAACAGCGATAAGGCATCCTCAGGTGAAAATCGAGTAGACCCTTCACGTTCTTCACTGCGTTGAATTCGTATAAGTGATTCCAGTTCAGGTTCACTCATATTAACAAGGTCAGTATACGTGTCGATCTGATCAGTAAATTTTCTCGACAAGAAAAAAGGCGCGAAATCTGGATATAAAAACTAAGTTCATTTTTAAGTAAAATACAGAAAAACTTGATTTTGTTTTTACAAAATTTACTTCTTGAAATTCATCTTATGATCATAAAGAAGCTTCTGTTCAGATTGGTAGAAGTCAAGTATAATTTAAGAAAGTTATCAAAATTTAAAAAAAAACTTTAACCACAGAGTGAATACTTGTGGATGCTTCGGATGACGGAATGTAGGTTGGTTCGCTATGTCTCGCTTTTGTGGCAAAAGTCGCAGGCTCGACAAAAAGAAAAAGAATGTCGACATTGAAAGTTAACAATAGGAATGGACCATTTAATTGACTTATTCAATCCACAAAAAAGGTCTTTCTTATACAGGTAATAACGATGATACAATTTTGTTGCAGGTAACTTAGTTTATTTTGGAGGTCTTGAAAAACTCGTAAAAAGAGAAACACAGAAATGTGAAAAAGTGACTCTTAACCTCATCTATTTGTATAAATTTATTTGTGAAGAATTTCAGCTTCATCGCAAATGTCTGACAAAAGAAGTTGTAGTTAAATCTGTTTTGTAAAGGAATCTATATTTAAATTAGATTGTGGATTGATATCAATGTCTTTTATGCTGAAAATTATTTTTAGAGAGTTTCAAAACTTATAAAACCATCATTTTCTAGTTACAACTCACAAACACTAAAGAGTATGCACTTTTGATATGCTTTATATTCCTTAATCCTTAAGTAAGCCCTAAAAAGCACTACCACTATACGTTCTTATTTGGTATCTTGAATTATGTCTTCAATTTTAAAACAATAATATCAAGTTAGTAAATAGCTGTAAAAGTAAATACATGTAATTACTAAATTGGCTAGTAATTACAGGTATTTACTAAAATGTTCAGTTATTACGTGTAATTCCTAATTTCACCTATATAAAGCTATTTACTGTAATATATATATATAGAGCCCAGGTGGTCGTGTGGTCTAGCGGGACGGCTGCAGTGCAGGCGATTTGGTGTCACGATATCACAGTAGCATGGGTTTGATCCCGGCGAGGGAAGAACCAAACATTTGCGAAAGCATATTTACAGATCTAACATTGTTTGGTTGATGTTTAGACGAGTTGTATATATATATATATATATATATACATATATATATATACATGTAAAGTCTCTGAATGATTGTATAATAAAAACTTTAACACAAATTCCCATACGTTTCGGCCATTATGGCCTTCTTCATTGGAATAAATTACAACATTGAAACAACAATTACATTGCTTGGATACATTACGTTATGATAACTTCTATGACGTTCATTTGCCGCGTTTTTTGCTTTTTTAATATAAATATTTTTATTATCGTTCATACATTGTGTTGAGTCCTTCAGGTTCTAAAGTTTTTAATTTTTTTATCCAAAAGGCTTCTTTGGTTTTTCTGTAAGTTTCTGTCCCAAATACTCTTTCTATGGCGGTAACTTTTAAATTTGTCATTGAATGATTGTTCTAATGAAATGGTTGGCTACTGGATCTTCTGTTTTCTGTGTTCGTATTTTTGAAAAGTTCAATAGCATTCGTTGATATAGTGTATCACCCGTTTGTCCTACATATATAAATATTCTACCACTGCATTATGCTAGCCACGTGTTTTTAAATTGTTCAATTTATCTGTCGATAGTGGATATTATCGTACATGTATTACACAATATTCATTGACTTTACACCACATTCCTGTTATTAGCTCTATATGTGTGAGTTTGCAGTCATGAAAAAAGGCGACCATGTCTGATGACGAAACAGAAAGAACACTTCTTTTTGTAAGTATATTTTGAAAAGAAGGAGTAAGAAATGTCTGCATATCGTTTAGAAACAATTAGAGAAACAGATTCTATCACCGTAAGAGCAACCAAACGATTCGCATATTCAAGTCAAATCTCATTAGAGCCAAAGCGGGGTCAACATTCATGCAGTCTTACGCAATTATAGATAAGCGTCAATCCAAATGTCAAGTCGTAAATCGTCTCGATTCAATATAAAGTTATACACGAGGGAGTTTTAATCAAATAAGTCATCGCAGGCAGCCATGCAACTGCACGGTTTTTTTTCTTTACTTTTTAATCTTTCGGGAGGCTGTAACTATGTAATTTCATAATTCGTAATTTGTAAGTTTTCAATGTGTTGCATATAACTGTGTAATTTCAAATTTTTTTTTCGTAAATTGTCAATTTGCAATTTGTAACTGTATAGTTTCAAATTTCGAATATTGAAAATCAGTACAAACAACTTTATAATTAAATCTATAAGTTATACAGTATTTATTTTGCGACTTTTCATTCATTAAATCTAAGATTCATTTACTTTTTCTTATTATTTTGCCATCATTCGTCATTTGTAACTAGGTAAAAATAATAATTGCCATAGAAACGCTGAGATTTAAAATAGTCGAGTAGTTGAATGTCGATTCGTTACATGTTATCGTTGTTATATTCTAACGATAATTGTGATGACAGCTAGCGCTCTGTTTATATTCTGTTTAAAAGCCTCCTTTAAGTCGGAGCACCTCCATATGGAGTGCATACCATTAGTAAGTCAAATATATTATGTACACGATATAAATATAAAACAAAACAAAATTAATTGTGTGTGGCATATATAAAAGAACTTGGTTTTGTTTTGTTTTCGAAAGATGACAAATGGCATTGCGTACGGGAACATAAACTGATTCATTCCGGAAAGACCCAGGTCATACATGGTTCCTATTCATTCTAAAATGCAATTATCGTACCATTTGCGATCCTCGATTCCTTTCCCATCAACTCCAGCTTCACGCTCACATTCTGGGATCCAAACCCCGTGTCATCCCTTCTCACAGTTTGCCATCATTTTGCTCTCAAATATGAGCTATAATTAAAGGCAACAGTAGCATACAGCTGTTTTCAATTCATAAATCGATTAAAGAAAAAAAATCCGGGTTACAAACTTAAACTGAAGGAAGCACATCAAACATAAGAGGAGAACTACGACACAACATAAACACAACACTAAAATGTAACAAAATGGTCATTTTCCTGACTTGGTACAGGACATTTTAAGAGCCAATCTGCCAAAAAACCATGCAAAACCGTCCGAATGCCACTTTTGCCAAATGAGTTCATATTTGGCACATTGGAGCACCTTAGTGATGTAATTAACCACACAAAATTTTTTTTGGAAATTTTGAACCGATCTTAATTTTTTTGGGGCGTCATTTTTTAACAGCTGAAATTGCTCGAAAACAGCAAAAATAAGCCTTTTTTGGCATATTTCGCTGGTTTAAATAAAAAAAACATGGCAACATTTATAATTTGTTTATAGTTGTTCCTAGTAATACATCACTTTAAGTGTAAGAATGCATAGAAATAACAATGCTGTCTATAAAGTGTATGTATAATCTAACTGTTTCAATATGTTTCATTTAGCCTCTAGTCCAAAATGGCTGATTTTGGTCATCTTTCAGAGCCAAAATACTCCAAGACCCGTTTATTATTGTAAAACAACATATCTACTTGCATAGTATAACTATATATACCCAATCAAAACAAATATTAAGCTCGGCAAATAATGTTGGTGTCTAGTATATGCCATAACAAAATGGGGTAGCCTGCATATTCAAATTTTCTCCAGTTTGCCGTCTAATTTTTAACATCTTACATATGATAGGATCCGGACTTATAGATAAGTATAACAACAAATGGAAAAGAATAAATAATGTTTCATTTAATGCATTAAGAAAATAATCATACATAAATACAAATTATTCATTACAAATCTAGAGGCTCCCAGGAGCCGAAATAGCTTGAATTGACAAATTGTGCACCTCAAAACGATAAAAAACACATATTTCAACAATAAATTTAAAATAAGAGGTTAAACAATTCAGAATAAGTTCAGACTGTAAAAATAAGTTTTTCTGACCACTTTTGCAATTTATTCTTATATTATATTGATATAGCTGTCAGATCTTAGCAGAAAACTATGAAAATTTGTAAATTTACATGATTTACACACTTCAGGGACAATAGCTCATAGATGTTACGTCCCCATTTTTCAGAAAAATTTTAAATTAATTGCTTTTGAAATATGTGTTTTTTATCGTTTTGAGGTGCACAATTTGTCAATTCAAGCTATTTCGGCTCCTGGGAGCCTCTAGATTTGTAATGAATAATTTGTATTTATGTATGATTATTTTCTTAATGTATTAAATGAAACATTATTTATTCTTTTCCATTTGTTGTTATACTTATCTATAAGTCCGGATCCTATCATATGTCAGATGTTAAAAATTAGACGGCAAACTGGAGAAAATTTGAATATGCAGGCTACCCCATTTTGTTATGGCATATATTAGACACCAACATTATTTGCCGAGCTTAATATTTTTTTTGATTGGGTATATATAGTTATACTATGCAAGTAGATATGTTGTTTTACAATAATAAACGGGTCTTGGAGTATTTTGGCTCTGAAAGATGACCAAAATCAGCCATTTTGGACGAGAGGCTAAATGAAACATATTGAAACAGTTAGATTATACATACACTTTATAGACAGCATTGTTATTTCTATGCATTCTTACACTTAAAGTTATGTATTACTAGGAACAACTATAAAAAATTATAAATGTTGCCATGTTTTTTTATTTAAACCAGCGAAATATGCCAAAAAAGGCTTATTTTTTTCTTTTTTATAGCAATTTCAGCTGTTAAAAAATGACGCCCTAAAAAAATCAAGATCGGTTCAAAATTTCCAAAAAAAATTTGTGTGGTTAATTACATTACTAAGGTGCACCAATGTGCCAAATATGAACTCATTTGGCAAAAGTGGCATTCGGACGGTTTTGCATGGTTTTTTGGCAGATTGGCTCTTAAAATGTCCTGTACCAAGTCAGGAAAATGACCATTTTGTTACATTTTAGTGTTGTGTTTATGTTGTGTCGTAGTTCTCCTCTTATGTTTGATGTGCTTCCTTCAGTTTAAGTTTGTAACCCGGATTTTTTTTTCTTAATCGATTTATGAATTGAAAACAGCGTTATGCTACTGTTGCCTTTAATTATAGCTCATATTTGAGAGCAAAATGATTGCAAACTGTGAGAAGGGATGACACGGGGTTTGGATCCCAGAATGTGAGCGTGAAGCTGGAGTTGATGGGAAAGGAATCGAGGGTCGCAAATGGTACGATAATTGCATTTTAGAATGAATAGGAACCATGTATGACCTGGGTCTTTCCGGAATGAATCAGTTTATGTTTTCGTACGCAATGCCATTTGTCATCTTTCGAAAACAAAACAAAACCAAGTTCTTCTATATATGCCACACAAAATTAATTTTGTTTTGTTTTATATTTATATCCTGTACATAATATATTTGACTTACTAATGGTATGCACTCCATATGGAGGTGCTCCGACTTAAAGGAGGCTTTTAAACAGAATATAAACAGAGCGCTAGCTGTCATCACAATTATCGTTAGAATATAACAACGATAACATGTAACGAATCGACATTCAACTACTCGACTATTTTAAATCTCAGCGTTTCTATGGCAATTATTATTTTTACCTAGTTACAAATGACGAATGATGGCAAAATAATAAGAAAAAGTAAATGAATCTTAGATTTAATGAATGAAAAGTCGCAAAATAAATACTATATAACTTATAGATTTAATTATAAAGTTGTTTGTACTGATTTTCAATATTCGAAATTTGAAACTATACAGTTACAAATTGCAAATTGACAATTTACGAATTAAACATTTTGAAATTACACAGTTATATGCAACACATTGAAAACTTACAAATTACGAATTATGAAATTACATAGTTACAGCCTCCCGAAAGATTAAAAAGTAAAGAAAAAAAACATGCAGTTGCATGGCTGCATGCGATGACTTATTTGATTAAAACTCCCTCGTGTATAACTTTATATTGAATCGAGACGATTTACGACTTGACATTTGGATTGACGCTTATCTATAATTGCGTAAGACTGCAAGAATGTTGACCCCGCTTTGGCTCTAATGAGATTTGACTTGAATATGCGAATCGTTTGGTTGCTCTTACGGTGAGAGAATATGTTTCTCTAATTGTGTCTAAACGATATGCAGACATTTCTTACTCCTTCTTTTCAAAATATACTTACAAAAAGAAGTGTTCTTTCTGTTTCGTCATCAGGCATGGTCGCCTTTTTTCATGACTGCAAACACACATATATAGAGCTAATAACAGGAATGTGGTGTAAAGTCAATGAATATTGTGTAATACATGTACGATAATATCCACTATCGACAGATAAATTGAACAATTTAAAAACACGTGGCTAGCATAATGCAGTGGTAGAATATTTATATATGTAGGACAAACGGGTGATACACTATATCAACGAATGCTATTGAACTTTTCAAAAATACGAACACAGAAAACAGAAGATCCAGTAGCCAACCATTTCATTAGAACAATCATTCAATGACAAATTTAAAAGTTACCGCCATAGAAAGAGTATTTGGGACAGAAACTTACAGAAAAACCAAAGAAGCCTTTTGGATAAAAAAATTAAAAACTTTAGAACCTGAAGGACTCAACACAATGTATGAACGATAATAAAAATATTTATATTAAAAAAGCGAAAAACACGGCAAATGAACGTCATAGAAGTTATTATAACGTAATGTATCCAAGCAATGTAATTGTTGTTTCAATGTTGTAATTTATTCCAATGAAGAAGGCCATAATGGCCGAAACGTATGGGAATTTGTGTTATAGTTTTTATTATACAATCATTCAGAGACTTTACATATCTATATATATATATATATATATACAACTCGTCTAAACATCAACCAAACAATGTTAGATCTGTAAATATGCTTTCGCAAATTTTTGGTTCTTCCCTCGCCGGGATTCGAACCCATGCTACTGTGATATCGTGACACCAAATCGCCTGCACTGCAGCCGTCCCGCTAGATCACACGACCACCTGGGCTCTATATATATATATATTACAGTAAATAGCTTTATATAGGTGAAATTAGGAATTACACGTAATAACTGAACATTTTAGTAAATACCTGTAATTACTAGCCAATTTAGTAATTACATGTATTTACGTCTACAGCTATTTACTAACTTGATATTATTGTTTTAAAATTGAAGACATAATTCAAGATACCAAATAAGAACGTATAGTGGTAGTGCTTTTTAGGGCTTACTTAAGGATTAAGGAATATAAAGCATATCAAAAGTGCATACTCTTTAGTGTTTGTGAGTTGTAACTAGAAAATGATGGTTTTATAAGTTTTGAAACTCTCTAAAAATAATTTTCAGCATAAAAGACATTGATATCAATCCACAATCTAATTTAAATATAGATTCCTTTACAAAACAGGTTTAACTACAACTTCTTTTGTCAGACATTTGCGATGAAGCTGACATTCTTCACAAATAAATTTATACAAATAGATGAGGTTAAGAGTCACTTTTTCATATTTCTGTGTTTCTCTTTTTACGAGTTTTTCAAGACCTCCAAAATAAACTTAGTTACCTGCAACAAAATTGTATCATCGTTTTTACCTGTATAAGAAAGACCTTTTTTGTGGATTGAATAAGTCAATTAAATGGTCCATTCCTATTGTTAACTTTCAATGTCGACATTCTTTTTCTTTTTGTCGAGCTTGCGACTTTTGCCACAAAAGCGAGACATAGCGAACCAACCTACATTCCGTCATCCGAAGCGTCCACAAGTATTCACTCTGTGGTTAAAGTTTTTTTTTTTAAATTTTGATAACTTTCTTAAATTATACTTGACTTCTACCAATCTGAACAGAAGCTTCTTTATGATCATAAGATGAATTTCAAGAAGTAAATTTTGTAAAAACAAAATCAAGTTTTTCTGTATTTTACTTATACATGAACTTAGTTTTTATGTCTGTTAATATAACATTCACACTGTGGTTTAAGATTTTTTTTAAAATTAAAAACTTTCTCAAAATATCTGGATTTTTACCAAACTTTGACAGGAGCTTGTTATATTTGTTATTCTCGTGGGATTTTGTCTGATACTTGGTCCGTTTCTGTGTGTGTTACATTGTAGTGTTGTATCGTTGTTCTCCTCTTATATTTATGCGTTTCCCTCAGTTTTAGTTTGTTACCCCGATTTTGTTTTTTGTCTATGGATTTATGAGTTTGAACAGCGGTATACTACTGTTGCCTTTATTTATGACCATAAAAACATATCCAGAAGTAAAGTTTGTAAAAAAATTCCCTTTTTCGTATATTACTTATAAATGAACTAGGTTTTTTTTCAGTTAAAAATACATACACTCAGCGGTTAAAGTTTTAAAACATTTATACAATTTCATAAACCATCCTGGATTTTTACCAAATTTGGACAGAAGCTTCTTACAGCACTAGTCAAAATATAGTATCTTCAGGAAAATTTTAATAATTTTTCCTCCATATTTTGTTGAGCCTGCGACTAACAGCAAAAGTAGGCGCAACACTCGGTTCCGCAAACACCTTGCAATTTTAATACATCAGTAACTCATCTTCAGTTAGGGGTTGAATTGATGGTCACATGCATACGTATTCAATGAGGTCCAATTATTTACTTGAAAGTGCACAATATGCACAACTCAACAACCGTGTTTCGTAGATTATTTAACAAAATAGAACCATGTTGGCTGCTAAAAGTGAATTATAATTTCACATTATCATTTTCATTAATGATTTAACACAAAAAAACATATTTATATTGTGTTATATTATATCTCGTAGCTAACGCACATATTACAAAAAAGTTACATTTTAGGCTGATTACGTTTTAAGTCTACTCACAGATTTTCTAGTTAGTATTACCACAACTTTTGATTAGTTGACCATATTACAACATTATTTTAAAAGGTAGTAAATAGGTGTAAACATTCATTTTAGAATTAGTAATTACTGGTAATAACTGATCAGTTTCAGGAATAACTTGTATTTACTAAGTGCATCGGGAATAACATGTAATTCCTAAATTATTGTAATAACATGTAATTCCTTATTTCACCTATTTACTGTAACATATATACAACATCCCGTAAATACATGTAACTCTATAGATTTATTTAGATTACGTGTATCGTTCGGTTGCAAACTTATGGGCGAACATGCATGTACAGTACCTCGCACCTGTCACTGGCTTGATATATGTATTTTAATTACTTTTGCTGTTGGTTTGCTATCGTATTTACGAACATGTTATAAACCACATTCTTCTTATTGTTTCTATATATGTGTTCAGTATATCTGTGTATCTGTTTAGAGATACAGTCCAGGAATGGTGTAAACTTCCCACTAACATCATACATATGTGCCATTACACCATACACGTTACATCTTTCCACCATACACCTAACACAATCTATCAACACAATCCGACATTACCCATAATGCAATTTAATGTCAAGGAAAGCGTGCGACTACACAGTTATTTATTAATGTATAAATTAAAAATCAGTTCTTATTAATATTTTGCATAGTTTTAAAATTTGAAAGCCACATTTCATAAACACGTTATACAATCACACCATTCCTCATACAACATAACACCATTCCTCTTACACCATACACCATAATACCATACACATTATACCATTGCACCATACACGTTTTTATTTCTGAAGTTTGGTAAACCTGTCTATTTCCAGCATGTTGAGCAGACTTCTTGTTTCAATAAAAATGCAGTTTCCTTAAATCAACCCTTCATATGTCGTCAAGAGCCGGATCGTCATTGGGTGCAATGTACCGTGTGTGCATGCCAATTTGGGCATTCTCTTTTCCTGCGCAGATAAGTGAAATAAAAAATAGAACGCATTTATCTTCTTATTCAAGAATAAAAACATTAGAAGAGTCTGTGCTATTACATTGTAATTATTTCAGGTAGGAATAACCCAACAAGATAATAAAATGTAAAAATTGAACAACTTTTATTCTGTGGTCTGTGGTGGATACAAGTGTCCGTGATGTCCTTATCCTTAATTGCTCTAAGTGCTATAAAAGTTTACATTTCATATTTCGCTGACCTAATGATTGTTTGTCAGATGTTGACGATGGAGCGGCATGTTTGACTGCTGATTCCTTCTCAAACGCGTGTTCATCCTTATGTATCACTTTTTCCCAGTCTTTGAGTTTGTTAATATCAACATTTCTAATGACTTCTTCCAAACACAGAGCTCCTTTCCCAATGTTAACTAAAGCCTGTATAAGAACATGTATTGTAGGTTTCACTGTTCTGTCTTCTCTCCATGTAAACAATACTTCCCTATTCTGAGCTGCCAAGTCTCTGGGATGACTGCTCTTTATATTTTCCAAGATGGCAATGGATAATTCAAGTTCTGCACCAAGTTGGAAAAATACCTGTCCAATTTGTGGGGCTAACATATCTAGAATCTCATCCGTTGGAACAACATTCATAATATCGGCTGGAAGATCTGAAATACAAGTCTTATTTTAATTAAAAATATTGAAAAGAGTTCCAAATTGTTTTGAAGCAATGATCTTGATTTTTAATGGATTGATGACATATTGGCACGGACATCTGAAATAAAGTTATCATTATAAATATGGTATTTAAATAAAACGTAAGTACTCAGCATCGATATCTGAAAAAAATATTCCCATAGTAATATACCTATTATGATAATACGATATATTAATCATAAAATACTCTCATAGAAACTGATATATGTTCATAATAGAAGAGCTTGATCTGGATATATTCACTGGTTGATCAGTAGATATCTGTTAATTTTTACTCATTATATATACACTAAGTAAATGTTAATGGGATGATGATGACATGTCTAAGTATTTTAGCTTTTTCAAATACAAGTAGCACAGTAAACCAGTAAAATATATTAGGTATCAATTTTTTCTATATATTTATGATCATAAACCAATTTATCATGTTTACAGTATATGTTTGAATAGTGTCTCCATATGTAAACTGTCGATACAGAGAAATGTTTGGCTTCTGTAATTTAGAGAGTAAAGGATCTGTACAAAAAAATCATTATCAATACTTTGGCAAAATGAAAAGGATAGACATTCTGAATTCAATGAAATAAAAGAAAATTAAGTAAAAGGGAAATGTTAAGTACTACATGTAAATGTACAGGAGACAATTCTTCTAACATTATTAGGATACACATTTCCATCTTTGCAAACTACATATTGTAGCAAATGATCTTACTAAGTAAAGCTGTCTAAATTGAATATTCCAACACGGTGGTGTATTGCTCGCCTACAGTATGGACATTCATTGGTTCAAACCCCGGCGGGGTCATGCCTTTAACATTTGTATTTATTCTGTTTATTTTGGAGTTGCATTATCCAAAAGTCAGCTGAAAATACTTTTAGTTACTAGCTACTTTTGATCCTTTTGACAGCTGTTTACAGCATAAGGCATAAAGTGAAAACGTTCTTCCTTCACCAAATGACCAATACCATTTAAACATACCTGTTTCTACTTTTCTGACTCTTCTTACCTGAAAAAAATATATAAAAAATAAAACATACAATTGTGTGCAAAGTATATTCGTAATATGTATAAGAGGTTCTCAATTACTTGCATGTTCAATTACCATGTTGGGTTGTTAATCCATAATAAAATTGAGAATGAAAAACGGGAGTGTGTCAAAGAAACAACAACCAAACCATAGAACAGACAACAGCCGACGAAAACCAATGGGTCCTCAAACTCCACTTGTGAATAGTATCAACTATATTATAACAGCTGTATGAAAAAAATGAATTTAGGAAACTTTCAATGGAACTAAAACATATTCCTGTATAATGATGAATAAAAATGTCACAAAATCAGAAAGAGTATCATGGATTTATTATAATACTTTCTGCAGGACTGCACTATTTTACTATGTTTTTCTACTTAATGAAACATCTCATTACTGTATTCTCGTTGATTACAATTATGTCTGTAGTTGTGCTTTTTAATTAAACGCTTGAGTTCTCTATTACAATAGACATTGCAGTTTTTTTATGACTGGGCATTAACGTTTTCCCCTTATATTTGGGATACATAAACATACATTGTATGTCTATCATGGTGCCGTACCTTGCAATGTGTCGTATCTTAACCATATCAAGTCCTTCATCGTCTACAATTGCAACTTCCACATGGTAAAAGAAAATCCCAACTGTGACAGGTTATTTTCATAAATAGATTTTACGACGTATATAAGTATACGGCAACTGACACACTTTCTGTTCATGAGGGTACCCAATAGCATGTCAATTTGTACCCGTTTTTTTTATGATTAATTTGTCTACAATGTTTTTCTTCATAACGTTGTTTATGTAAACAGTTTGGTTGAAACTGTAATTACACGAATAAGCTTTCTCAAGTACAGCCAAACTGTCAAACCACATATTTGTATCTATGAAAGAATTCAGTAAAGGGTTTCAATAATTTGTATGAAAAAATTCTTTACTTATTAATTTACTTATAATACGCTGGTTACTGTTATTGACATCCAAAACGTCAATACAGACACGGGCATACCAAAAAAGTTTTGATATGTTAACACTGTAAGATAAAGCAAAAGGCACATTCTCATTTAAAAAGGGAAATTAACAATATGGAATGCAAACGTGTTCCTTTTGTCTTAAATGCTTGTGTGGTTTTTCATTAGAACACATATAACTAAATCCAGGAAAGGACATTATTTACTGGTTATATTTGATTCTTTTAAAGTAAGTTCCTTTGGTTAATTTCGGCAATTTATACACATGTAAAGCGGATTTTACTAAGCTGCGATGTCCTAACAAAAGAAGATTAAGTCATGCCGGGTATGCACCCAACTGTTTAATACATCCAGGCAGATCATTTCCAACACATTTGAATTCTTTATGAGGTAAGATTAAATACACAAACATATGTTAAAATAGAGTAAGATAAAATAAACATTTATTAAGTAGGTGTATGGTCTTACTTGACATAACACATTTGTTGATATATCCATCTGGTTTAGAGCTTCTGCCAATACTTTAAAATTTCTCTTTGCATTCAGTTCTTTCCATTTTGATAATAATAAAAACTTCGAAACCTCTATATTATCTGGATAATTGTAGGTGATATCCTCCCATTTCCGTAGCATTCCTAGGTTTGTAACTAAACTATGCATTTTGCTGGATGCACAGTACATTGAAAAGCGCAATAATTCAATATCACTTGGGATCTGGCTTAAAGCATCACCGCTAAGACCTGAAACACATATCATTTACAGCTGTTATTTGTATAACATATTGTTTTTTTTTTATCAGAGTAGGTTAGTATTCAGCTAGGATCGGTTTCTTTTTCAAGTCAGGTGATCCTTTTCTAGTGTGACCACATGTTTTTCGAGTTGATACGATCCAAAAGAGGGACAAGATACCAGAGGGACAGTCAAACTAGTAGATTGAATATGAACTGAAAACGCCACGGCTAAAAAAAAAAGACAAACAGACAAATAATAGTACAAAAGACATAACATAGAAAAACTAAGGACTAAGCAACACGAACCCCAACAAAATCTTGGGGTTGTATCATGTGCTCCTGAAGGGTAAGAAGATCCTGCTCCACATGTGGTACCCGTCGTGTTGCTTAAGTTTTTACAAATCCGGTAAATAGTCTTCGTCGGTAGGTTACATATGTGAAAAGGGAAAGGTATTGCAGTTACGACATAAGGAACATATCCGATAGCATCTGTGAAACGGTTATTCCATTACAGTCAATCAATTCGTGATAGCATCTGTAAAATTTACGAATGGATGATTTCAACTTCATCGTTTGGAACTCTTGTTTCAGTAATGAACAACAGACGTCCATTGTTTTCGCAATAATCAGGAAATATTTTAAGAATGAATTTAATTTTAAAAGTCATGTTTGTTCGAGAGGATTTTTTTTTCTCGAGTGGGTCATTTTTTCATCAAGCAAAACATATAATTATATAGTTGAAAATGTAATATGTTGGTGCAATTACGTTTTAAAATAGCAAATACAAAGTGTCAAAGAAAGTACTTTGCAAAGCCCGAAACTATGCATTAAACCAGTTTGGTAATGCAGTATATAAAATGTACATAAAAAACATTAGGATGACATGAAATTGAAAAATATTTTGAGTCTCTTTACTCGGTTCTAAAGACCTTTAAAAAGGACTCAATGATTTTTTGTATATTGTAATTCTGCAAAGTTAAAGTAAAAAATATATCAGAACGCAAATCTATCATTCAATTAATAAGTGCTGAATCTTATCAACATAGTATTTTTTTTATGTGAATCATTAAGATAATAGTACTTGTTCCTTCGTTTAATTACAGTTACAAAAAAAAGTCAAATCACAAAAAATTTGAACTCCGAGGAAAATTCAAAACGGAAAGTACCTAATCAAATGACAAAATAAAATAAAAAAACAAATCAAACGAATGGACAACCTCTGTGTGATTCCTGACATGGTACCGGCATTTTCAAATGTGAGAAATGGTGGATTAAACCTGAGTTCTACCTCTTAACCTTTCAAATGTATGACAGTCGCAGTAAATTCCGTTATAATAACAACGATGCGTGAACAAAACAGACATAATAGTTAAATAGTCACAATATGGGTACAGCATTTATCACTGTGTCACAATCTCAAAACAAACATATTTTTAACAAACAATCACAATAAGCATCTATAAAATTTAAAAAAAAAACACATTTATTGCTTCGCGTGTCTGACGTCAGAAAATATAAACGTCACATAGGAAAACATTTTGTCGTTTCATATTTTGAATGGAGGTATATAGTGTTAAAAAATTAAAATTTGATTTAGAAATAATTTCAAAAAGACAGTTTGTAAGCCCTAGTATGCCTTCTCACTTATTTCTTTTTTTTTAAACATAAGTTTAAGTTTGATGTTGCCCTCGTCAAGATATCACGAACAATACAAAACACTGAATTGTTATTGAACTACAATTAATTTGTTTTTCATTTGTGTTCATAACATATTTGGAATCTAGAATATAAAGTACAGTCACGAAAGAAACCTATTAAACTCGCAAATATAGCAGTATATCAATATAATTGCATGTAATATCCTTTAAAAAAAAAACTGTAGAGAAGTTTTATATCCCATTTGGTAAACTAGAAAACTAGAGAGGAAAGCTAATTAATTATAATGAAGACCGATATTAGAATATAGGAAAATAATCAATGACCTCCAGCTGCGGCGACTAATAAGAATAGCTTTGCTGAATTGTATACCTTGCCTATAACTGTCACTTTTAACTGTGATTTCCTTAAATGACATTATGTATTCGAAATAACCTCAACGCACTGAAGCCATGACTCAAATTGCTTTCATGATACGTCTGTTGTGGTAAATTCAAGCTGTAATTGTGCATAATGCAAAAATTTGCATGATCCCAAAAACTTACCTGGACAGTTTTCGTCACACTGTTCTTTATTCTGTAAGTATAAAACTATATATAATAAATAATTGTAGAGCAGAACATGCTGGTTTTGTGGATCATGTGACTACAAAGAGATGTATGATTCATTGTATATAAAAAAAAACAGTAAATGAACCAAAAATATATCTGGGAATTAATGTTATATCAAAATATCTTTGAAATAAAAGTAACATCGCACTTAATTTTAATAAATTTCCTGTTACAAAACTTTGAATTTTTCGAAAATTAAGGATTTTCTTATCCTAGGCATAGATTACCTTAGCCGTATTAGGCACAACTTTTTGGAATTTTGGATCCTCAATGCTCTTCAATTTTGTACTTGTTTGGCTTTATAAATATTTTGATATGAGCGTCACTGATGAGTCTTATGTAGACGAAACGCGCGTCTGACGTACTAAATTATAATCCTGGTACCTTTGATAACTATTTACAGTTGATTGTGTTTCATTGACTGTTTATGGTGGTACCTAACACTACAGGAAGATAAATCTGTAAGTTCAGCTAAACGTTTTAATCACGTTGTATTGTTAAGAGAATATAAAGCTTCTCAATGATCAAAATAAGTGTTTGTCAAACAACTATATATCTAACCATTTTTTTCCGATAATGTGGTTGGTTCAAATTTTTTTGAATTTTGATATATTTGTCCAAGAATCGAAGTAAATATTTTGTAAAATAATAATAAAAAATAAACGACCCGCATTAATTTAAGTCAAGGTGTTAGGTACCACCTCAACTCACACTTCTTCAACCAAAAACATGTTCACACAGGACGTGTCTTTAGTATATGACTTCCTTAACAGTATCACGTTTAGTGTTGTTTGTGCTTGTGTTAACACATCCACGGTGTTCGTAGACTAACCTGTGTTATTAAAATCTAGTAAAATCTCCATGCTGACTATTTAAGCAAGTTACACTGTCACAGACAAACTGTTACATCAAGACTTACATTTGAACGTTATGTAAAAAAAATAATAATGTGTTCCGCGGAGCCCTGTGTATCGCCCGCGATTGCTGATTTCACTGTAAAAGTATAATATGACTTAAAAAGTATGTCCCTTTATCAGTAAAATACAGAATTCAAAACGTATCCAAACTCTTTTATCAGATGCCATTTCTTGGGATTAACGATCAGCTCTTGTCAAAGTGTTTGAAAATCCATGAAGGTTCTCGAATTGATTGTATCAATAAAAAAAAGTCTATAAATATAAACTGTATAAAATTAGTTGTATCAAACAGAAAAAATATTGAAAATGATTAACAAAAATGATTAATGCCACTGTAACCTACAATTCTACGAAGATATAGATTGTTAGATAACGAAAATTCTAAGATAATTTCTAAATGAAGTACAAGGTACATCAGCAATACATAATTTATGCATGACACGAATTTCGTATGATCTGGTCTTTAACAATAAAATTAACAATTTATTGTGAAGGGAAATGATGATCAAAATGAATATATTATAGCAATGGCTTTATTCTTATTTCAATGAAATATAACCATTCGTGTATTGCATAACGACAAGAATCGGATCCTTAAAATGTTTTTGATAAATGGCAATTGTTTAAAATATTTTCATTAACAATTTGTTTCTACTATGTTCATTAACGATTTATTTCCAAATTTATATTTACCTGATCTTGATTCCAAACTATCCAGCTTCCTGCTCTATGTGTTTGATTATGTTTGTCACAAACCCATTCATTGGCCTGTAAAGCTTCTTTTTCACTGATAAAACATTGCATCTTAGTACATGAGTATTCAATATGGAAAGGTGAATGCTGGCTGTGTTTTCCATGGATCGTGGACTGATAGAAATCTGAAATTCTTTCCATTGTAATAATCAAGCATTCCTTAACACTTGTGGCTATATCAGGTACTATTAATCCTAAAGAGGATCTATGTATGATGTAAAGTAGAATCTGGTTACCTTCAACACATACAACAATATCATGTGACTTGTCAAATGATAAACCAATAAACCCAGAAAATAAGAGTTTTCTCCCTTCATACTGCTTGACAGTCCACATGCTTAGACATGCGCTGATAAGACGATTTGGTAGAGCTGGAGGTATAATAGTCCCTTTGAAAAGAAATGCTAAACATATAGCTCTCTCCGGTGTGCACTCCTTACTCATAAAGCTGGTGGTATTTCGCCCTATTACCATGCAGGGAACAAAAAAGTTTTCCACCGGTAACCGACTTCCTGTAGTTGTATCATATCTTCGCTGCTCTGCCAAGATGTCTAGGTGAATAAGGATGTTAAATATAAACTCTTTGTATGGCAGAATTGCACGGAAATCTGTTTGTTCCCAAATCCAGAAGAGGTCTTCCCGTCTTATGGTTCCACTTTCTGACATTCGTTTAAATGTTTTCTGGATTCTTGCTTCGTTTGGCCAAAATATTATATCTACAAATTTAAACAAGTTGATAACAAATATTATAACAAGGAGATGTTAATTGATTGAACCAACTATATGCGAGGGACCTTATGATTTGGACAAAAGTCATAGACAAAATGTGACAGGGTTGCCATTGTTTTCAATTGATAAGCATATTCACTAAGATATTGTTTACTTAGCCTTACATTTCAGATATGATCCGGCTAAAGTTGTCAGTCATTTAAATAAACCTATTCTAACATGATATCAATTTAAAATTTTAGACATGTTAGATAGATCTGTGTATATTGGTTTTTTTTTTTTTTGTATAGATAATAATGTGTGCTTCAGCATGATCAGGAATTTAAAATCAATCTGAATATTAAAATTGAGAATGAAAATGGGGAATGTGTCAAAGAGACAACAAACCCGACCACAGAACAGACAACATCATAAGGTCACCAATAGGTCTTCAATGCAGCGAGAAATTTAATTTCCGCACCCGTAAGCGTCCTTCAGTTGGCCCCTAAACAAATATATACACTAGTTCAGAAACTAAAAGTAAAAATAATACAAGACTAACAAAAGCCAGAGGCTCCTGACTTGGGACAGGCGCAAAACTGTTGGGGGTTAAACATGCTGATAAGAACTCTACCCTCCCCCTATACCTCTAGCCAATGTAGAAAAGTAAACGCATAGCAATACGCACATTAAAAGTCAGTTTAAGAGAAGTCCGAATCCAATGTCAGAAGATGTAACAAAGGAAAATAATCAAACTGACAATAGTACATAAATTACAACAGACTACTAGCAGTTAACTGACCTGCCAGCTCCAGACCTCAATTTAACTGATTAAAAGATTATGTCTTCATCATATGAATATCAGGCACAATCCCTCCCGTTAGGGTTTCAGTGTCATATCATCATAAAATATATGAGAAGAGCATAACCCGTGTAATGCCAACAACTGTTTTTTTTTAAATAAATGTGTTTAGTTTCGATGCAAAGACCCTATAAGTGAATCAATATTAAAGCAAAAATATGCAATCTTTAATGACCTGACAACAGTATCGTAACTATATCCCTTCTTAATAAGTCTATTTAAAGGTTTTGTTAGCTTCTGAGGTGAATACTGACATTTTGGTGCTTTATAAAGAATATTACCATAAAATATTGGATGTGAAATACCTGAACGTATAATAAGATTGAATAATATATAAAATATATGATATTGGATGTGTAATGATTACTATTCTAGCCTTCGACGAACACTGACGAGTGTTTTTCTTTTCTTTCGTATTCTATTGTTTTTGGGTTGAAACTATTTATCAGTAACTGTGAGTTCTCTCAGATCTTTTGTTAGTGTCTGTTCAGTTGTAGAGATGAGTGTATATCTTGCTACGAATGTGTTTTTGTTAGAAACTTTTTTCTGCTATGGATAAAACTGATGACTTAAGCCTTTTCAACTGTTTTTTTATAGTTAGTTCCTAAGTTGTATTGTAACACCAAAGTCACAGGTAAGGAAGATAATTTGGCGCCAGCAACCTTTTTAATCTCAGCTACATTATGTATCTGCCTGTTCCAAGTGCGAAGCCTGTAATTCATGGGTTGTTGTGTGTTGCTGTTTTACATACATGTAAATCACAATGTTACTTTTCTCGTCTTAATTGTATTTCATTTGTCATTTTGATCATTTTGAACCTTTTACAGTAAAAAATGCAATATCGATTTTGCTCATTTGTAAAGACCGTACGGTAAACAATAGTTTTTAACTCCTATGTTATATAGTCTCTGGTAGTTATCCCAAAGGTATAATTACCACATCGTCGTATTTTCTTTTTTTATCTGTCCTACATGGTGGTAAGATTTAGATTTTTTTTATTAACGGCAAAAGAAAACCTCATTATAGATACCATGATTGAAATTATGTATTTGCGCCAGACGCGCGTTTCGTCTAAAAAGACTCAAAGGTGACGCTTAAACAAAAAAAGTTATAGAGGCCAAATAAAGCGTGAAATTTAAGAGCATTGAGGAACAAAAATTCATAGAACTACTGCCAAATACAGCTGAGGTAATATATACATGCTTTACCTGAGGTAGATAGTACTCCCAAGTAATAAGATACGAAAGTGTAAAAGAGGGTATTAGCATAAAAAAAAAAACCGGTCACCAAGGATCTCATAACCTTCATTAGCATGATAATAAGTAATTACAGTATTGACATAAATACCTGTCACAAAAGACCTCATAACCTCCACCATGAGAAGTGGGTTAAGGATAACGTAATCTTTAAGATGTGGAGTATCAAAGAAGACAATCTTTCCCAATGAGTGGTGGAAACATAGAAAATCCTTGAGTAGGTCTGGGGATAATACAGACACCTTGCTTATAGCATTTAATTCTTTAACCTCCTCTAATGACAAAATTTGTGTTCCTTCCGCTACCAGCTCTGCAATTTCAAGCTCAAGAGGGACACAAGCATTTGGCATTTTTTCACCCCAACACGGATGGTCAAACGTAAGATCTGTGATTGTTTTCTTGAGAACTTTAAATTCTGGGTCTGTGTTATCTCTTGCATTGACGAATATTCGTTCTGATAGGACAAGATGGTTTAGTCCCTCGTGATCCTTGAACAATTCCTCTACTTCAGTGTACAACAGCTCACGCGTGGACTCCACATCCTCCTTAAAATGATAATATATGACATGCCTTTTCAATCCTTTAAGACTCCTATTTTTCTAAATAATGTAAGAACTAAAACAAGACCTTTAAACACCAATAAGTTTTTTTCTACGTACTTAATTCCTTTTTTATTCAATACAATGAATCCTTTTATGAACATATATGTTTTTGTCGTTTCCAAATAGTTTTAGCAGACTGAACGTGTTGAAGGAAAGATTAATTTAGTTGGAACCGATAATCCACAAATTGTACCTTACTGTTACAAGTGCAGAACTTTAAGAGATTTCTTATTTATTATTTGGTATCAGCAAAGTTGCTAAATTCATGTTTTGGTAAGGAAAGCTACAAAATATTCACATACAAATTTATAAAGTGAAGTAGCAGGTGCACATTTTCATGTCCTGGACTTATGCTAGTTTGAATGAATGTCAGACTGTTTTCAAGTAGTTGTTGATACATCAAGTGCAATACGAATAAAAAATCACATACAGCAAATAAACAGACGGCTGAACACTTTATTTTTGATAAATCAACTTTGACATATATGTCATAATAGACGCTGTCGTTAAAAAGATGCGCTAAATCTAGTTAGATAAAAAAAACGTGTTCCCACGGATATGACCGTCCGAATATGAATTATACCGGGTTTGTACATACATAAACGACGTGTTTTTCAACAGACTGTCGGCATTCCAATAGGAAAAAATCGTACCCCTCTTTTTGCCGACTTGTTTCTTTATTATTATGAGGCTGACTTCATGCAGGAACTTCTTAGGAAGAAAGATAAGAAGTTTGCGATATCCTCTAACTCTACTTTCCGCTATAAAGATGATGTTCTTTCACCAAATAATTCAAAATTTGGTGACTATGTGGAACGCATCTATCCCATCGAACTAGACATAAAGGATACTACAGACAGGTAATCGGCCTCATATCTTGACATACATCTAGACATTGACAATGAGGGTCGGTTGAAAACAAAACTTTACGACAAAAGAGATGATTTCAGCTTTCCAATTGTGAACTTTACATTTCTAAGTAGCAACATTCCAGCAGCACCTGCATACGGAGTATATGTCTTCCAATTGATACACTATTCCCGTGCTTGCATTTCCTATCATGATTTTCTTCATATAGGGTTGCTGCTCACAAGGAAACTATTAAACCAGGAGTTCCAAATGGTGAAGTTGAGATCATCACTTCGGAAATTTTTCGGACGCCATCAGGAGTTGGTTTGACCGTTATGGAATAACCGTTTCACAAATGATCTCGGATATGTTCCTTACGTCGTAACTATAATCCCTTTCCCTTTCATGAATGTGACCTACCGAATAAGACTATTTACCGGATTTGTTATCACATTAGCAACACGACGGGTGCCACATGTGAAGCAGGATCTGCTTACCCTTCCGGAGCATCTGAGATCACCCCTAGTCTTTGGTGGGGTTCGTGTTGTTAATTCTTTAGTTTTCTATGTTGTGTCATGTGTACTATTGTTTGTCTGTTTATCTTTTTCATTTTTAGCCATGGCGTTGTCAGTTTATTTTCGATTTATGAGTTTGACTGTCCTTTTGGTATCTTTCGTCCCTCTTTTACAACATGTGCAAATACTAATACCACGGCAAACTATGCAATTGACCTACATATTGTTGTTCCTTATGAACTGACCTTATAACAAACTAATACATTGTGAATGCTGCGGCTAGACACAGCACACCTATGTCTAGCCTTTGTCAAGATGTCAACAAATTATATATATATTTATATATATATATCGTACAGGTAGATATTAACTTTTTTTAACGAACTTGGTTTTAACCTGTAAGATGATTTGATGACAAAAACTGGTGTCATGTTTTGAAAATATTGGTGAAAAGTCGGAAGCCATTCGGAAACAAAATTCCTTTGAAAATTCCACTAAAACAGGTGCACATCATCAACATGTGTGCAATGTGTCTGTGAAAATATCAGGTAAACACCTGTTTGTAACAACAATTGATTACAAAAAGGTGTTCATTTTCTGTAAATATTGGTGAACAACTACTAAGTTCCTTAGTCCAACTCTTATCAAATTTGAATAGTACGTGTATATCTACAACATGGGAGTGGTTGCTCTGTGCTGTTTCCGGGATCTGGGTTGAACACGGTACAATGAGTCGATTTGATGTCATAGTTGAGGTCAAAGTATAAATAACTGTCCACCAACAACCAACGGTATATAAGTTCGTTTTAAACTTCATCTTATACATGTATAGTACAGGAACACACACTGGGTAACAGGTCCCTGTACATTTGTTGTTCGTTATCTTAACATTGTCAATTTATTATCTTTATACTCAATACAGTCAAACATATTCAAGGGTAAAATTATGAATAAAAGACAACCTAAATCTTCAACTGTTAAAATAAATACAACTATAAACAAGAATTAACTGAACACGGAAAAATAAATTTATCAGTCTCCTATTTAAATCTAGGTTACTTACCATTGGTACTTTATCTTTATGGGTGGCAACAAACAAGATCTTTGGTATGCCTGCATATATCACCTTACAATACGTTAGTATTGAGTTAACCCAATGTTGCAGAAATACTGCAAATATATTGAAACGAAATACAATAAAATTTTATGTATGTGAACCGCCAAAAAATATGAAGAATTTGTTCATGGGACACAGATGATACCTCCGCTTGCACGTAACGCTATCAGAGCACTTAACACAAGGACGGTTAAAACGACACAACCCAAATGCGAACTTTTTCGGCGTTTTGTAATAATAACAATCGTTGTGTACAAGTTTCGTAACATTTGGTTATGGCAAACTAGAGTTGGACAAACAAGGGTAACATATTATGCCCCGTCCATTGTGGCGGACCATGGACACACAGGTGAACATTTAATTGGGTAATCATTTTCGTAATTGTTGTAAACCACGTATTAAAGTATTCTGAAAGTATTGCATGATTAACATAGTTTCCTCCTTGTTAAGAGTTCGTGGTACTTGAACAAATTGACAAACAAGAATGCAGAACCCTTATTACTTGCGTCTATTTCCTTCAGAGCAAGAACCATTACACACCAAAAAAAATACACTTAACATCTGAACCAAAAAAATTCAATCTTGATGTATGACTTGTCAGGGTTCAAATAAATAACACATACCAAATAAATATCTTTACGTATGATAAACAGTGTTTATTTTCACAAGACCCCTCACCTTAACACACGATCATTTGATCTAAACAAAATTCAAATTCAAACTATATCAAATGGTCATGATACAAATATTGCCAAGCACAACCTGGCCAAATCACTCTTATACATGTAAAGCAAGCACAGTTTTAAAGTCAATAGACAATGACTGAGGGGACGAAGTCAAATATTCTCCATTAAAAAAAAACCCGTTCAATTACTATTCCAACTGCTTAAAAATTATCATTAATAATGTCATGAACTGACCTAATCCCAAACTAATACATGTACACATGTAAAAGAGTGACGAGAGATACCAGAGGGGCAGTCAAGCTCATTAATCAAAAATAAACTGACAACACCGTACAATGGCTAAAAATGAAAAAGACAAACAGACAAACAATAGTACACATGCCACAACATAGAAAACTAAGGAATAAGCTACCCGAACCCCACCAAAAACTAGGAAATGTTAGTCATTGTATTAAAAAATCTATATAATTGTAAATATACTAGTACACACTGTAGTTATTCATCAATGGTCTTGGTTACACACAAGGCCAATCTAAAACTTTCAATAAATTATATGACAAGTAAACTCTAACTGATTATGGGAATCCAAAGTTTTTGCAATAAGTAAGTTTTTCACAGTAACCGTGAAGATGTTTTTTAAAGGGGCACTAGCTACAAGATATATGAACAAATATAAAATAAGATTGTTAAAAGATTCACTTTTAGCAGCCAGTATGGTTCAATGTTGTCAAAATAAGCTAAGAAACATTGATGATGAATTATTCACTTGCAAGTAAATAATTCAACCTCCTTTAATCTGTACTCAAGTGAACTTCATTTTAACCCCTTAACTAGAGATGGATATGTTCGTGTTCAATCATTTAAAGAAAAGTTATGTCACCATTGAAAGTGAAAAAAAAGTGAATCATTTGATTGACTGATTCGATCCATACAAAATCATTCATATACAGATAGAAACGACGATTTACAAATATTTTTAATCTTTAATATTAAATGAACGTGTACAGACTTAAACAAATCTTAATACAATTGAGAATGGAAATGGGGAATGTGTCAAAGAGACAACAACCCGACCATAGAACAGACAACAGCAGAAGGTCAACAACAGGTCTGCAATGCAGCAAGATATTCTTGCACCCGGAGGCGTCCTTCAGCTGGGCCCTAAACAAATATATATACCAGTTTAGTGATGATGAACGCCATACACAAGAAACTAAATTTAAAAATAATACAAGACTAACACAGGCCAGAGGCTCTTGACTTTGGACAGGCGCAAAAATGGGGCGGAGTTAAACAAGTTTAAGAGATCTCAAACCCCCCCCCTAATACCTCTAGCCAATGTAGAAAAGTAAACGCATAACAATACGCACATTAAAATTCAGTTCAAAATTACCATTATACATAAATAACAACAGACTACTAGTAGTTAACTGACATGCCAGCTCCAGACTTCAATTAAACTGATTGAACGATTGTTTCTTCATCATATGAATATCAGGCACAATCCTTCCCGTTAGGGGTTTAGTATCATACCATCATAACATGTATGAGAAGAACACAACACATGTCATGCCAACAACTGTTTTTTTAATAAATGTGTTTAGTTCCAATGCAAAGACCCTATAAGTGAATCAATATTAACGTCAAAATATGCAATCTTTAATGACCTAACAACAGTATCGTAACTATATCCCTTTATAAGTCTATTTAAAGGTTTTGGTTGATTCTGAGTTGAATACTGATATGTTTGTGCTTTATAAAGAATATTTCCATAAAAAAATGGATGTGACATACCTGAACCTATAGGAAATTTGCATGTTGAGCTTTATTTACGAATGATGTCCTTATACCGATGATAAAATTTAGTAAATGTTTTGACTAGTTCGTGATATCGAAAACCCTGGTGTAATAATTTTTCAGTAATACATAAATTTCTTTCGTTAATATCTAAAACATTGTCGAATTCACAAGCGAATCGTACAAATTGAGATATATAAACACCGTAAGATGGTGACAGGGGAACGTCACCATCTAAACATGTAAAATTAACGATAGAAAATGAAAAATCATCTCTTAGTATTAAACTTTCCGTTAATGATTTAGATATCAAGATCGAGGAAAGGGCAGTTGTCATTGTTAGTATGTATAAGCTTTATTTAAAGTAAGTTCAACATGATAAATTTACGAGTCTGATATCTATTTAAATCCATGTTTATGTTTATATCGCTTATATGATAATTGGAGGTCTTTGGGGGTCAACTTGACATTTAATTGTAGGCGTCTGGAATAAATTACACACGAAACAAAGCTATCACTTATCGACCCAATGTCCAGTATATTCTTTATTTCAGACTATTCTATAATTTGGATGACTGTTTTACATTGTTATGAATTAAATATGAGAATTTGAGTCAAATCGGTGAACATTAATTTGACAGCTAGTACCCCTTTAACATATAAAACATTATAAGACGACGGTATTTTATGTGTTGGTTTATGGATTCGCCTACCCTATTTCCCCATTTTCCGAAGAAGAAAATATGTTTTGGAGCAAAACGCTAAAAGATAATTTTCCTTTTTTTTAATTATAAATCTGTAAGATGTCTTATCTCATAGGTGATATAAACCTATCAAAAATATAACTAACTTTGTTAATTATAAAGAACTATCCTGCAAACATGCGGTGGGTGAAACATGTTTTTGAGATTTCGACTCTCTTCATATGCATTGTATGTTAAAACAGTTGAGCTGTAATGTTTGGATCTCATTTTTAAGAAATTATGACAAAAACGCATGCAATGTTAAAGATATAGTTAATAAGCTGACGAATTTTGTATTCTGCAAACATATATGTGTTGTAAGATATTGAATTTCTTTCATTGTCGAAAGACTCAACCTACTGTAAACCAACTTATTTTCGCGGATACTTTATTTCGCGTTTTACCCTTTTTTGACCAATTCGCGGCTATTTTATTTCGCGATTTTCTAATATTCTTGAAGAAGTTAAATAAGGAAAGCTTTGCATATCCGCAATGATTTTTATTCGCGTTATTCTTCTACTCGCGAAATACGCGAAAATAAGTTTGTTTACAGTATTGCGCACAAAATCCGTAAACCAACACATAAAAAACCCTGGCCTAAGATGTTCAATATGAGTTTTCGTATAGTAACTAACATGTAGTACCTGCTGATGTTGGTAGCTTGTGCTGTCCAGGAAAACACAGAACATCTGTAATATTTTCATGCAATTGTTTGCTTCCATCGAATACCACGATAAACAAAGCTCTGAAAGTCATAAAGGTTTGATGTGTGGTATAGTATACATACTGTCCACCGAAGTCCCAAAAAATGAGTCTTCCAACTTTCATCTTGTAGTTTCCACTTGTAAGGACATTTTCCATTTTCTTTTTTATTTCTTCTCTTGTCATTTTTGCTTTCATGTGTGTTTTTAATTTCGGTCCTCTCTGGCACACACTGTCAGACAGTTGACGTGGCAACAATTTGTCTGCTAGATGATGGTGGGTGGGACTGCCTGTAATCCCGAAATCTATACCTCTCTCAGGATTTGAATCTTGTACACACTGTTCCGCTGGCTTGTCTGCTTCTTGTCTGTCATCTGAGGTCATTAACACCTTATTGTACACCATATCTGATGCATCATACGTTTCTGTAAAATATCAAATACAATGTATAACTAAGTTAAAATTTTTATATTTTTTAAATGCAGATTAAATCTACACAAATAATAAACACACGTTCTATCGAAACCAATAACAAGGTTGTGCGTTTGATAATCACCATCGAACATGCTCAAGACTAAATGCATTAAAGTATTGTCAACACAAACTATTGCCCAAGAGAATAATTAAAGCCTTTGTATGACGTTTTGTCTTTTGTGCAAGAACAAAAACGTCCGTCAGTAAAGCGGCCCTGTAGAAAAAAAAAAAAAAAACACAAATACATCTTAAGGCATATTAATAGTGTCACTGATATGTTTGTTAAGATGGCAGCAGGCCATTGTCTGTGGAACATCAGACCAGCTTTTATTTATTAATCCCATTAACAGCCTGACCTGTTTTAAAAGTAAATTGATCAAGAATTCTTAGTCACCATGACTTTATACAATCTCTTCAAACTAAGAGAGTTCGTAGTAAACTCAATATATAATTTGTATCGAATGTTCCCTGTTTAGCTCTACATGTAACACATTTTATTTTTATTTCGTTGACAAAGTATGCACAACTTATGTAATAGTCTCATTTTGGTGGTGAAACAATCGAGTAAAAAGGCTGACATAATTATAATTCCAAGCTAAACATACAACTAGGAGATATCCGTGGCCATCCTTGCGGTACAAACAAATGTAAATGACTGGAATATACAAATATTACATACTCTATGTAACTTTGTTATCCCCATACAAAAACCTGAATGACCTGATTTATTTATTATGATTTTTTGGCATTATTAACCTGAAATGTATCATTTATATTACAAGAAGAGTAAAATAAGAAGATACAGATCTGAAATAAAGTGTCAAGATGGTTTAGAGGACTGAACCAGTGATTTAATATTGTTCCATTAGATAAACGTCTTCACGTTATGCAAAGAAAGATGCTACGCTGGATTGATAGAAACGATATTGTCATTCCATAAAAAAACGTTAAGAGCACACACTATGTGTTTTTTTTTGTGCACATAATTTGGTTCATGTCTATGAAAGATTTACCTTTCATGATACAATTGTTAAGCAAAAGGCTTAGATATGCAGAAGTTCACCAAATGAATAGTCAAATTTGAAAACAGTTAATCTTTCTTTTTAAATAGTTTCGTACCTGGATCAATATAAATCCAGCTTTTAGTCTCAACATCAAGGCCACATCGACCTTCTAATAGGGAAATTCCGTCGGTAGGATGTCTGCCTTCTGGGATTACATCACCAGATAGGATCTTGACAAGAGTAGATTTTCCGACCCCGAATTGACCTGTAACCATACAGCGCATGTCATAGGAAAGATACGTTCCGCTGCCAAGTAACCGATTTAACATAGCGGACTTTTTCTGTGGCTGGATTAAATCTGAAATTGTAGTTTTTTTTTCTATAAAAAATATCAATTGGTCCAAAATCCATGAAATATTTGTCCTTCAGTTTATAATTTTCTTTACTTTTCTTTCATAACCAACCCAGTACAGATCGATGTCAATACTGAAATGTTTGATTAGTGTTAGTGTATCGACTAGTTATCTATAAGAAGTTATGAAAGTAATGTTGAATTACACATGAAAATTTAAATAGGGAACATCTGTATATTTCCATAGCAAAGAAATGAGGATATCAATATTTTTTTTTTATTTTGTAAAATAAACATTCAAATAGACACAGAATGCACTAATTAATTCAAAAACACAAATATACTGTTCTCATAGCGATATAAAACTCAGAAAAAGACAATCGGATATTTCACAGGTCAGTGGACTTGAGAGTTTAACCTTACAAGCGAAAGGTATAAAGTCAAGGATCAAGGTCTTCATAAAAATTTGACATGGAAGCAATAAATAGATAGTCAGTGGTACAGATCCCTAGTGCATGCAATTTTCGCTTTCTGAATTTTTAAGTACCAAACCAACTTTGTTACATTTTCAGAGGGGCAGAATCCTACCAGTGAGGCTGGGTGTTTATTGGTATTGTTGTCCTGTCATGTAATGTTGTCATTTCAATTTTATATTCAACATTGTCATAAAAGCGGGATATTTGGCTTGCCACAACACCAGGTTCAACCCACCATTTTTTCCTAAAATGTCCTGTACCAAGTCAGGAAAATGACCATTGTTATATTATAGTTAGTTTCTGTGTGTGGCATTTTAGGGTTGTGTTTCTGTAGTGTCATTGTTTTTATATTTGATGTGTTTCCCTCAATGTTGGTTTGTAACCCGAATTTGTTTTCTTTTCTCAATCGATTTATGAATTTCGAACAGCGGTGTACTACTGTTGCCTTTATCTATGAATCCCTTTTGATTTAACTACAAAGATTACAAAAATGTATGGTTTCTTTATACTTTTGCTTTAAATTAGGGAGATAATTGTCAACTTGAGTTATAGCACATGTCACTTCCGGTCTCATATAACAGCTATAATATTAATACTAATGATGCTAATCACAAACACATTATAGTTTAATCATTTATTTATTGAATCCATTTATTGTATTACTGGTCAAAACTCAGCGAGGTTCATGTTTACACATAGCTATCATTATTTATATGCAGATATAATTTTTATTAAACCATGTCTTCAATATACACAAGGTCGTAAGGTTTAGCTCTAAATTTTAGAATAGACATAAAAAGGCAGTTCCAATGTACCATATTGTTAGTTGTCGGAAAATCATCAAGGAGATTAGACGGAAAATCAAGTTTATAAAAGATGAGTACACAATTTTGTTTTAGTCGTTAAGTAGTATGTACCCTTGTATTGATTCAATGCAAAACATATGGAATTTTTTTAGAAAATCCACAGCATTTCGAATTCCCCTTGTGGTTTCATTTTTGGCTATTCGGTGCTTGATAAATGGATTATTGCATGCAGTGCTAGCTTTGATTTCCTTAAAACAAGTTTATAAATTTAGATATTGGTTAAAACAAATATAAATATTGACCAATCCAAGTACACTGCTTAGGAATGCGCTTGACTTAAGTGACTCATTATGATTTTTTTTTTAATTTAAAGGTTCATGACCACTTCTGTTTTTGTGTGAATTTATAATAAATTAAACTGCAGTAGTATCAAAATAGCAAAAGAACTGAGTAATTGAGATGGGTCATGTTGTACATATTCCAAGGGGAAAATTCGTGCATTATTATTTATTGTTTCTTTGATTTTAATAAAAAAGGGATTTTGTGGCAAATAAAACCAAGATTTATGTAGAAAATCCGCAGAGTTTAATAAAGAGGTTTTGTTATAAAATCTTAAACATAGATTACTTACATGTTTTTCTATGATGTGCTATCGTTAACAAAAAGTCCTACATAACCTTAAAATCCACAAAAACCTCATGCTGAGTCACTTAAGTCAGGCGCACCATGGAAGGTGTACTTGAAATGTTTTAATCAATATCTAAATTAGTAAAACATCTCTATCTAGCATATACTATGCCCCTTTTGCTGCAGTGGGGGCATATGCAGTGTGGACAACTTACTATGAGCGCGAAAAGGCCAAGAAAAAAATGATCTTTACATTGTCATGGTAAAGCTTTTCACCTAATAACAAATACATATCTTCAAGAATGACGAACAAATTACTTAAAACTGATTTCTCTCATGATTTTTCTTAGTCAAAGGACCATAACTCGGCACAGAATCATAAGGCCGAAACAAAATTCAAATTCTTTATCTGTTACTCTTCATAATGAAACTATACATCTAATATTTACTCAATATCTTCATGCGTAAGAACAAAATGGTGTGGATGGAAGGATTTACGACAGAGTGCAAGCCTAACGTCTCCCTGGACTAATTTTGTAGGAGAATATAAGCAAAAACATATATACAATACTAAAATTTTACTCAGAAATCCAAAGCTTGAGCAATAATGAATCCAACAAATACAGGGAAGAACTCTTGTGAACCTGTATAGGTCCTGCATCACATGTGGTATTGGTGGTGTAACGTTTGGAAAAGGCGCCGTATAGAAAAAGATGCCATTTAATTGATAACAATGGAGTCTAGGAGCCAAGCGAGATAATGAAAGACACACGTACATTTTTGAAAATAAAAGTGAATTTTTTTTCCATTGATTTAAATATTATAAAAATGTTTCTTTACATTTGGTTTAATCATTATCTAGACAGATAGTTAAGCATGCTGACAAACAGAAAGAATAAATTGACAAAGGTTTACAATAACGCGTAACTTGCTTTACGAGCAAAGAACTAAGAATATAATTTAATACGTAGAACCTTTATTTATTTGAGTCTCCTGTATCCTTCCAGTGGGTTTTCGACCGACATCTCTTGACATCACAATCTACAAAAATAAAGTAAAATACCGTCAAAAATAAATTCATTATATAATGTTGTGGAGGTGTACAAACCGGAGTAAAAAGTCAGAAAATACATGGCTCAGTACAAATGTTGCATCAGGATATATTAAAAAAAATAGCAATATGTTTGAACTATGACTATTAAAGTGGGTGGCCCATATTGGCCATGGACACATTTTCACTGTTTTGCAATTTTATCGGAATGCATGTCATGCTGGGAGGTTTGTGCTATTTGTTTGCTTGTACAGTGTCCATATTATCAATTCATATGCATTTAATGTATTTAATCCTCGCCGAGCAGGTTTTCAGAGGTACAAATGTATATACCTTTCAACTTGCAACAAGAATGCACACACTTGAAGGTTTCGACTTCTTTACTGGCCATCATTGATTACTAGTATCACATAAACTTAACATGACCCAAGAAAATAAGATCATGGTCAGATAAACCAAACTCGAAATGCATGTACACAATCATTTGACCCAAATGTAGTTGACCTACAATGTAGACCTATAACTCCGAGGAACATTCAAAACGTCTGTTTTCAAATAGCAACAACAACAGCTCAAACAAATCAGAAGAATGGATGACAACTGTCATATTTCTGAATTGGTAGAGACATTTTGTGATGTAGAAAATGGTAGAAAAAATCTGGTTGTATAGGTAGCTTAACCTCTAACTTTTATAACAGTCCACTAAAAAATCTATTATATTGACAACAAACTTGCATAATAGGTAATACTGTCCTAAATAGGAATACAGATGTCAACAATGTCTTAAAGTATAATTTTTTTAACTTGTTTAGCGCCAACAAAGACACCACCAATTGCTTGTCCGATCGGTCAAATGTAAAAGTTGGGCGAGTACATGTAGGGCATAGTATTCCGACAACCCTAGGCCTTGCTTTAAATATTGAAGAAATACACTTAACCATAAAAAAGTAACTTTGACAAATAAACCATTAAACAGACCGAAACACACAAACTTAACGTTGACCACTGAACCATGCATATGAGGTCAAATTCAGATAAAACCTTCCATTTAGACATGTTCATATTACAATCGTCATATATACCAAATACAGTAAAACTATTACTTTTAGTATCTGATATGGACTTGACAACGACCATTTTACTTTGTTCGTGATTGAGGTCAGATGTAACTGATCGACATGCACGAGGACCTTGCGAGGTAGACTAAATATAGTTATCATATTTCTCCTATGAAAAAAATAACATATCAAAAATCTATTTGTTCCCAAGTCATTAATGCATGCAAATGAAATCAAGGTCAATCGCAATATAACTGACCTCAACTTCACAATACAAATCAACAGTAACAACATATACGAAGTATATAGCATTATGGTATTCCAACTTTTAACATAAGGCTATCAAGTACATTTAGTTAGTTAACGACGAATCACATATCAGAATGCCGGGCTTTCTGAGACATAAGTTGAAAGCTCGACAAAAGATGGACGATGCCAAAAACAATGATATTTGCATGAAACCCTTACTCTAGTCAATGGTCAAAATACACATGTACAATGACCTAGAAGTTTGTTTCATTCTAGTTAATGACAAATATCAGTTTTTTGTCTTTTTCACAAATAACCGGTATCATCATCAAATTTGATATTCTTTCCTTTACGCGTCTTTTTCTGCTATTGTGTTTTGCCTACGGATGCTTTGTTTTTCTGTATGGATTTTTTTCTAAAGATATCTACACCCTCCTAGATAATCCATTTTTTCATTTAAAATATATTAAGCCTTTTTATTTTCAGATATTTTCAACAATTAAAACAACAGTTTAAAGTTTTAAATAAATTGATTGACAAATACTTAAGACAGTTGGTCATTTAGAGGAAAAGGCTACAATCTTTAAGTAAATAACTAATAACTCTGGATATGGAAATCAATAGTTTTCAAAATCAAAAAGCAGAATTTGAAATTTTAAATGTCGCATTGAAATTTCAAAAGGAGTTGGTGTAGGTCGAGTAATTTGTCTTATGAAGTGTAGACATAATGATTGACAGATCATTTGACCCTTTTGATAAAAAAAATACAGAAAAGGGCCTCCTTTTATCCAACTGTCATGGTCCAGTCAAGTATTGTAGAAGTTCATAAAGAAAGATTATGTCAGTTCCTTTAAGCTTCTTGTTGCCCTCGATCTTGCATGCGTTACATTTAACCATTTTTTTGTAACAGATTTTAGTAAGCGTTTGCATTTTTGAATTAACACTATTTGTACCTGTAAGTATTTCATCACTTCCTTATACTGTCCCTCTTCTAGTGCTGCTGCTAAATCATATGGAGTTTCACCCTGAAATACAGATAAATCTTTATATGGCTTTTATCTTTTGTCCAGCGGAGTTACTTGCCCTGAAAAAAGTGTACTGTAGAAAAGCTTGATTGATTCTTTAAACTGTTTTTTTTTTTTAAATCAAAATGCAAAGACTATGTGTGTTATTTTTATGTGTTTGAATAAAAGGATTTATGATATCAATGAGATAAACTTCACAGTAAAAATAAAAACATCAAACCCAATGACGTATGAAAGGCATTTTTGCAATGTTTATAAAATGCTAGCCAATATATAAATGTACATGTAATACGTATTGAAACCAATTGAGAAATGAAAACTATAGAATAGATAAATAGTTGTCCCTCCTATCTATAAGTAAGGCAACACAAAAGATTTTGGTCAGCAAGATGTTTAATGTATACCCTATTTTACAGCAAATCCAAATGTTAGTATTATCACTGATATTGTTCAGATAAGAAAATTGATAAATTATTTGGAAGATGATTGGTATTCTTGAATCTATTCCAACTATATGCATTTGAATTGAATGCAGGTATCTGAACAGTTTTTAAAGGATTTTGTTTTACACAAAATTGCATTCAAAATTTTCGAACTGACAACAATATAAAATAAATAGCCAATGTTCACATCCCCTTTATTTAATCCATATACATATTGTCTAATAGTATTTATTGATGTATTAAAACTATCTTTCGCCCACCATAACGATTATCATTAATTGCCCATCTCACATCTGCTGTAATATAAAAACACGTTGAACGTATGTCAATGTAATGCTAAGACTATTTCGATGCTATCTAATAACGGTGTTGTCATTGTCCCAATGCAAGTATGTTTCGTACAGAATGAACATTTTCACTGGATTTAAAATTTGCAAGTTCGAGATTGCCCGGTCTAATTCTTCATGAAAAAAAAATTAAAAAAATAATAATTCAGTGTTTTACTTTTTTCACTAACGTAAGGTGGGTGTTTCAATAAAATCACTTGCAACCGGGTGTTTTTTTTTAATATCCAACCGTTTTTTTTTTATTTACTGTGGGTGCACGTGGGGGTCACAAAAATAAAGATTAGTATAATATTCACATTTAATGGAGTTGAACAAACATCAATAGAAGTAGTCATGTTAATTGTCAAATATTCTTTGATTGATAACAGATGGCTCTTGCAGGACTCCCTCCTCCTGCAAATGCAAGGCCTTTCGATCCAGGTTTCTGTCCTGTTTCTTGCTTTTCTGACATATTTGTGGCACACCGAACAGTAGTATCCTTCCTCTGTGACTATAAGCCATTTAAAGTCTTGCTCATATTTGTCTTCACTCTTGTGTCTTTTCCGTTGTTTGGTTTATTTTTTTTCAATTTCCACAACTTGAACATTACTATCAATTTTATTTAACTTATTTGGTCTGATATTTTTTTTATCATCATCGTCATCTGCCTTTCTTTTTCCTCGATTGATAAATGAAAACATTGAAATTTGACGATTGGAAGCCATCTTTGTCAATGAAAACAAATCAGCGAGGTGCGATTAGTATTCGAATTTTAACGGTACGGAACCGTAAAATCCGAAATTTGAAAAAAAAGCCGACCACCTCCTAAAATAGAAAGGTGGTCGGCTTTCAAAAGAAGGTGGTCGGCACACCCGGCGTAAATGTCGAATGGAAAACACTATATACATCTATATACATTTTTGAAAACTAAAATACAAATTTCTTGCACAATCCATTAACCAACAAATGTAATTGGTCTATTATAAAGCATAATGTTTTCGAAGATTTTGAAAAAGAACGATAGATTTTTATAAAATAGTCTGTGTTCGTATGTTTTAATTTTGTAACAGTAAACCTAACCACATCTAGCATGTCTAGAAAAGAAATATTTTGAAGTTTTAAAGAATTATTTCAAAGATTAAATGACTTAAGGATGTACTTAGGTGAGGTTTTGGAATTCGTGTAAAATTTTCGGACTCCTTGGTGTTTTTCCATACAAAACAAGGTAAACTATTTTGCCCCATAACACCCATTTATTTTTTCATATTAGACTAAATAGCTCATGAAAGGTCATTTACCAAAATTTTAGAAGATTCTTAATTATCTTTCTTTTGTTTTGGGACCCAAATAATACCAATGCAAACATCAGGTAAAAGTCCGAGTCAGCCTGTTCCCGCCATATTTTAAATCTTAAATATCTCGAAAAGGAGGTCCATGACCTATCAATATTTTTAGCCTATTTCTATCATTAAAGAATGCTCTACCAGCTTATAGTATCAATTTAAAGTTCTTGATTTATTAATTTTCACCTAACCTCACCTAATTACATCCTTAATGCCCGCGTCACACTGTCCCGATTTTTATATACGATGGACACCCGAATGCGAAAATTGTAAGTTCGTACGAAGTTTGTCCCGATCTCGTTAAAATACCGAAGCAAGTACGATGAATAACGAAGTCTATACGATGGTGCCGAAATTATATACGATAGCAAAAGATGGACATACGAAGGTTAACCGAAGACGGGTATTTAAGCTTCATATCTCAGCCGAAGCCTACACGATGGATCACGAAGGCTACACGATGAATTACGATGAAGGCGCGATGTCCATACAATGTCTAAAAGATACGAACAGAATTTCTACAACATATCGTTTCTGTACAAGTCTGCCATGCATGGCGGGAAATCGATCTTTTTGTCTTATTCTTATAAAACTTAGTTTATTATCCCTCGCCTACTACATGTAAGTTGCGTGTAGATAAAATTGTTATGGACACTCTAGAACTAAAATGCTCAAAACTTGGTATGGTGTTACTCGTTAAGAATATCTTAAGCGCTATTGACTTTAAAGTTCAAAGGTCAAGGTCACAGTGGCAGTTGTAATGCAAGGCAATATCACTCTTGTGGACACTCTAAAACCAATATGCTTCAAAAGATTTAAACCACATTTGGTATATTGTTCCTCCTTGTAATGATCTGACATTTTTTACGTTCAAGGCCAAAGGTCAAGGTCATGCAGATGGACTTGTTTTTTCTCCTTGAAATAGAATAATACACAGGAAATTGGTTGCTAATTTTTTTACCTGCTGGTTCTAAAGACAATATTAAAGGTATTTCCAGTTACTGAATGTTTTGGTTGATTTCTAAGTAGAAAAAATAGTTTATGTATCAAATATGCATAGTCAGTTTACCATTTTCTGCATGTGTCATATACAAATATAGTGTCCATATTTGTCCCCAATATGTTACATACGAGGGGATGCCACGCTCGGCATTGCCTTGTTTGAACTGTAAAATGTGTGCACTAGTCTGAAAAATCACCCATAAGTATGCCCATGTTTACTGATCTATCTTAAAGGTAAGGTAATGGGTTCGTTGATCCCTTTTATTCAAAAAGAGATCTTTCCAGGAGAATATCATAATAATATAGACAAAAGGAAGGATGTTGGGAAAGCAACAAATGCGGCAAAATATGACATATAGAAAACAAAATGGTTATGGAGTAAACATTCGTGTGACAACAACCCAGACGATACATAAAAAATCAGAATAATGAAGAAAAAAGTTGGTTTCCCTATATACGTGTACCTGCAGTGTTGATGTACGAGGCGCGTTTATGATTTTCATTATGTTACTTAATATTGACAAAAATTATATTTTACTTGTAAAAGTAAATCCTGAGCCTGTAATAGCTGCTCTTCTTGTTCCATTTGAATTAATAGAAGCAACGCTGTCGCCTGTCTTGTTCTCATAGAATCATATGATATGAGCTCCATGTTTTGTGAACGTCTTTCTTAACTGTCGTATTAGACTGACCAGTGCATAACGCGCATGGCACTTTAAATGTATTTTAGCGCGAAAATTAACTTACATTTAGCTGGATTTATTGCCGTCGTAGTTCCATCTTGTCGCCTTCGTACTTTTATTCGATGGCAACACGATGGGATTACGAGGTCTTCACGAAGTCGTGTTGCCATCGTAAGACCTTCGGGTATCTTCGTGATTCATTCGTGTAGACATCGTAATGTCAAAACTGCCCGATGGAAACGATGGAAACACGAATGCAATACGATGTACAAAGATGCATTCCCGGTGACATTACGATGGTGAGGATGGTGATACGAACTCAATACGAACCCTCAACATCGGACGCACCTTCGGGGATTTTTTAACATGTTAAAAAATTTAGAACCCTTCCCGAAGTTGTCCCCGAAGGCTAGAAAAAGTGGCCGATGGTTCTACGATGGTTAAAGATGGCACTACGAATAGCTCGATCTGGATACGATCAGTCCCGATTTTGAAAATTTCCATTATCGTGTTGCCATCGGCGTAAAAATCGGGACAGTGTGACGCGGGCATTAGCTATAGCCTAAAAGGGAAACAATCATTTGACCAAACATACCTTGGTTATTTATTACTTACTGGTTTAACACTAGGCAATCAAATATTACCTTATGAGTTTGAACAAAGGGACTGATACAAGCTTTTTCTACTAGATATATTGTCATCATTAAATGTCCCTCTTCAGCAGCCAGATGCAAAGCTGTTCTGCCATTGATCTATAATGATAATGTAAACATTTTATTTAGCATAACTCTTTGGAATTATTGGTTCTCAATGTTCATTAACTTTGTACTTGTATGGCTTTTTAACTATTTTGATATGAGCGTCACTGGTGAGTCTTATATAGACAAAAATGTACTATTACAAGCAAGTTATAAACTACTTATATATATGGATTAACTTAAATGCACACTTTAAATAATCCTAGCAAGTATTTGTTGATATAACAAATAAAACTGTCTGATTAACATGATTTAAAATAATCAACATTTTTTCAAAGTATTTGTTTTAAAGAAATATGAATACTAGTTACATTTCCTTGTTAAGTACGATGAGACAAGCAAAATCAGACCCATCTTTATATATTTCTTTCAGATATATGTTACATAAATAAGAAGAAGTGGCTTTTATACAAATGAGTCAACGCGCCATCCAAGTCACCAAGTTTTAAAAGTAAATAATTATAGGTCAAGGTACGGGCTTTACGATCGAGTCTTGGCTCACACCGAACAGCAAGATTCAAAGGGCCGCCAAATGGTAGTTTAACATAATTCAAACATGAACAACTGCATAACAAGATCCTGACATAGGAAAGGTACGTGTTGTCCATTAAACCTGTCTGATTAGCAAAAGAATGTTGTTTTGTTTAAGGGAAAGTAATAAAACTAAAAATATAACATACATCTGTGGTATTGGTCTCACATCCACTGTCATGAATCAGTCGGGAAATCTCCATCTGTCCTCTCTCGGAGGCCCACATGAATGCTGTAAATCCACCATCCTAGAATATTACAATCGACATCAACACTTGGCTGATTTAATTGACCATGTTGTGTAATAATTATATAAAAAAATAAACGAATACAATAATTATAACCGGTTGATGAACAACAGGATTAGGTGCAGTCTCAGTATAATCATTAATTTCAATCAAACACATTTTTACAGTTTTCAAAGAAACCGAAAAAAGTAACATTTTCTTATCTAGTTTAATACAAGAAAAATAGCTTAAACTTTATATGATTCTTACAAATATGTGTTGGCAATTAAACCTGTCTAACTAACAACACGATGTTGTGTTGATACAAAAGAAATGTGATCAGACTGAGTATTTAACATACATCTGTGGTTTCTATTTGACATCTGCTGTCTAAAAGTAATCGAGCTACCTCCAGGTGTCCTTCACCGGCAGTCAGCATTAATGCTGTATATCCAAATTTCTGAAAGAAAACAACGGACTACACATTTCATTTATTTTATGTTCTACTTACCACCTTAGAAATATACATACGGGTATTAATTTACTTACTGTTCCAAACTTTGTTATTAAAATATAAACATCTCGTTGACGGAGATACATTTACCCGTTTTATGGCATCTCGCGGGATCTGACAAGGATGTCTGTTATCATCTTTACTGTTTGTTCTAGCTATAGAAGTTATTGCAATAAAGATAAGGAAAAATATAAACGAGTAACATTTTGTTCACAATTAGGGAAAATCACAACAGTTACTTCAGAGTCTACAATTGGGAAAAATCCAAATTTTACAGTAAATTTAAAATACCAAAAATATACGTCGGAGAGTTCAAGTCATCTGGTAACTAAACACCCACTGCAAACAAAACATTGATAAGTTCTTTCGATAATGTGAAGAAAAAGTATAAATCCTGACGTACAAACTCGAATGTTGTTACCTCAGATACATGTGGTTAAAATATTTTATTCAGGAATTGGAATCCATAATAGACGATCAATTGGTACTTAAACATTTACAAGAGGTTTGAAATTAGAATTTCAAGAAACTCCTCCCTTGACAGGTATACAAAACATTTCTGTAAATTTATGTTAACCAAGATAGAAGATTTAATTGAGAGAAAACACTAAGTATTCTTGTTTAATTCGGATTTATAGTAAATCTTCAAAAATGTTCTCTTATTCCATCACAAGAAATCACTTGACATGGTTCAAGTTCACGAAGGAGAAAGTTTCTCCAACTAATTAAAGGACAATTCATTAAATCATTATATCAGTGGTCGGCAACGGATGCTTCAAAGACGGGGTTTGGGGTCACATGAACAATCAGATTTTTCAAGGTTTCTTGGTCAGAACAGAACAGTAACAAAACATGCATTTGTTAGAACTAGAACAGTACTACATTTCCTACAACACTTACATAATCAAAATGTGCTACTGAAATGCGACAACGCAAT
The DNA here is from genome assembly GCA_019925275.1 of Mytilus edulis. NCBI lineage: Eukaryota > Metazoa > Mollusca > Bivalvia > Mytilida > Mytilidae > Mytilus > Mytilus edulis. The sequence continues at coordinate 39,972,800 of CM034358.1, forward strand.
AGTCGTTCAGTATGTGAACAACCAGAACAATCAAGTAAATACACCTTTGTTACAAGACATGCTTTCTTTTCCACATGACAATTAAAAACAATCTGACATTATGAGCAGAACATTATGCGGAAAAAATAAATAGTCTTGCAGATCGTCTGTCTTGAAACAGGACTTAACCCCGAGAATGTACACGGATTAACTAAATAGTTTAATCAGTATTTGCAATATTGAGAAAACCAACAACAGATGTATTATCCTCAGTACAGAATCACAGAAGACCTGTGTTTTGTGTTTGGCTACCCTATCCAAGTCCTCTAGCAGTAGATGTTCTGTCAATATCATGGGAAAAGGGTGGCACAAAAGATAGACACAATCATTATGGAACTAAAATGTGTGTGCTATACTTTAAACACAATAAAAAACGTGATCATAAAAGAGCCATTTCGATATATTTAAAACGTACATAAGAAATAAGGAAAGATGAAGGAAACATTTTTAATCAACTGTTGAACCTTTTAAACAAGTTAAGTCACAAACAATTTCTAAGTGGTTAGTAAATATATGATCAAATGGCATATTAAAATACAGATTTGAAAGTAAAGCTTACAGTACGAGAACATATGGACCTTCATTGGCCTTATTCAATGGAGCTAGTGTGAATAGTAATTTAGATTCAGCTGACATTTTTACCCAGTTGTATTTGAGATATGTAGATGTGATGGTTTATCCTAATGAGTTTCAAACAAAATCTTTTTAAACTCATAACATAAGACTGTCATATATTTGCTGTGATATATGCAGTCCAAAAAAAAAAGACTAAAGAAAAGATAAAAACATTGTAAATATTTGATAGTATACATAAGAGATTATACCTAGGATATAGAGATACAAGGCCATAGAAAATTAAAATGTCACCAGTGAGCTAAGGCATTGTAATATATATGTATATTTCTCAGGTGGTACGTAGAAAATAAATAAAACATTTCTTTTTAAATTTGTATTCAAATTCATATTTAATAAATGACGATTTCTACTTACCACCTGATAATAACCCACCTTACCTCCCCACAGCAATGTTCTATATTAGAAATAATGTTACAAAAAAAAAGAAGAAAAAAAAACTGGAGAACATGATCATATATATAATAAAAATGAACATTCACATCAATTAACACTTTCTGAAAAATAACACAATTGAGTGCAGATTCAGTAAAATCAATTATTTTAACCAAATGAATATTTATATAAAAAAAAAAAAAACTGAATCAAGTTATATTTTATGATTTAGTAAACACTCTGACAAAGAAAATAAGACCCCCTTTATATGATTCCCTCATTAAATAAAGAATATCATTATTATTCGTACAAGTATTTGTTGTAAAAACAATCCGTTTAATGAACAACAGGATTAAGTGTACATTTAGTGTACATTTAGTGTAGATTTTTACGCATTGTTGTCAATATAACTGAATATAAGGCGAATGTGATCATACACGTGAGAGGTTTAGCTGGCTATGAAACTTGGTTTAATCCACAATTTTCTACTTAGAAAATGTATGTACCAATTCAGGACAATGACGTTTGATATCCATTCGTTTAATGTGTTTTAGCTTTTGATTTTACCATTGGATTAGGGACTTTCCGTTTTGAATTTTCCTCGGATATCAGTATTTGTGTCATTTTACGTTTTTGCTCGAAAGTATAAGTTTGAAGTATTTTAAAAGTGACTATTTACTTACACTTTGATAATCAACATCTGCATCATTTTGTAAACATAATTTTAAGGCTTCTATATCTCCATTCTCAGCAGCTTTATGAAGTTTCTAAAAGTAAAACATGGTTATTCGATCTTAGAATGAATGAACTATTAAACTAGGTAATACATATGCATTCCATTTGATGATAATGATAATGACTACACAAATCAGTGACATCCCCTTCATATAACATTCAGATAAAAATGATTTTTTAGATAGCATTACATTGCTGGAATTAATGCAATTTACATTATCAAGATAAACAAAATTTGTGAACCTTTACAAAAATATTTCCTAATAGATTCTTGGACTAGATTTAATTTAGCATATCCTTGATAATTCTTTATTGCAATGTATTACAACACTTTGTATTTTTCGAAAAACTAAGGATTTTCTTATCCTAGGCATAGATTACCTTAGCCGTATTTGGCACTTTTTTTTTAATTTGGATCCTCCACTTGCCCCTTAGTACTTTTTCATCCTTTCAAATTATCAGATATTTGTACTTATATACAATAGTGGGGGAAAACGACCACATGACAAATGAACTATAAAGTAACTTTACCTTATTCCAATACTCCATTCTTGCCTTAAAATAGAAAAAAAAATAACTGTTTTCAATATGACTGTGTTGTTTTTGAATTACTACTGTTAATGGCGAATCAAAACTATAAAACACTCATACTGTATATCACTATATGTTAAGAACTGTAACAACCTAGTTCAGTGTGTATATCGGAGACAGGTGGACACCAAACGACGATGACTTAAATAATAGAGCTTTTGACAAATAATTATATTTGCGATATTCGTATTTGGACCGTCTTTATTTGAAGTATAATAATTGTTTTCGTTCAATCAGAATTAAGATTTTGTGACATCATGATTGGCCTTTCCGTAAAGAAGCGTCCTTTTTAAATCGGTAATTTACCGACAGTATATTTGTTGCGTCAGAAGAAAGAAATACTTCCACTTTTCATTGTTATCATTAAACATATATTAGGTAACCGTCAAGAAAAAAGAGCAGACATTCTATATCCTTATATAATACACCAACTCTATGGGAAAAATTGGGTTCTTCAATTCTTACTGTCAACAATTAATACACTTTTAAATTCCTTCCCTATATTGTAAAACAAGCCATCCTGGGATATAAAGATAACTCAATTATCAGGCTAATACAAGTTTTTTTTTTGAGATTGACATAACTATTAGTAACTGTTAACTTATAGTGTTCTAATTTTGTGTAAAACTATTTATCCTTAGGGACCAAAGGAATATAATTTTAACGTCGTTGTATAATTTTCTTACAAATTGGAAAATTACCACATTTTTCACGCAACTAATTTTGAATTTTAACTTACGTTTTTTCACATTTATTTACATGTATTATGTTTAAAGCTATTCATCCTTATCGCACCGTGGATAAATTGTCCCGTTGCAATTGGTTAAATACCGTCACGTGGTGACCCACTATGGATCTGTTGGGAAATTAGTAAATTCCATTGGGTGCTCATGACGTCAAGTCTATTGTTAATGGTGACGTCATCAAATAATGTTGTTGTGTTTCATTGTTTATTTAGTTACAAAACGCAGCGGAAAAAGTCTTGCAGTCGATAAATTTGTTATACGGTTCACTACTGGCACCCTACGGACAGTAGAGGGTGAATACAATCCATAGGAGATTCGGTCTTTGCCCTGTACCTCATTGGATTTTACTAACACTCTATGGACTCGTAGGGGGCAGTAGTGAACCATATAACTGATATTATTGAACAAGAGAACACAATGTTTATACCAATGTATTATATTAGAACAAAATGAAAATGATTGTGTTGCCACGAGAAATTTAGCAATTATCAACATGAACTTCTTCTCTTCAATGTCTAACGATCCATTTTAATGCATATAAGAACACAATTATCAGGCTAATACAGGACTATCAATTAAAGATACTGTTGGTACTTTTAATTGTTATTGACATAACACAAATCTATTGTAGACTTATAATGCTTATAGAGATCTCAATCTGTACAACTAATTTAATTTTATTTAGATTTCTCCGAGCTCTTATGCATACATGGATTTTAATATGCATCGTAATAAGAACATAACTTGTGTAATTTTTTTTCAATTGCAATTTTTAGAACCATAAAATCGGCATAGGTTTGCATGCGGATTCAAGTGGATGGTAAACTGTTACATCTCCTATTTTGTATGTATCTGACTCTTTGCTAAGTATAGAAATATCGATTACTATATATACTAGTATTATAAATGATATAGTATGATAATACATTTAAAAATTCAAGTTTTAATTTCTATTTCCGTCTTCCCACGTTCATGTGCGATTGTTAGAGGTTTCCGATTTCTAGGAAGGAGCTCTTGAAGCAAAACAAATTCAGATAACTAAAAAAAGAAATGATGTACATACACGTTTTTGACAGGTTCTAGAATATATTCAGAATTATAAATGTTAAGTTAAAATGTTTATTTTCGGCTTACTCGATATAGGAGGCTTTTGTAAAATAATTCATGTTCTTCCTGTGTGTTTAAAATAATGTACAAAAATAGATATTTACTTATAAGAAAAACAAACTAGAGGCTCTCAAGAGCCTATCTCGTTCCCTTATAGTTACTGATGCTTTGTAAATCATGTAAAATAAGGTTAAAATAATAATTAATAGTATTTGATATTAGATATTATTAGATATAGTAATGATATCTAAGATAATAATAAAAAAAAACTGAAAAATTTCCCTGAAGTTAATAGCTCAGGAGCAGCAGTCCAACAACATGAACAAAGAGTTTTGGATTTTTTCTGAAAATATCAGGGCAAATAAATCTCAATCTGATGAACATGTTTGCCCCCTGTCGGATTTGCTCTAAATGGTTTAGTTTCAGAGATATAAACTAAAAACTGCATTTTACCCCTGAACATTATTGCTGTTTATCTTTATCTATAATAAAATTCAAGACAATAACCAAAAACTGCTTAATTTCCATAAAATTACCAACACAGGGACAGCAACCCAACAACATGTTGTCTGAATCGTCTGAAAATAGGGGTGGATAGAAATGAACCTGATGAACATTTTTATCATAGTCAGATTTACTCTTAATACTTGTGTTTAAGATATATAAGCCTAACTCTGCATGTTGCCCTATGTTTTATTTTTAGCCATGTCGGCCATGTTGATTTGCAAACGGGATCATTGGACACAATTGTCAAACTAGATACCTTAGTGATCATTATGGCCAAGTTTGGTTAAATTTGGACCAGCTGTTTCAGAGGAGAAAATTTTTGTGAAAGTTCACAGACGACCACGACGGACGACGGACGACGGACGATGAATATCAAGTGATGAGAAAATCTCCTATGACATTTCAGGTCAAGTGAGCTAAAAACGTCTGTATGATTAACCTTACTGCATTTTTCATAGCTGGTGTTTCAGTTTTGGGAAAATGTAATTAATCAAATCTTTTGCATGTTTTGCATTGATTTAATCGACCTTTAAATTTCTTTATGACTATGTTTTACAAATCGTTATAATATTTACTACATTGATATTAACTTTGAAAATCAGTGTTGTGAGTCTTTCTATGTTCAATTGTCTTTCTGTATTTCGTTCTGTATAACGTTTGGAAATATTACTTTTTTAAACATGAAATAGTTCCACTGTTTGATAAACCCTTTTAATTATGTATCATAAAAGATGAACACAAATCTTAACACAGTGAGGAAAAATTATCATGTTTTGATAAAAAATCATATTTACCTTTGTAATCAGTATGATAGAAAAATGCCTTGTTGCCTAAAAAGGCGTCAATTCGAAAGATGAGTTCAATCAGGAAGAGTTTGATGAGGAAGAAAAAATATTGTGTGAAAACAAGACTGTAATCAAAGTACTGACATTCTGTTTACTCGGAAAAGTCATAAAATATTGTTTGATTTTTTTATCTGTCTTCGGGACTCTGCAGGCACAAATGATCGTACGTTACTATATATATATCAAATTAAGGGAAAGGGGGAGGGTGTTAGTACCTTGTTTAAAATCATGATGTTTGTAATTTTATGAAAACAGGTAATCTGTTACATGTGTAAATGAAATTATAAACAATATGAGATGAGGAATAAATCATAACATTAATCTGACATCATTCTTTATTTATAGTACCTCTACATACATGCACCCGTGTGTAAAACCTAGTCGTGTTTGATATAACACAAAACAGAAATAGAACCAACCGCAAAATGAATGAAATTAAATAACACATACCATAGTTTCATTTTATTTCCTTCTTTGTCTACGTATACAGCTAGTATAAACATATCTAAACATGGGATATGTACGCAATGAATACATATCGGTAGTACCATTGCAATCCATTTTGTACATAATTCCTAAAGCCTTCGATCCTCATATATCGCACAATTAAGATGGAAATGATAACAATATACAATAAGTTAAGTTTATTATCTACATGTACCAGAACGTTCTCTTGGGAACGTTTAACACTGTGTGGGAAAAATTGCCATTCAAAATTTTGCAAATCGTACATTGTAATTTTACAAGATAATACAGACATAATTTTACAGTCAGAGTGGAATCTAAGAACGCTTATCTAAAAAAAAATCATTATTATATTTTTCAAATGGGATTGTGCAGTTGTGCCCAATATGTAAAATTAACATGGCAAAATCCCGTATGACTAGTGTACGTGAAAGGTCGGAGACTGATTGTCTAAATGAAAAACTTTCAGATTATATTGTTTAATATTTCTTGACTTTTAACAAAGTTATCGGGACTGCAACCAAGCGACATAAATATATAAACGAAACCTAAAAGGCAACATAAAGTCTTTAACAAAAGCCAGTTGTTTCTGCAATATTTGAAGATATATATCGCACCTTATCAAACAATGTGATACTGATTACTGGAAATTTCAACATATGAGGAAATAATTGTTAATATTTTTTTTCTTACCATGTACTTTCACAATTGCACAACAATTGTATACAATACTTGAACTTTGACATTTGTTTGATTTAGATAGTGAAAAAAAACATGACAGAACATGAGATACACGGAAATGTTAAGAGTATATATATAGATATATGATGATTGACATATAATTGACTAATACTACATTAAGATCAAGTATTTAATACAAATGTATTAACGTTTAACAAAGATATAAACAAGGCTTATATGTTCTTTCTAAAATAACGAAGGGCTATAAGAGAGGCGAAATATACCATAGAAATAGCTAAACTCATAAATGGAAGATAAACTGACAACGCAATGGCTTAAAGTGAAAAAGACAAACAAGCAAATAATAGTATACAAGAAACAACATAGAAAACTCAAGACTGAGCAACACGAACAACACCAAAAACTGGGTGATCTCAGGTGCTCAAAATGGGAAAGCAGATCCTGCTCCACATGTGTCACCCGTCGTGTTGCTACGTATTGTTGTTTTAAACATTCATATTGATCTCCACATACAATAACACAGTGAGGGACTTTACATGTTTTGTTCTGTGCATTCGTTTATTAGCCCGTCACGTCTAGTATGAGGTAAACAATTTTGTTAAAGTAGTTTATCACGGATAAGTGGTCACAAATTAAGTACAAGAGGGGCGACATATATCTTAAAGAACCGTTAAACTCATATATCAAAAATAATATTATACTATATACACAGCATGCACACGACATGTGCTCCTATCATAATGATGAACTAAGTCCATACTGTCACTAAGTGTCCCTTTAACAAATAATGCAAAGTTAAAAAAAAATTTAATTTAATTCGTATTTTTAAAATTTAAAATTTAATTCTGAAATATAATTTTATACTTAACATCTTAGATGTTGTTATTTGATATGAAAAAAAAAAGTAATTATTAACATTTATCATTATTAGTCAAAAGCTTTTTAACCTGATATAAAGTGTCTAGAATTGTTCGAATTACTATTTGAAGCAAAATTTAATTAAAATTTTGAAATTTAGTAAACATTATTATTAATTTATAACACAATTTACGTATATAAAGATAATTAAAAATTATTTAACGATTTTTTAAGCAACTATTTTGACGTATTTATTTAACTAAGACCGAATTTCATTTCCTATTTAAAGTCAGCTTATATATACAGTTCAAGAAAATAGTGTTCCTTGGCTTTACGTGGAATTTTATCTTCTGTACACATCTTAAACTAGAGGCTTAAAAAAGCCTGTGTCGGTCACCTTGGTATATGTGCATTATCATTATAAACGAAGGACACAGATGGATTCATGACAAAATGTGTTTTGATGATGGTGATGCGTTTGTAGATCTATCTTAGGATATAGGTACTAAGCAAGCGGGCATGATCGATTTTGACCTTACACGGTAACGAAAATCTTTGTTTTGCTTGATCAATATTCAATGTACATTTCTCAACATTTGAAATTCCTGCTCCCAAATAATTTTTGCATCGATTTTTTCCTATTCATAAAACAAATTTGTTATTCTAATAAGAACAATTAACTTGTACAAGCGCAAATAGTTGTGAATGTCAACACCAACTTTCAATTTCGATACAGTTATTGAGACATTTACATGTTTTATCTGAAAGAAACCTAATACAGGGCAAAAATAATAGTCACCAATCATAAACCTACTGGTGAATACTCATTCCTTGAAATATTTTGGGTAATAAACAAGTATAAAAATAATGTTTTTGTGTACGGTGTACAACAACATAACTATGCACCGTACATAAGGATTTCTGTGGTCAGCTAAACACCGTACACAACACTTTTTTAGGGATAAAATATTGAAAAATCAAATATGTACGAAAGATTTCAATGCCAATTATTGAAACAGCTATACTTATTACCCACACACATTGACCTTCTATCACAAAAAGAGTTGCAATGAATATAGAATCATATCGAATGAGACGAGGGCCAACTTCTTTGACAAGTATTTGCACATGCTTTTACAATGTTTTAGTAATCCCTCTTGTTTTGGGAAACTAATGAGACATCTCTTACCATCATTTCTTAAAACAGCAATTATGTTTAGATGAAGTACACATTGATATCATGTGAACAAAGCAGAGTTTTTGTTACCGTGTAAGATCAAAATCGCTCACGCCCGCTTGGTTAGTACCTATATCCGCTGTACGATGATACACGGTGATAAAGAACCCAAGAATCTAAAAATTACAAAAATTTACGAAAAAATTGACTATAAAGCATAAAGGGCAATCACTCGACGTTAATGCGATTTGGTCATGCAGACTTTTTTGTAGGTCTTACTTTGCTGAACATTATTGCTGTTTACAGTTTATCTCTATCAATAATATTATTCAAGATAATAACCAAAAACTGCAAAAAAGCTCACGACCTTTCAGGTCAGGTGAGCTAAAAAGGGATATATTTTAAATTTTCTCTTTCCACATTGGTCAAAGTGTTCCTAAACATGGTGAGTTTCTCATTGACGGGTCCTTTATCTGTTGTCACTTTGTGAACTCTCTCTCTATCAATTAGTCTATTGTTTTGAATTATGTACTTATGGTTACAAGTCACCAGGGACATGTTGCACAATAAATATTTTTTTTATGATTTACAGTTCATATAAAAAAGAAGATGTGGTATGATTGCCAATGAGACAACTGTCCACACGAGACCAAAATGACACAGACATTAACAACTATAGGTCACTGTACGGCCTTCAACAAAGAGCAAAGCCCATACCTAAAGTCAGCTATAAAAAGCCCTGTTCATGCTTTTATACTGTTTAATTGCTGTGCCTGATTTCAGAGTTTTACTTTGTCTCACTTCTAGCATTTCACACATTCCAAACCTGGGATCCTTGCATTTTTGTAAATTTCTGCCACCTTCTGTGTACTGAATTTTGCTCATGTAAGAACTTTCTTCAGATTTGGTGCTTGTCGACAGCTCCCAATAAGCTGTGATTCATTGAATCAGTGATTTTTTTATTATCTCCCTTTAAAGGACACCTTTCACTGTGAAAAAGTCCTCTTATTGAATTTAGTCAACCTTGAATTTAATAGTACTTTATCATGAAATAATGTCCAATTAAAGGACACCTTTTCACAGCATCCGATAAATTAAAATAATATTATAGGGTTAATAATAAAAGGGTTATTGCATGAATATTGGGGAATATTGTCCAGAGTAGAATTTAATATTGCACGAGCTTGCGAGTGCAATATAATATGTTCTACATGGGATAATATTCCCCAATATTCATGCAATAACCCTTTTATTGCATAGCAATATAATACTATTTGAAAGTTAAAATTAAACGAAGATTCATGAATTTTGAAGATTTATTGCACGCTTAATTACTGCTATTCCTGATATTCATATGATGAAATCATAATCTTTCAATCAGTTTAATTGAAGTCTGGAGCGGGCATGTCAGCTAACTGCTAGTAGTCCATGTAGTCTGTTGTTATTTATGTATTATTGTCATTTTGTTTATTTTTCTTTGGTTAACTTACATCTTCTGACATCAGACTCGGACTTCTCTTGAACTGAATTTTAAATGTGCGTATTGTTATGCGCTTACTTTTCTACATTGGCTAGAGGTATAGGGGGAGGGTTGAGATCGTATAAACATCTTTAACCCCGCCACATTTTTGCGCCTGTCCCAAGTCAGGAGCCTCTGGCCTTTGTTAGTCTTGTATTATTTTAATTTTAGTTTCTTGTGTACAATTTGGAAATTAGTATGGCGTTCATTATCACTGAACTAGTATATATTTGTTTAGGGGCCAGCTGAAGGACGCCTCTGGGTGCAGGAATTTCTCGCCACACTGAAGACCTGTTGGTGACCTTCTGCTGTTGTTTTTTCTACGGACGGGTTGTGGTCTCTTTGACACATTCCTCATTTCCATTCTCAATTTTATTATTTTTGGTTACTATCTGTGGGAAATATTATATTGCTATGCAATAATAAGGGTTATTGCATGAATATTAGGGAATATTGTCCCGAGTAGAATTATATATATATTGCACAACCTTGCTAGTGCAATATATGTTCTGCGAGTAAAAATATTCTTAAGTAAAAATTGGTTAAAACTAAGATCTTGTCGTTGATTACGTCAGAATACTTTCTAGTATATGAGGGCCTGGTGAGGTTTTAAGAAAACAGAAAAATCGGCCCTGAAATTAATTTAAATTTAAAAGAATATGGATTTAAAATGGTGCTTAATTATAAAATAAAGGAAAATCAAATTATGGGCGACAATGATTAAAAAATAAATATTTGATAATCCCACTCTAAGCATTAAAACCCTCATTTATAACCGTTGACAATTTGTTCCCCTACGACTATGTTCATTGACTCTGGTACCAAACAAAACAAAATATGCATTAATATATCATAGTGCACAGAAAATAATGTATATGTTGTGGTTCTAAAGTTTTAATCTCGCTATTTTAAATTCATAGTACGTTTTCACAAGCAGGGAATTTAAAAGCATTTAAAGGAATCACTAATTCCAGAGAAATATGTCTGTTAGTTAATACATAATGTCAGTTTATTTCTAAAAAAAATCAATCAAATACTGTTTATTTATAATGAAAACTTCAGAATTAAATAAATGTTAGTTATTCGCCGGTTGTCATGTTCATCGTGAATGAAAAAAGTGATACCTTCACGTATTTTGTTATTTTTATAGCTTTGAGTATAGACAGTAAGGCATATAATTAACATTATTATGATGAAATAACATTGAACAGCAACTATTTTGAACGATTCTTTCTTGTTCAAATTGTAAAAACCTCAATAGCTTATGGGAGGCTGCGCCCCCTGGCCCCCTGCCTCGGTATAAACTGAAGGCAAGCTACACCACTGCTTTCTGTGGGAAATATTATATTGCTATACAATAATAATAGTAAGTCCAGAGTAATATTTTATTGCAGATTTTCATTGTGATTAAGTCACTAAAACAAGTATTTATATGTTAATGCCAGCATTTATTGTTTACAAAGAGTCTACAGGACTTGAAATTAAATACAATTAAAAGTAAAGAAAACCCTGGACCCAAAGCCAAAGGTGTACTTGAATTGGTCTATATAAAATTTGGTAGTATTGTTTTAATGAATAACTTTATTTCTGAATTTTAAATTGTTTTTTTTTTTAAACTGTGTAAGAAAAATTATTGCTCTATCTAATAAGCATTGACCAGTTGAAATTATTGTGGTCAAGCAAATGGCAAAAACAATATTCTGAATTCAGATTTTCCTCATATACCTGTCACTGTCAGGTAACCTGAGGATTTCCAAACCGAAGTGGTTCGTCTGAAAAAGTTGGAATTTACAGAATAGGTGACGGGTTACAGGTCTGTGGACGAAACAAACATCCTCACCTTCAAACTGGTAAAGTTCAACTTCTACTACTAACAGTCCAGACATGCTTGAAACTTTTATATAATTTCTCAAGACCCCATCAGCAGTGAGATAGAAGAACGTCTGTTATCCAAATGCAATCAGGGAACCAGTTCAGGTAAGACAAACTTGTTGTGACCTTGAACTTGAAGATGTAGAGCTTTTCTGAATGAAAACTTGACAGTACGGCGGTAGCCTGTCGTTGAAATTATTTCAATATGGTCCTATATGGTAAACATTTAGTTAAAACAAGTGTGAGAGTATAATTTACGTTTAAAGAGCTAGGTTTTTTGTTTTGTTTCTTTCTTTTTTTGGGGGGGGGGGGGATAAGGGTAGGTCACTACAGTGCAGTGTAGTGGTAAGAGTGGTGGTTTTTTTGCACGGAATAAAAATGAAATAAGACATATGTTTATGTTGAACGTTTTCTGTCATGGACGTTGCACGGAAAATAAATGCTTTGGTTTGAACCTTTTTCTGATTAAGAAATTGCTGCCTCCTTGTATTAACTTTACGTTTGATATTACCGATTAAGTATAATACACATTTATGATATAATTCAATTTTGTTTACAGCTTTTAAAAAAGTATTTCTTGACGATCTCTGCCAATTTAAGCGTTTGAATTTTATTTGAACAATAGTGATCATGCAAAATAAGCATTTGAAAATCAAGATGCTCATGAAATTAAATAAGCAGAATATGTTGCACGAGGCACCAGTCTTGTAAGACAGAAAGTCAAATTAAAAAGTTAAAACACATAGAAAGTAAAATAAAAACACGGCAATCATGTCGCACAAAAATAACCCATTATCCACCCTCTGTCTCTGAAAGGTATAGATAAGGGACCTACCAATTGGTTTTTATGGGGGTCTAGGATGAACATTTTTGTCCTGCATTCTTTTAGTTGTTATGTATTTTTCACTCTTTTCGGTCCTGCCTTTTTTGTACTAAAATAGAGAATGGAAATGGGGAATGTGTAAAACAGACAGCAACCTGGCTACCAGAAGAGCAGAAACCAGCAGAAGGCAACTAATGGGTCTTCAACATAACAAAAAAATCCCACACCAGGAGGCGTGCTTCAGCTAGCCCCAAAACAAAAATGTGTACTAGTGCTGTCTAGTTCATTAGTTTATCCTCCCCTTTTTTACATGCATGTAAATAGATCTTAATAAGTCATCCTGCCTTTTTTTTTGGCAAAGTGTCTCATCCCCTATTTTATTTCTCCAAACTCCTTTCCCCAGGCTTCTTTTTTGGTCCAAAAATTTCTGCAAATTTAAACGTTATCATACATATTTTTAAATTACTGTACAATATCTACTAGTTAGAAGGTATTCAGAAAAACTAAACAATTTTGGACATTAAACAAGTTACCATATTTTGTTAAATTTCGTGATTTTCTTTGTTTTTCATCAACTTTTTAAATATATTTTAGATTGAAAAAGTATATATATGTGCGCACCCAAGAAACAACTTTATACTAGCGAGATTATGTTGATAGTTATAATTAAGTTTCTGTTAAATTATTTTGTTGTTTCTTGGCTGTGCACAATGTTTCTACAACAGAATTAAAGATAGAAAACTGCATAAATTCATTTTTGTGAAAACAGTTTATATTATGACGTAATTATGATGTCATCACATAAAAATCTTAATGTTTTTCATTGATATTTCTTGACCCTATGCATTTCTCAACAGTATGTGCCAATTTGAGAAAGTTATCAAACATTTTGTTTTCTTGGGCCAAAACCAGGCCTTAATGCCCCTACTCCTTTCATCCTGATTTTTTTATATTATAGTCTTTTTGCATAATGTTATTATTAATGAAACCTCAATCTTTATCCTAAACTTCATAGTGTATATATGTTCCAGACCATATGAGTATTTGGACCGTACACCTATATTAGTGCGGTCAGACCATATATGTGTACGGTCAGACCAATATTAACGAGTGTACTCATAGTATAGTTAGGACTTACTGGCCCCTGTATGTATTTGGACTATAGGGGTTAATTTTAGACAAACATTTATCCAGAAAAGCGCTTTGGACGCAATAAATTAGTAAACGTGTTGTTTTCAATTTTTACATCACTATGTCGATACCTCTGCTGGTGGACCATCATATAGCTCTTCAATTGTTTCGGTACTTATACATCTTCGGATTTTAAATGTTTGGCTTTGAGCGTTCCTGATGAAGGTAAATCCAGAAAAGTGCTTCAGACGCAATAAATTATTAAATGTGTATTATAAATTGTATTCAATTTTTTTTTTTTTTATCAAAATCTGTTATTGAATATATAAACAAACATTAATATTATGACAATTAGATGAATAAAGTGAAATATATCATCATATCACCAACCCTAATAATCTGGAAACAACTATTTAATATTTGAGCAACAAAACTACCTTTATTTATTCTTTGCACTAGTTTTTGATGCGTTTTATTATATTTTCTCTATGTGTTTTCAAGGGATTTTTTTATAGTTTTTGTCCAGTGTCTGTGATGTTTTTGTAGAAAAGTTCCTACATCCTCTAAAATATTTTCTTCCAACATTATGTTTATTCTGATAACTTCAATTTCAGCCAGCATAATTCAACATCATGTATTAACTGACATGCTAAATGCACAGGAGCTTAACAGAATAAAGCTGTGATTTATAATGATACAGTGTTCCACAGCATTTTAGGGTCAGACAAATTTAATGCTTGATTGGGGGCAAGTATTTGTGGTCACTTAAACTGAAGAAATTTATTGCTTTTAATTGATTAACCATGTGCAGCTGGTAAGCACATAATCAGCTGATTTACTAAAACAACATTGATTACCTTGAATATTATATGATTAGAGAGAAATCAGCAATAAGGTTTAGCAAAGTAAGATCTACAATTAGATCAACATGACCGGAGTTATAGTCTATTTAAATAATTTTTTGGTAAATTTTTGTAATCTGAAACTACTGGTCCAAATACATGAAATACAATACAATACATTACAATACAATATATAATATGTATACAATATGGAATCAAAGGAGTAGGGGCAATAAAGGTCATTTTTTTTCCGATTGAATTTTGCCTATTATCTTGAAAACTAAGATAGATAAAGAGAAACTTTAAAATGCAAAATGATCAGAAAGAATACTCTTGCGTTTGGATCAAGAGCTAAATAAGATCATGAAGATAGAGAGAAACTAAACAGACATCATTGATCAGCAATATATTTACGATACAATTTTTTTTTTTATAATTTCTATTAAAAAACATACACATATATATTGTAAGATAATTTAAATCATCAAGAGAAGGTACGCACATGTATGTATATACAACTCCTCTAAATTTAACCCAACACTGTATCGGTTATAAAAAAGTTAAAGGATAAAATCATGCATTCTTGATATCAATAAATTGAATGTTCAATGTTGACAAATCGTTATATTTGATCTGACAACCTATAAATATTTAGGTATACTGAGCAGGAAAAGGAAAAGAGAAATAAAATAATATTAGAAAATTTGCAAAATTGATATAAAAATGAGTGAAAGTTGTATAAATAAACGTACAACTATCCGAACACATGATCATAAGACACCTCTCGTGTAGTCTTAACTTTATGACCAATATAAAGAGATGTCCTAATTTAGAACCGCCTTGTGAAACCCACTTAGGACTAAGATATGTCGTAAGACCATCCTAA
The DNA here is from genome assembly GCA_019925275.1 of Mytilus edulis. NCBI lineage: Eukaryota > Metazoa > Mollusca > Bivalvia > Mytilida > Mytilidae > Mytilus > Mytilus edulis. Next base: position 39,988,653 of record CM034358.1, read on the forward strand.
GACATGTCTAAGCCCTAAGACAGCTTCGGGAAACTGGCCCCTGCACTTTATCATGTTTATCTGAGGCGCTAGACCACTTGATCACCTGGGCTTCACAAAAATAAAGTTTTCGGTGGCCGGGTCCCTGTGTTACCTTTTCTCCACAGTTTTTATTTAACATCGTAATACAGTGCATGATATATAAGGCATGAACATGGGATATATATTTGTACGATCTGTTAGTTAAATGGGTTTTGTTAAAATATACTTTTTCACTTTTTGGGTCTTTTGGAAAATGTTGTTTGTGCTGTATTTAGACCCTTCTACAACGAAATTTTGTTCACATTGCACACATATAAAAATTGCGGTTTTTATCCAAAACAATCATAGGTTTGAACGTAGTTTTCAATTAATATTTGTATATACATGTACATGTATTGTATTGTATATATATATATATATATGTCAAAATATTCACTTCAAACTATCCTGAACCAGTTATTTCAAGACAGGATTACATTTGTATATATAGTCATATAAATTACATTTGTATATATATATAGTCATATTATGCATTAATTAGGGAATGATGAGTTACTGTTAAACTTCAAACCCACTGTTGTTGAACTTTTAAAGAAATCATTGATAGAGAATTGTTGACATTATCTTTTAATTTTATATTGCTGTAACTAAACTTCAAAGTGAAATTAATTAACTTGCCATTTTCTTCTTTGAACTGTTTTCTTCCACTGCATGGTTCTTCACAAAATTACCACAAAAACAATATTGTAATAAATTGAAGAGATATAAGAGTAGCACAACTATGTGTGATTTTCAACATAAATTTATGTTGCTCTTCACATTTTATGATGTCCAGTAATGAGGTCATGATTTCAATATAAATCCATATAGTAACCAATGAGATAGAAGAGAAATTTATTCAATGTCTTCCTAAAATCTTTGGATAAAAACAGGTCACTTTTACTTGTACATGTTGTGTGTATTGTACTTAAATATAAAAACACAAGTAAATGTTATACATATATATATACTCTCACCACATTCAATGTCATTCATTCAATGGACATGATTAAGTATAATGGGAATAGATCTATTAATGTGAATAAAAGTGAAATAATTAGAGAAGGATTAGAATACACAGTATTGTATATGTGCACAATGACATGCATACAGGGATAGAATTTTGAAAAATTTATTGTAAGTAATAATTTCATACTTAGTGCCAATAATTGTTTATTTTTTTGTATTGTGTATGGTCTCCTTACAGTTTTATTTTGAGGAGGATTAAGGGGGTGGGGCTAATGGGCCCGGGCACCACTTTTGATAAAATTTTGTTTTATTTAATTTAGGGATCAAATTATGAGTGATTTTTTGAGCGGGTTCTTTTTAAAAAAATTCTTAATCCGCCACAGACATACAGAAATTATGTATGTTTTATAATTCTAAGAAATTCTATGATAGATATATATATCAATTAAAAAATATTTATATTGATATAAGCATTAGTGATAAATTTAATAATCTGTCACCTAAGGATATTATGTCCTACCTTTAGGCATTATGCTTCCTGATGAGTCATAAGTATGCGTCTGTTCCTATCTGTCTGTCCGGCTTCAAGTTTAAGTTTTTGATGAAGTTGAAGTCCAATCAACTTGAAACTAGGACAATAATTATTGTTCCCTATATGATATGATTTTTCTTATTTTATTATCCAATTAGTTTTTTGCCCCCAATTTCATGGTCCACTTAACATACAAAAATGATAATGCTAGTGGGTCATCTGTCCACTGAAAGGACACATTATTGTTATTGATTTAAATGCAAAGTATTAAGAATTATAGTTTCTGAATTTCACCAGTTGATAATTGCCTACAATATAAAATTTAAAAATTTTGTACAAGCATGTCATTTGAAAGTATATTTGACATGGATGAGAGTTTAGATTGGGTTTATAAAATAGGGAATAAGAGGCAAAATGTACAGAATAAAGGGAGGAAAAAAGGGGGAAAAGAAGGAAAACTAAAACTAAATAAATATTTAAGGAATGACTGTAATATTTTTTCTGTCTATGAAGAAATATCATAAAAAATTTGGTGCACACTAAATAACGCGTGTAGCGGGTTATTTTGCAGTGTGCACCACTTCTTTTATGTTAATTATTTTGAATAAACAGAAAAAATATTAGTCATTTCTTATAATTTAATTTTAAATTCCATTTTAAACAGTCGAAATCTATTAAACAAGGTTGATGACATCTCAGTCACATGACTGAACTATGTCTATGGGCTGAAAACAAAATAATGTCAGCCAATCAGAAGACGCGTTACATCCAAAATTAAATTATTACAGAATAACAGCTAGGGTGCTGAAATGAAATATAAAGAATAGAGATTTAAAAAAATAATTTAAAGAATAAAGATACATGTATACAGAACCCCTATCTAGACCTTAAATAAATCAAGCCATATAAACACATACATTACAAATACTCTGATAATTGTGTTTAGGTCAGACAGGAGTTTGTCTGCAAAAGACTAGTAACTCTCCAATAAAATAAGAAAAACTGAAAAAAAAACTGAGAAAGACATGATTCACACATAAAATACAAAATTTGAAATCTCAAATCAAAAAAATTATAACCAGTCAGGGGCGTTACTTAAACGAATAGTTTTTTTTTCAATTACTTAAAAATATATTTATATATAAGTAATTTTTGTTTTTAAAAATGAAAAAATTACTTAATAGAGTTCTTTTGAATTCTACAAGAATCATAGATTAAATGTAGTTTGAATGAGTTTTTTTTTATCATTTTATATCATGAAATAAAGATTTTATTAGATAAATTTGAGAAGAGTATGGAGATAAAGGTTTAAGTTAAAAGCATGACAAAAATATTACTTGAATAAGTTATTTTATATATTTCTGAAAAAAATAGTAATAACACTTATTGAAGGAACACATGTAGTTGATTTGGGTTAGCAGTTATAAATAACTTGAAATCTGAATTTATTCACAAGTATGTTTCTATTTATATCAGTCTTTCTTCAAGATTTAGGAGGAAAATGATAATTGTATAGTCCCTAGAGACCAATCTTTAACCCAGAAGCATCCTATGAAAGATAAGGGATAAGTGCATCAGTAAGTTGATTAGTGTTACATTTCATGGGAAAATAACCAGATGACTGTGAAAACTTGTTAAAGCTAGTAAAATCTGCATTATTCATGGACACCTATAAAAATGATATTTAGAAAAGTTACCTATATAAGACTCTTAAAATAATATTTAAAATAGCCTTGTTTTCAACATATCTTATATAGGATTAGGTAATTTCAAATGTGACTTGTTTAAATAATGGCCCTGACTTATGATTTTTTTTTCTGTTTGTCAAAAGTTTTTATTTTCTATTTAGCTCAGCTGACCTTAAAGGCCATGTGAGCTTTTGCCGTCCCTTGGAACATCCATTGTCTGGTGTACACTTTTTCATAGATCTTCTCTTTTAAAACTACTGAATTAATTAATTTTAACCAAACTTAGGCTAAATGATCCTTAGGGTATCCAGTATATGTTTTGTAATTTTTATACGACCGCAAACATTTTTTGATCGAATATTGGTATCCGGTTGGCGTCGTCGTCGTGGGAAGACATTTGGTGTTCGCACTCTAACTTTAGTAAAAGTAAATAGCAATCTATGAATTCAAACACAAGGTTTATGACCATAAAAGGAAGGTTGGGATTGATTTTGGGTGTTTTGGTTCCAATTGACAGTTTAGGAATTAGGGGCCTAAAAGGCCCAAATAAGCTTTTTTTTTGGTTTTCGCACAGTAACTTTAGTATAAGTAAACAGAAATCTATGAAATTTTAACATAAGGTCTATGACCACAAAAAGAAAATTAGGATTGATTTTGGGAGTTTAGGTCTCAACAGTTTAGAAATTAGGGGCCAAAAACAGGTCCAAAATAAGCATTTTTTTTGGTTTTTGCACAATAACTTTAGTATAAGTTAATAGAAGTCTATGGGCAATATGATCACTACGAAGTGTGCTATCGTGTTCATATAGCATGACATAATTTAAAATTTGCATTATAGGACTTATATATAGTAAAAAAGTGTTATTTTCTGCAAACATTTCAAGGAATTGTATTCTTACCAATCACTTTGAATTGAGATATTCTTTCATTAAACGTTTTGATCTACCAACGCCCTAAGACTCATTTTTAATGTGAAATAAAACTAACTAATTTATCAAGACACAAGTATGAATCATTGTCCAGTTCCAACATAAATGTTATACAAACATGTTCTTGGATTAATTTGCACTTCTCATCAGTGCAAATTGGAACCACACTTTTTTTATTCGTAGAATCATCAAAGTTTGCAATAATGTACCTCTGGGGATAAATAACATAATACAAAAAAATTGGTGTGGCTCGCCCGGTTCGGCAACTGGAGTGAAAACAGTGACAAAATCCTATAGGATATTTTTTCTCCAATAGGATTTTTAAAAATTTTACAGGATTTTGAGAAATCCTATAGGATAAAGTCATAATCCCATAGGATATTTTTTATATCCTACCGGATATCTAAATCCTAAGGGATTCATAATCCTATAGGATATAAGTCTAATAAAATAATCCCATGGGATTAAAAATAACCGATAGGATTAATAAATATCCTGAGGGATTTCATTACAGAAAAAATATCCTGTGGAATAAAAAAGAATCCTAAGGGTTATTAATAAATTCTAAGGGAGATTAAAAATCCTATGGGAGATCAAAGCAACTCATAAGAGAGAAAAAATTCCTATGGGAGAAAGAAAAATCCTTTAGGAGAAATACATATCCTATGGGAGAACAAATCTATTTGGGACAAAACCAAAGAAAAGCGAATGGTTTTATATGTTCTTGTAGTAAGTAAGGATATTATTTTTCTTGGGACCAGACCAAATATCCCCAGATTTCATTGTTCAAGAATTGTTAATTTTTCTACCAATGGCACAAATTCCCGATAATTGTGCTTCAAACATGGTAATTGCATGAAGCAAGCGACAACTATATTACCAAGATGGACGACAAAATACAAGTCACATTTTTATCGTGATAAGGCAGATATAGTTTTCAATAATTGTAACGAACATTTCGAAATAAAAGCTTTCTTTCTTTAATATATCTGGCAAAACTTCTTTTTCTTAAAGAATCGAGATGAAATATTTTAGCTTCCACCTTTGTATAACGTGGGTGTTCTTCTGTAGAAAATAGGAATAATTTGTCATTTAATGCAGATTAGGGAAAAGAAGAATACATTTTTGACTAGTATATAATATTTCCGCATTCTGTCACAAACATGAACTATTTTAGAAATATTTTTGTGTACAAAGTTTTGTGTTGATCTTAAGGTACGCATTATAAAAGTAACTTGTAAATGTTTGGATTTCGTTTAGTTTATTTGCATAAGAATCAAAGTGAATAGTAAAACAATGCATAATCGTACCATTGATCTGGATGTAAATATAGACATATGTCCTTTCCAAATTCTTTTAAGTTTCGTTTGGCATGCTGTTGTACCCATAAACTGCATAAGCTTACTATTTGCTGAAATTTGCATTACAGTCTTCATTGAACATCCATATTCTTCAACAGGTTGGGTAAGTATTCTCTGTGACATTGGTCTATCGGTCTCATAAATTTGCGTGACGCCATTGCTTGCCAAAACCTCAAAATACCTTGATATGAAAAAAGTCGACAATGTAGTAGAATGTCTATATACATGATATACAATCTTGCATATTACTTTCTTAAATTACAAAAAAAAAAAAAACATTTTGTCGTTGTTTTTAAAATGTGTTGACCTACGAGCGACAATATCATCCTTATCTAATTCTTCCTAGAAGGTAACACCTACCAAAATGAAAGCTGATTTGTATCAGCTATAGTTAGAGGAGGGGATAAGGCTTCTGTGCAATGCTAGACGGTGTTGTCATAAGGGAGATAAATAAAGTGCAGGCTCCAGACCCTCTCGTGGAGGAAGTAAAGAATCAGATCTTCTCTAATATCGTTAGGTTGATTTTGTAGACATTTTATATAAATATATAATTATACCTCGGACAATGTTTTTACATTTTTTTTATAGATTGGTCAGTTTGATTTGACTTACAATTGAGCCGTTGCGCGTGCTGTACCTTAAAAGATTCGAAAAGAATCTTCCACATTCATTTGATCTGTCAAATTGTTAAAGCTTCCGATACAGCTATACATAGTTGTTTTTATTTGATAGATACGTCAGGATTTTTCAAATGAAAGATCGACCGTTTTAATATCGCTTTTGGCAATGTTGACACCACAACGAGTGTTTTACGACAAGGAAAACCTGAGTATATGCAATACTTGTAAGCAACATATGCATAACACGTTAATAATTGTATATTTTTTTTAAGCCACGAGTGACAATACCAACACAAAATGTGACTGACATTTTACATATCGACATTGCAAACAAGAAACAAAATAAAAATCAGACAAAATACGTGTGTTAAAATAAACTCATCATAAATACAAGGATTGACATCTGAAAATTAATAGTTGTCCTTAATGACTATATAGGTTGTTACTTATTTCACAGGTGATCTTCTTCCGAAATAGCTCATAAAGCAAAATAGCCGGATATAAGAGAGAACCCTTATCTAGGAAATGATTCAAACTTTGAATATTTGATATACCTCGAATTCTCAATAAATGATTCACTAAGATCCATGTTTTCTACTTTAATTGCCTTCTTAGATAAAACCTTGAACATTGCACTGACAAACAAAGCTGCATCATTCTGTTTTAAAGCAAACAAATAACGAGTAAACAAAATATAAAAAACTTACACATTAGTAGATACAGACGCGGATTATAAAACAGTTGTGTATATATGTATTCTTGTATGTGACAATACTAATCAATTGAATGCTATAAAATGGCATATACCGGAACCAATGTAAAAAAAAACAACGTCTGAATTATTACTGTGATACTTACCAATACATTTCAGAAATCCATGTATAGCAATTTTGATCATTAGTCATAATAACCGGTAATAGTTTAATTCAGTGGTAAGCTTTAAAACAGTTTCGTTTAATCCGGACAGTTCGGATCGAGGTTAACCTTTTGACAGTACTGGTTTCAATGATACGGTATTGTAACCTCTTCACAAGATAATTTTAATATTTAACGTTTTGGGGGATGGAGTTAGACATCGAAATAGCCCTAGTAATAAGGCTGTTTTAAAAAGATTGACACTTTTTGTAAAGAACTGATTGGAGGAGATATACAAACTATCGATCGTTTATTGTGAATAGTAAATGTATCTGATATCAATTATTATATGTGTACAAGTTTTTTCATAACTATTTTGTAAGTGTGCAACTTTGCTGAACGACTTATTTTATTGTTAATTTGTAACAGAAAATAGCCTGAGACTTTTTCAAAGGCAAACAAATAAATGCTGGTTCTAAAGTTTAGTTGTATTCGCGACTTCCAATTTCACTCGAAGTGTATATTCTGTATCCTCGTTGGTTTTAAACTTTCGGTTGTATTTCAAACTTTTAATATTACTGGAAGTATATACTCTGTGTCCTCGAAGATATTTACACGACTATGCTATCAAAGTATACGGACTAAAGTTACAAGAGTATACTTAGATACAAGGGTGATAAAGAACAACCATTTATACCGACAATACATAAGTTGTATAGAACGATAAAGGGTCAAATGTTTGCAATAAGAGAACTTAAGACACAAAAGTTGTTCAATTTGTAACTTTTACTGAATTAATAAATTGCTGCAATGACATTCATTTGGTTTTGATGAGTATGTTGTCTGATGCATTTATATCTAAATAAGTTTGCTTGTTTAACACACATGGTTTCAGCAGATATATTCTCTTGGTTTGTACCTCAGGGGAAAACGAGTTCTATTTATTGGATAACTTATGCTGCCTCTTATTGGTTATGCACCCTTAGCTTAATATAATTGATATATACGCATATTTACATATACATGTTCCTCTGCTTAACTCCATCTCTATTGTCGATCCCTCTTTCAACAGATCTAATGCATAATCTCGTCTATTTATTAAGACCGAACAAATTAAAACATCCCTTCTTTGTATGTTGTCACTCCCGTTTATATCTGCAAGTAGCTATATGTAGTTAATTGAAAACAAGGTTACACTGAAAGTCAACATTTGATTTATTAACATAGGAACCACGTTGCTTTTGGTCATCAACGTTATCTTTTTTCATGAGTTGTGACCTTGAAGAATTGATCTATTTAAAAACGTGTTATGAAATTTAAGTTTTCATAATTTCCAGGTAAATGATTGAGAGTTACAGTTTGATCGTTAATGTTTATATGCATTCTTGTGTAATGTTTTAATAGGCATCAATCACTTTACAGTGTTTTTAAAGTTTTGCAAATCTAAAACGGACAAAAGTAATCCTTGAATTGAAGGACACACTAAAATTTAAGAAGATTCGGCAGGATTGTTATAGAGATAGCGAACTTCCAAACAACTATTAAGTTATGAACCATATGTAACCGCGTGGTCTTGAACAATAAGCAAAATCTAACCACACAGCCAGCAACAAAATGGATGTTATGAATGTCAACATTTGGAAGCTCCATGTATTCATATCGACATTTTGTTAATACGATATTAATTAAGTGATACTGATTATTTACATTTGAGTATGGCATATGTCTTTTGTGTATCTGTTGTCGAAATGTTATATCAAATGTAATATAAGACTATTAAACATACTTTTCCCCTCTTTTGTTCTTTATTGTCAGTTTCAATATTATTTTTACCGCAGATATCGATTGTTAAGTATATGTTTTTTACATATTTATTTTCATTTTACATTTATATGCACAAACATGATTAAAACAATAACCATATGCAAATATACTTCAAACCTGTACAGGGACTGCTTTTTGTGTAACCTCAAAGTAACTTGACATCATCTCGGCGGTCGTTGTTTTGTACTATTGCTTTCTCGTTAATTTGATGCATACCTCCCTATATGCTATTCATATAAACCATTCGTCTTTTTGAAGTGACATATGTTAAGTCATTCTTTTTTTTTTTTTTTTTTGTTATATATGTATTTATCATATAATTGAAGAACCATGCTAGGTCTCACTGATGCAAGCTTAAAATGTTTAACAAATTCACATGTCCTTAAATTTAAACTCCACACTTGATTATTGAAATACAAGAAAATGAGTATTGATTTTAATGGAATTTTAACATAATTGTATGTATTTGTATCAAACGACTACTCACTTTTGTAATCATCATACGATTTGTCCTTCAAAATACGTTTCACACATTCGCCAATGTCTCTGAAAAACTGATTAACATCTTTGTTAACATAGCTCTGAAAAAATCGAAAGTATTTTATTTACCTTAAATATACCAAATACTGACAACAATAACTGTCTCTTAACATATTTAGATATTTCATTTTAAAATCAGAAACTGTACACAAATATTTACGACAAAACAGATGACTTTTCTTTTCTTGTTGCTAATTTTCTTTTTTGGACGGTGAATTTGGTTTGACACTGTTTCACACCGAATCCTTCAATATGTCCGTGTCTGTAGTAACGTTTTGAAATCAATATTCGTTATCTATGTATTTTTTTATGTCAGAGAATTAATATCACAAATTAACACCAAACCGCTACTAAATTCTTCTATACATATACAATTTTGTTTAGAAGTTTTGATTGACCCGTAGAAACCCAATTTCAAACGAAAATGCACATTCTTATTTGTACACTGATATTGTTAAACGAGCAAGGAAACTTAGATGCGATCGGGGTAAACTTATCAATCCTTAAAATAAACTTATTATAAAATATTTCCGATTCAATACTGTAATTAAATCTTTAAATATTCCATACTCAATATTGTTGTTACGTACATATGTATTTTTACGGTCCTACAAGCTGTCGATACCCATATTTTAGAATAACGAAAGGCCATGTTTTTTTCTGACTGTTAATGACGTTTTTTTCATTGGAAGTTTAAAGTGTACTGATTGAGATTTTATTCTCAGATACATTTTTTTAATCAGTTGGAATTGGCTTTAAACTTACTACTGCGAGTACTGTCAAATATGTAGTTAGTGTTTTTTAATGTTATTGTTAATCCCTAATAAACTATTTTTTGTCGTTTGTTTTTATGCTGTGCCTTAAGTCCAGTGGTAGTCGCTGGTTCATGTCTTACAATAATGCATAGTGTCTTTTTTCTCAATTAAACCGTTTCATATTTTGCTTCTCAGGGTTATCAATAGCCGTTTTTACAGTTTATGTCCACTGTAAAAAGAATAATGGTTGCTTATGATTGTTCACATTCACTTTATTTGACCTTTGGCGGATAGTTGTCTTATATAAAATCCTACCACATCTCATTATGTTGTATACATTATGTTTTTAGAGCAAAACAATTTCTAGAACATGATACATATTTGCACAGCATTTATTGTTACAATATCTTATTGTCTTCAAATGGGCTTCATCTTATTTATATTTTTTTTCTAGGATAGATTATCTATTGACGGACTTTAAAAATGCTCCACGCATTTTATTTTTTTTTACGAATTCGTGATTTGTTTTTAATAAACTGCTAATCAAAATTATCATGACACTTCACTTTGTTTACCTGAATTACCTGAATTACACCTTTTGAATAATTGGCAACGTACAAAATTCTTAAAGCGATATTTGAAGCATATAAATTAAGTTTGTTTTTCTTCATGATACATATATGTCAATCTATACCCCAACTATCAATAATGAACAAATGTTGCATTTCTCTTAACCAAGACTGAATAAGAAAAGAAAAAAATAGGTGCCATTAAAACGCTACAGGCAGGAATACATAACAGTCATGTTGCTAGACAACGTAACATGCAGACTGGATTTGTTGATGAATACTAATACTTTATCAATATGTAGTGACAACTCAAAGATAATATCAGTTAATTAGGCAACTTCATGCTCACGAAATTTACAGAAATTTGTAAATCAAAATTGTTGAGCTTAATTTGAGACAAACATACTAGTATTACAAGAATGGCGTTAGAACGAAAAGTATAACCAAAGTTTATCACATGACAATCTTCTGTCATAAAGTTGCCATATATAGGAATATGGCACGTTTATTTAATAGTTTTTTGTGTTTGAGCTTTTGATTTTACCATTTAAAAATGGCAATTGTTTTCGTATAGTTTGTTTCTGTGAGTGTTGCATGGTCGTTTTTCTTTTGTGTTTATGTCTGTCCTGTATGTTCTTCATTTTGTTTGTATTGTAGTCATGTCATGTTATGTTGTAATTTTGGTGGAGTAATCAAACATTGCGATAAAATCGGGAGGTTTGGCTAGCCACAAAACCAGGTTCAACCCAACTTTTTTTTTTCTTAAAATATCCTGTACTAAGTCAGGAAAATCGCCATTGTTATATCATAGTTCCTTTCTGTCTGTGTTAATTTTGAGTGTTGTGTTTCTGATGTGTCGTAGTTCTGCTCTTATATTTTATTATTTTCCTCATTTTTAGTTTGTATCCCGGGTTTTTTTCTCTCAATCGATTGATGAACTACGAACAGCGGTATACTACTGTTGTCTTTATTTGTTTATGACCTTTCCGTTTCCGATTTTCATCGGAGTTCAGTATTTTTGATATTTTACTCTCCAGACATAAATATGTGTATAAAACAACGCTTATATTAAAAGAAAAGGGAAAGAAACTGATGACGGATATATGATATCCAAAATATCTATACATACAATGTACTTACATTTATTGTTTCCTTTTTATAGGATTGGTGTTGTCTCATACACTTTGTCATGCGTATATATAAATTGTGTATTATATACTGAAATGTTTCTTATAACGACCCAATGCACTCGTAAGAAATATTGTCGACTCTACATACCAGTTTTGTGTGATATTGAAGTCTCTCCTTTATAAAATTTACAGCGATGTCTTCACTTTTCATATACTAAAATGTGTTTGAGATAAGTCGTCATTATGGTTTATATCATTACTAAATGTTAGAACTTTATTTTGCAAATTAGAAAGTGAAACAACAAGAGCCTAAAGATGCATTTATCAGCAATATCTTAACTTTGAAATATGGTATTCAGGTTATAATATCTACGTGTTGGTTCTTTTTTATAAGTATTTACTCCATGTGTTTCACATGCCGTTAATTAATCTTAAATGTAAATTATTTATCACTTTTAGTGTGCATAACATACCGGTCCGTGTAACACTTATCAATTCAAAGTTTTAAAAAGTTTTCAAATTTTAGATTTTTGAAATTTTGATTTAAGTTTTAAAATATCAAAATTCCAAATTGTGTAAAAAAAAATCAAAGTTTGAAATTTTAACCAAATATTTAAAATATAAAAATTCTAAATATCGTTTTTAAATCTGATAATTTAGAAATTTGATCAAACTATAAAAATACTAAACCTAACGTGCAATTTTGATTATTTAATTTTTTGAAAGTTTGTTTTTAAATTTTTTATTAAGATATCAAAAATAGAAAAGGGGCGAAATAGGGTTACCTGTTATCTGCGAAACGAAATAAAAGCGGAAAGAAACGAAACAAAATGAAATGAAATAAAAAACCAACTAATACTTAAAATTTAATGTAAAATAAAACCACAAACAGACAGTTGCGGTGAAAAATTGGATGACAAAATGAATATTTCTCAAAAGAAGAGAATTTATTTTAAAACAAGACGCACGGCCCTGATAATGACCATTTCACTGGCTGGTTTTCCCAGCACCAATATTTATAAAACAGTAAAAACTTATCAACTCGCAGTAGGTCAAATAGTATGGTTAGGTTGAGTATCTTTTTATATATTTTCTACTGAACTTTAAGCAATAAAATGGCTCAATACACTTTGTATTATATCATTTGATTTGATTTTTTTTTCTGTTTGGCTCAACGACTTCTTACTTTCTACAATCATGTCGGCAGATGATTATATCCTTCCATGTGCATTTTGAACGATCTCATGTTTAAAGTTTTTAATCAACTATTTCTGTTCTTTATAAATTGTTGGTCTTAAATATTCAGCTTTTAGCGTTTCTGAAGAAGGTAGATCCAGAACAGCGGTTCGGTCGTAACTTTTAACGTGTTGTTTTCATTTTTTTATCGATTGCATGACGATTATATATTGCTTTGTATCAATGATTTCAGTTCTACAGTTCTAAGTATTGGTACGTAGGAACACTGAATTCATGGTGTCGCAATGAACGTTGTGCTAGTCTGGAATGTGGGATGTTTTTAATATCTTTTGTTACACTGAAATTAAGAGTAAGAACAATTTTAGTAGCTTGGAGCCAGGATCCTGTTATAAGGTATCTACATAAACTCATCATAGAAAGATAACTTGGTGTAAATTTTGTATTTGTGCCAGACGCACGTTTCGTCTCCAAAAGACTTATGTAATAGTTGCCGTTGTACATTAAGCGCCCATCTTTCAATTTGTAGGTGTACGCATTCTGAAAATTATTTTCAAAAGTTTTTATCAGCGATAAGTGGTCGTATTTAGGTGAATCTGATGAATAAATATTGTCACTAAAGCTGATTTTTTTTTTACTTGGATACTTCCACTATGGGCTTCAATAATGGTACATAAAAATATTCTAGTCACAATTTGAAGACAAAAAAGATTCAGAGCAAGCAGAGGTAAAAAAAATAATCTCAATCCAGATTTTTCTCATGCCTTATAGTGTTAGATTTTGAACTAAATCATTTGATTAGTAGCGATGACATACTTAATAAAATTGTTATCGCTTAGCGCGAAATTTTTCATTTTCCACTTCGCCATGACAACCATATACGAATTTTTGAAGTTAAATAGTTTCTCCTTTAGACAACGTTTGGACTGATGCTTGTAAAAAGTATCTGTATTTAACATATACGTAGCTCCATTTTGGGCCCTAAATCAACCACTGTTTTTGAATATTAAATACAAGGAAAAGGGCTTTTTTGTATTATGTGATATCATAGTTCCATATTTGTTATTTGTGCATTTTTAAGTTATCGTACGGCAATCAACTTTGAGCAAAGTAAAAGAACACAGGTACGTCTAGCCAGAATGGGGCGTGTAAAAAGTGTGCCACGCTGTCAGTTGCATGATGGATTTTTCCGCGTTTAGCCATACACCAATGTTGCTCTCGAGAAACCTGTGCAATGTAAAATGCAGGATTTTAAGTAAAGCATTCACCTAAGGAACACTGAAAACTGAATATTTAAAACTCAAGTAAATATGAGAACCCAAACAATTGAAGATGTGTTTGGCTAAAGTGAAGTTAAACACATCAAAATCCATCTATAAGGGCTCCTTTAGGTTGCATTTCTGTAAATATTGACAAAATGAATACAATTTCCCATAGGACACACAAGTTGGTCAGTTTTCACTGTTACTACTAAATGTTTGGCAATGGGGACACCAAAAAGCTCTGACTTATTTATCTCAAATTCTAACTTTATATTAGAGATTTAAATCAATTTTTTGTTATGCCGTTTTAAACATCTTTTTTAATAGATGCACAACCTTAAAATTTCTGGACACTGTTATTCCATGTGATGCCTAATATGTTTAATAAAAAAGCGACTTCTTCTTTTAATTATTTAACACTTTTTCGTCAAAATACATAATAAAACAACCAATATCCAACAAAAAACTGACTAACGAGACACAATGTTATACCAAATACATATTTACAAATTAAGATAGCGTAAGACTAAACATATGTAAAAACATGAAAAAAGGATTAGGTATAAACGATTGCTATTGATTTCATGTTTGCAAAACATTTTGATTTATTTCAATTAGTTCTACATTATAAATGTCCGATGTGCATGATGTACGTTCTAAAAGAGATTTCCAATAAAAGGACATACGCACGTAACTCGACGTACGGAAGTAATTGGACGGGTTATTGCCAACCATTAAATTGGATTGAATACGTCTTTTTAGTTTAAAAAAAGTATTCCAAGACTTTTAAAATCCAACACTTGAATGATCTTTCATATGATTTTTGTTTTATTATGACGAAACATGATAACAGTAAAAGTAATATTAATATTAGAACAAAGACAAATGAAAGAACAATAAAAACATGTTGTTAAGATGATAAACAACATCTGTACGCAGAATCTATACATCAAGACCATCATGTATTATTTGTGAAGTTGATACGGAATATTTATTAACAAGGTCTTGGTACCTTCTGGTGGATTTTTTTTAGAAAAAAGACGAGACGTTCTTTGACATACCCCTGGTTCAGCAACTTTCTACTCAGACACGGATGACGTTTTACAAAGTCTGAGTAGGAGCTGCAAACTCTTGAATAACGTATAAGTTGGGAAATATATGTAGGACTCTAAAGTGCGATGGGACGCTGAAGTACGATGGTCGCGCTAAAATGCGATTCCTCCATTAGCTAAAGCCCGATTTTCGGATGTTTAAATATGAGAGCTAGTGTGCAATAAAGTTCAGTATTGGATAGCTGAGGATTAATATAGCTTTCCTATTTGGTTTATATGAACATCAAAAGTATGCTTTGTATGTAATAAAGGTTGTTAATTGAAGCGAACACTGTGGCGAACGACACCGATTTGTTTTATTTGATCATAAGGTAGAATAATGTCAACAGTTTCTGAAAAGGTATCACTCTAAGGCATTGACATTCTAGAATCAACCCCCTTTTTGCAATATGTTATGATTAATAAATGCAGAAGGTTGTCATAAATACACAAAAAGGAAAATTAATGTAAACTTTTGAAAATCAAATGTATGGAAGATACTGATTACGTACATATGCACATGTACAACACAAACAGTAAGGTTAATGTATTTGAAAGTCAGGAATAGAAGATGCTAAAACATTTTGTGTTTCAATTTTACTTATATTTTCTAGTGCTACTTGAGCTTCTGATTTTGACATTTGATAATAGAGTTACCATTCAAAATTTTCCTTAGAGTTCGGTATTTTTGCTATTTTTACTTTTAACTTCTTAAAATTTATTTGTTTTATCTTATTAAACTTATCCTTAGTCTTATCAAATATTTTGTATTTGAATATATACACTTTTTCATATAGATTAGACCGTTGGTTTTCCCGTTTGGAGGGTTTTACACTAGTAATGTTGGGGCCCTTTACACTTTTTGTTCGGTGTGAGCCAAGGCTCCGTGTTGAAGGCCGTACATTGACCTATAATAGTTTACTTTTATAAATTGTTATTTGGATGGAGAGTTGTCTCATTGGCAATCACACCACATCTTCCTATATCCATTTCTCCTTTTATCAGATGCCTTTTCAACTGATTCATGTGACTCTGACTTATATCTTGTTGATGAAGATACCATGGTTTACATGAAGTTTGAAGGTGATTTCGGCACCAAGGAATGTAGACAAATGTCGTTTACAACTCTAAAATCTGCCTTTTTTCATATACAATGTGTATGAAAGAACTGTATTACAGAAGCCCAAAATGTCTGAGTAAAGTTTGCTTTCAGTGGTTTTGGTCGGACGACGACTACGACAACAGTTATAACGAAAAGGTAATATAATCATATATATTGTACAGGTACGGAAAATTCAAAATCAGATATCCAAATTAACCAAAATGAATCGATTATTATTTACTTGCAATTACAAACTTGTTTTCGCAATTCAAAATACCAAATCAGGAACATGACAGTTGTAAATAATTTGTTTGAAGAGTTTAAGGTTTAAATTTTACCATTTGATTCGTGACTTTCGGTTTTGAATATTCCTCGAAGTTAAGTATCTACGGTTTTAATTTTTTTTAACATAATTACAGAGTTCATGAAAGAGGGAATAGCACAAGGTTTCTCAGCAGAAATAACAGCAGCTGATATATTGGTGTGTTCCTGTGTTATATGTAGACGACAAAATTGTAAACAACAGGAACAAGATCAGTGCGAAAAAGTTACAAGTCCTTAAATAGTGTAATATTCCTTTAAGATAGATGTAACAGTGTTAGTGAGGAAATGTACACAATCAACACGACGGGTGCAACATGTGAAGCATGATCTGCTTACCCTTCCGGAGCACCTGAGATCACCCTTAGTTTTGGATGGATTCTTGTTTAAGTCTTTAGTTTTCTATGTTTTTTGTCTACTTCACTATTATTTGTCTGTTTGTCTATTTTATTTTTAAACCATTGCGTTGTCAGTTTATTTTTAATCCATGAGTTTGACTGTACCTTTGGCATCTTTCGTTCCTCTTTTACACTATTCAAGTACTATACGGATTATTCAAAATGAATAGAGATAAATTATATGACGGGGATACGTTATTTTGATTTGATTTGAAATATCAAAATAACTATTTCTTTTTTACAATCTGTCATTGTAGTCTGTACAGTACATTTATATAATCAAGTCAATTATTTGTCAGCTTGCTTGATGATTTTCTCATTAAGATGATGCTGATAATAAGAAACTCACTGTACAGAGCCTGTAAGTTTACCTCGAATTTTCCATAAAAAATGCACCAAGATCCATGTTTTCTTCAGCATCTGCTTGCTTGGATAAAACCTTTAACATTGCACTAGCAAACACAACTGCATCTGTTTAACAGTGAACTAATCATTAAAAGGCAACCGAAGAATGATAGTCACAATTTGGATACTGAAATAGACATATACATATATGTGTATGCATTCTTTCGTACCTGGTTAGCCTTCGGTTGTTATCTGCTCTTTGGTTGGGTTGTTGTCTCCTCGTTGAATCCTCATTTGCATTCTCAATTGTATGTAAACAATAAATGAGTTGAACAGCCACCCGCCCAAAACTTTTGAAAGATGTAGTGACGTATGTTTACACTCAGTGAACAAAACACACAATACTTCATGAGATGTTCAAAATTAACTGAATACGCTTATTGTTACCGTGCCAATCGTTGTCTGGATTCTGATGATTTTATATGTAGACGATATGCCTAGTTTAGTATCGTAGGGTGTTCATGCGATTACCTCAAATTTTTCTACTGGATTGTGCATTCGAGAAGATTTAACGGGAACTGATCATGTCTTAAGAATGTACTAGGGTTAATGAATTTTAGACAGATATTCAACCGTTTTGCGTTTTTATTTACCAAGATTCAGGGTAAAATGTTTTGCTCACATCAACCTCTTGATCTTTTGTTTTGTTAGAACTTTAATGATGCGTTTTATCTATTTGGCACCGATAAAATTGATAATATATTAACATATTTACATATACATGTCCATTTGGTATGGTTGGCATCTTCTGTCAATCCTACTTTCAATAAAAAAAAAAACATTGCATGATCACGTTTATTAAGTATGACTGACCAAGTAATAACATCCCTTCTTTTAATAACGTCACTCTCTGTTATATCTGTAAAAGATTAATGATGTCTACATTGCATCTATACATAGGACAAATGGCATTTGTACATTGTGTGGAAATATAGATCATATATGCGGATGGGCATCATCACTTTTGTTTGTGAAAGTATTCAATGTTATTGATTTTAACTTATTTTTGGAAATACTTAAGACATGGAAAATCATTATTTAAAACACGATAATTTGAATTAATAATGTTTTATGTCAATTAGGAAGACAATAAATTAAAGAACACTTGAAACTAATTCTTCAGTGTTTCCTTTCTTTTGAGCACAAGTGATTTAATTGCTTATGATGAACCTGGCAACCATAGACCGAATTATATGGAAAGTAGAAATTATGCGTCACGTTACAGTCCTTCATAAAAAACAAAGCTCAAGCAACACCCCAAGCTCTAAAAAGCCTCAAGATTGAAAAAAAACGTATATAACTAAAGACCTGATGTATGCAATAAACATTAAACTAAAACAAAATATTCTTTACAGAAACTATCAACAACCACTGGTTGCGGCCGCTCTAAAGAATCCATTTGATAAACAATAGTTTCCATTTTGAGAAACCGCTTTCATTTATTTTCTTTTTTCAGTATTTTACAAATAAATGAATCTTTTACAAGGTCAACATTTGTAAAACATTAGTACTTAGTGTCTGAAGTTAGGTTGGGTGTCAGCGCCCTTTAAAACGTTTAAACCCGCTGCATAGTTATGAACCTGTTAGGAGTCAGAGCTTGTTGGTCAGTAGTTGTCGTTTGTTTATTCGATGCATACTATGTGTTTCTCGTTTTTATACAGATAAGATCGTTGGGTTTCCTGGTTCTGTGTTGAAGATCGTACTTTGACCAATAATTGTTAACCTTGTATGCATAGTTTAAGATTTGTCTTATTGACACCCATGCCATACCTCCTATGTTATTTTATAATCTTAAAAAGGACCAAGGATAAATAAATCTCAAATATCAAATTGTAATTTGTAAAAACAGACTGTGATTTGACATCATTTCATAGATCGTTTGTAATATACCATTCTTATTCATAAACGAATATCTTACTATTATTAATGTACACATTGCATAAGTCTGTTTTAAAGCCTTGCTTTTTAGCAATTCGTGTAATTCATTTGCTAAAATTATCTTTTATCATTGTAGTATTTTTGGTAGTTTCGCTGATGTAAGATTGTTTACATATTAACATTTCATAATTTTTAATTCGAAATACTTGAACATGTTGAAGATTCTCTTTTGTTTAGTGTTTTGTTTAAATATAATTGTATGCCAATTAGTTGTTTTAAACAACTAATCACCTTTGTAAACATCACACGAATCGTCCTTAATATACATTTCAGGAGTTTACTAATGTCTCTAAAAAACGTTTAACACATTCTTCATGTTCTTCGTCAGTAAAGCTCCTCTCTCAATTTTATCGTCGGCAACAACATGTCTATTTGAAAAAAAAACAATATCTGCAATCATCTATGGTAACAGTATATTATGATTTGATAAAGGTTCGATCATTTGTTATCTAGGATAGTTTAAACCCGGACGGACTAACTCAATACATGAATAACCTGAGTTAACTAAATATTCCAGATCATTTAGTTACCGATTTTGAGATGGTGACGTTCCTTTGTCACCATCGTATGTTGTTAATTTATCTCAACTTGTTCGAAGCACATGTATATATAACAAAGTATTAGACATGTTACGAAAAGGTATATTCTCGACGCTGAGGTTGACAAATTACACTTTAAATTTGGGGACGGTGTCAAAACATTAATTATAGATTTAAACAGGTAAATTTAAATCATGTGCGTCTTGGTTAACTCAAATCACATTATCTAGAACATCATTATGTAACATCCTATATGAAAATTGCTTTATGATATTGCCGACTATCATAAGACATGAAAGGTGTACACGTGCAGGAGTGGGTAGGGTGGAAAAAGGGGGCTGGGAGTTATACAAGTTCATTCGATTCTAGATTGGTAATATATATATATATAAGCCAGTTAAATATTAGTTTTATTGTTGTATTACAGTTCCCATTACAGTTCAATTTGTCGCTCCCTTAATCCCGCACAAAGCTCTACAGTCTTGTTGATTTTTTTCTCTCGGGTGTCTCCAAAAGCCTCCAATGACTCTTAAAGTTTTTAAGCGTTTTATTGCGTGTTCGACATTTACCCGACACTCTGATATACATTTTCGTCTTTCTGCTCGTGGTTTAGCACTTAGTTGATGGCGTCTGTAGGAGGTAACAAAGGTTGATCGACATGGATAAATTTTATCCGCTAATATGACAAAATTTTTGGGGAACTCAAAACCTGGTCCAATGAAAGGCAATAGATTACACGGTTGGACATCGTTTATTGGTGTTCTAGGAAACTACTGAATAAATCTTATATGATTTCTGTTGTCCACAATCACCTGTGTATTAATGAAAAGTCATTATGAAATGCTTTTGAAACTCTGCAGGGATGTTCAACCGGTGAGTAGTGAGTCATATTTTACACAAACCTCTTCTGAGCATGCATGAAATATTTGCCACTGGACGTTAAGCAACCAAACATTAATCAATCACAAACCCCTTATAAAGAAAATACAAATTTAGCTAAAACATGTTGCTGGTTTAAGATAAAGTTGGAAGGAAATAAAAGAAGTAAATACATGCCTTCTAAGCTATATGGCCGGGTATAAATTTTCAAAAACTATAAATTCAACATGTTTCAAGTTGAAATTGTATAAAATCGTGTTTTGGTTTTTCAAAACCCCGTTGGATAAAACATTTTGGTGGCAAACAACTGGATCAAAATACATACATACCGTACATCTACTGCATTTACATGATCCTCATTCTTTTTTTGCATTATATTTTCTTAAAACTTATATGGAATTTATTTATATCTATATCTTATATTTCTTTCGGGTTTCTCCATAAGCGTGTTATTGAATATTCGTCTTATACCGAATTGCCTCCAAATCAATGCAGTTTTGAAATAATATTCAATGTATGCATAAGTAATATCTGTTGTGTTTTGACACAGTCCCCGCATTTAAAGTGTAATTGGTCAACCTCAGCATCGTGAATATACCTTTTCGTAACATGTCTATTAGATTTTAACGAAAGAAATCTATGTTTTATTGAAACATTTTAACACCAGGGTTTTCGAGATAATAAACTAGTCAAATCATTTACAAAATGTTATCATCGGTACAAAGACATCATTCGTAGATATAAATCAATATTCAGAAATCTTATACGTTCTAATATTTCACATCCAATCTTTTATGGTAATATGCTTTTTACGATTTCGAAATACGCGAATACTGCATAGTATCATATACATCGCTAATGAAGGGTTTTCTGACAATAATAATTTTTGTTTTTCAAATAGGGAGAACAATGATTATGTGACTGAAAATATGTGATTTAAAATGTAAGTTTAAATGTAAGATGAAAGCCGCGAATAGCAAAAGATTTAATACAATATGTAGCTTCGACAAGGTCAAATGATAGGAACGAAAGGGAGGTGTGCTGGCTTTTACTGGAACACATAGCTATATGGATAGGGACAGCCATTTTACCAGGTAACAGATTGTCTACGTAATATTTTCTTCACTTCAGTCGTAAACATAGATAACATTATTTGCATTATCAAAGAAAGCACATCATTCTCTGTTCACTAGGCATTCTTTAAAATTTTCTTCACTTCAGTCAACAAATGGATAATGTTATTTTCAATATGAGATTAACAGATTTATATGGATTGATTAAGTGTCTCTTTCAGAAAGACAAAAACGACCTCCGTAAATAAATCTATACTTCAGACAAATGACTACAAATGTACAAAATATATTCTTTTATTGCATGTGTAATAAACATGATAAACTCACAAAATATAAAACATCATACAACCATTGATTAAATTACCTTTTCAAATAATTTCAAAATTACATAGACGTTATCTTGGAACCAACAATTTTGATATCATTTCATTTTTTTTTTGGTTATGTTCAGCATTTATTTTAAAAGTATTCATCACTGTATATAAAAAAAGATGATGTGATAATATTGCTTATGAGACAACTCTCCAATTCTGAACTTTAGCGTGTTAAGAAACTATTTGAAACCCGTTGGTGTATTAAATACAAAGACAATTTATATCGACATGAAAGAAAAAACAGGTAAGCCTATATCATTATGGGTAAATACAATATATCACCTGAAGTTACATCACAGCCAGACTTGCATTCCTTATACTATTCAGAATTAAGACCATGCCTAATTGTCACCAAAGAGAACAGGCAGGTAACTTCGAAATTAAAACATAGATGTTCATCAGCTAAATGTCAAACGGGGCCTCAGTGGCCGAGTGGTCTAAGTAGTAACTACTGTAATCACTAGCCAGTCACCACTGAGGTTGTGAGTTCGAACCCCGCTCGTGTGGGTGCATTCGACTTCAATCTTCATTGACTAGGATTGTCAGTTTTCCTATCGAAGGTCGGTAATTTTCTTCGGGCACTTCGGTTTCCTCAACCAGTTATAGCTGGCCGCCACGAACTAGCCTAAATGCGGTGCTTCAAAGTGGCTTTAAAACACCAAAACTCAAACTCAACTAAATGTCAAACTTTCTGTTGTGGTTTTTCTTTGCCAATGTCCTCATTGGACAAACAAAAGTCCCAGCCTCTCCATGTGTTAAATCAAAGTGCATTTGTGGATTGTGTTCCCCTTTATTTTAATTCTAAGTATATGTGAGAAACACAACGTTCAAATTTTTTTGTTAATTTCAAATTTAACTTGAGGAAAACATTTCACGATGTAATATGCAATTCAATCTGTTATTAAAACATGGTAACAGAGACATGTTATCTTGAATAATATGTTGAAACGCTACCAAATTATTTGACACAATCTACCTTTCAACTTTTGATAAATGAACTTCAAAACAACAAAAATCTATTATTTTAAATCTTGTCATCAATCGAATATGCAAACACAGTGTCATATGACTAAAAATTCACACAGATATGAGAAATAACCATAGTAAACTTGAGGTAGATTTTGAACAACAAATCAAACACAAACCAGGATTACTTCAGCACAGGTCTGTACTTTTTGTATACCCATTTATCATGTATATACAGTATAATTCATAATTTTAAGTCAATACTAAAATATCTTTCAAGGAATACATCAATGCGCATGGTTCTGATATTCTTGAACAGTTGTGTAGTCAATGCTCTGAAACGTTTTACTTGTCTGGCTTTCTAACTCTTTTTGTTATCTGAGCGTCACTGATGAGTCTACTGTAGGCGACACGCGCGTCTAGCGTATTAAACGATAAGCCTGGTACCTTTGATAATTATGTATATATTGTAATCAAACGCTTGTAATATACTAGAACATCGACTTTCGTCCTCATCATGGTCATGAGTGTTTTGTAAATACGTTCGGAAATTGAAAAAAAAATAATACATTTTGGCATGTGAAGATAAATAGACCATCATAGGAGTTTTCAAAATGAACGCTTTTGTCATGGAAACAATACAAATGAGAATATTTCAAAACGCTTTAGACTTTTTTGAAAATAAAAAAAACACCGATGTGATTCATATACATGTATGTGCATTCAATGTTACAATTAATTAAAATGGCTGCAGTTAAGTAGCAAGCATAGCATATGTTTACTTGTTTGAGTCTCTTACAGGCACGAGTGTATAACTCTGAAAAGTATTATGCTAGCAACACTCAAAAAAGTTTACATAAAGACACATTGGACAACTGGAATTTTGTTTTCTAAATAATAAACATAAAAATCTAATAAATCACTTTTCATTCTAGATTTGTCAAACAGTTTAAATAATGCCCAAGAACTCAAAAAGTATATATAACGAATACATGTATACCGCAATGAATAATTATATAGAATTTAAAGAACAATATTGTAAAACTGTTTGTGTTTATTGATTAAAAAGTTTACTAAGCTTTATTCCTACATATCTATATTTACATCAGATATACAAAATTATTATTCAGATAAGAACACAGATTTGTTTACACAGTACTTTGAATATTAGGCGTTACTGATTAACGTGAACTTGACTGATCGATCAAGAATGTTCGAATTATCGATGACAGATCGGTGATCAATGACCCATAATTGGTCAAATAAGCTATATGCAAGTTAACGTGACAACGGTCAGCAATCGATCAGTAAATTAACTACAAGTATATGCACAGACCGACGGGGACAGATATTATTAAAATGCTAAAGTATTTACAATCGATAGACGTGGACCTCTCCGAGGACACATTTGCTGGATAATTTGTAATCAACTTGGTCGCAATAACACATACAAAATGTCTTAATTACTTTTCTATCACTAAATGTATTACCTCACATTCTCTCATTTCTCTGTCACAAAATTAACATCAGTGCAGAATAATGTTATGCTCGGAATGTTTCTTAACAATTAAAAGACGATACAACGTAATCATTTAAAATAAGTACAGTACGTATTTTATGATGATGACAAAAAAAATAGTATAACAGCAAAGATACTTAAATGTATGTACGGATTGATTGAGAGTGTTGTTTTTACTATTGTTCCAAATTACTTATATTTTTTTTCCTTTTATAAAAAAAAATGCAACGTTATTTGTAATGAGTTATCTTAAAGAATTTAAATAAAATAAGATTAAAATACTTTATTAGTGTGTTTGTTTTTTCTACATAGGCTAGCGGTAAAAGGGGAATGGTTGAGATCTTAAAAAACATGTTTAACCCCGCCTGTCCAAGTCAGGAGCCTCTAGCCTTTGATAGGCTTGTATGATTTTTAACTTTTGTTTCTTGTGTATAATTCGGAGTTTAGTATGACTGAACTAGTACACATATTTGTTTAGTGGGTGCGGGAGTTTCTCGCTATATTGAAGACCCATTGGTGGCCTTCGGTATTGTCTGCTCTATAGACGGGTTGTTTTCGCTTTGACATGTTCCCCATTTCCTTTCTCAATTTTAGTTAACTTTTCCGTGTGATGAATTAGAATAGAATAATTCTAATAATTTTGATAGAAATTATGTATAGGCTAGGATTCATATTGTTAGGTTTTATACAAATCCTTCGAACCACTATTTGATTTAAGTACTTTTGTACATTATGATTGGGTTTTCTTACTAGATTATGTTGAATTTCAGGGGAAAATACTAATTATTTGTTCATGTTGCTAAAAAGGCAAACATGTTTTTCTGCATTCAGATAAATAGTTTTTTTACAAATAATAAAAGGATAAATATGCACAAACTTCTTATTTAAGTTGAATCATAATGCAATACTTTGTTTAATTTAATGAAAATTAGTGTCCGCCTTTATATTTTGTATTCTTTAAAGATAACAATTGGTTGTTTTTCATAAAAAAAATCAAAGAATATCAGAGAAAATATACTAACATTCACATTGTATAAAATTAACAATTTTTCTTCTTTTGATTAAAAACAATGTAATTCTATTTGTAACTCTTTATGTCGAAGATAAGTTTTTTTTATAGAATTTTATTTAAATACGGATTTTTTTATATAGATACTACAACTTTTGCTATGGTTGAATAATAATAGTTTGTGTAGATAGAAATTAAGAACCGCAATTCAATTTCAACACTTTTTGAACATCAGGATTGGGTTTTTTTACTTCATAAAATGTGCTGAATGTTAAGGAAAATACACTAATTTGTGTACGCGTGGTTTACAAATTCAAATAGCTTTTATTCTCAAGATTCAAGATTTATTGATAACGCTCAGACACATAAATGTGTAACATGAGGTCAAAGTATAATACATAAACAATTGAATAACGAAATGAGCATGCAGTACTATCTAAACACATAGAAATACAAATGTAGATATTTTAGAATAAACAAGCAATTTTCTTAATAAAAATTGACAATCGTTTGTAGACTTCCATATTACATATGAACAATAATCCTTCCATTTTAATATATTGCGGATTAATAGTATAACATTTAGGTAAGTTTTTGTTTTTATAATTAACAATAGAATCATGTTGACATACAAATAAAACATGAAATTCATCAGCAATAAATTTATGACATAAAGTACATATTCTCTCTGGTCTAGGTATATTTTTCCAACGGCCTGTCTCGATTGGAATACGTAAGTTCGATGTCCTTAATTTAGTTATCCACCCCCTATTCTGTTCAGATAGTCTGATCAGATATTTTTATAATCCTAAGTCCTTTTTAAATGTCCCATAAAATTGTCGCGGGATGATTTTTTTTATATCGCCAAAACCATGAGGTAATAAACTGATCACTAAATATACGGATCGAGATAATATTTATCACAAAAGCCAATTTGGTTCATGAAAATATATCCTAGAACAGTGTTGTTAAATATTGATTCGACAGAATCAATCCATTTGAAAACATAATGACCATAATTCTTCAGTGATAACATCAGCCTGTACAAAGAACTACTGAGTTTACTGCTATTGTTTACAACTTTACACCAATATGAAATCATTCTACATTTAACTCGAATGTGCAGAGGAAATCTTCCCAATTCTCCATACACCATAAAATTGAATGTAGTATTTCGAACTTTTAAAATTCTTTTTGCAAAATTTCAAATGCATCTGTTCAATAATTTTTAAATTCTCAAAACCCCAAACTTCAGAACCATATAAAAGAATAGGTTCTATCATGGAATCAAATAATTTCAGTTGCAAATCTATAGAAATGTTTTCGTTTTTAACAATTCTATGTATAAAATGCATCGATTTATGTGCTTGATCGATAAGTATCTTTTTGGTATCTAAAAAATTACCGTTATATTTAAAGATAACACCTAAATAAGAAAATTTTTCGACAATCTCAAGTTTGTTTGTCTTGTAATAAGAAGTCAAATTTCTTTTTACTTTTTCTCTTTCTAAAAATCATCACCTTTATTTTATTTAAATTGACTTCTAGTTTCCACTTTTCACAATATGATTGAAAAATATTTAATGATCTCTGCATACCTTCTTCTGTTTCAGATAAAATTACAGTATCATCTGCATATAATATAACAAATAATTCAAAAAATATGTGCAATTCACTTTGAAACTTCTCAACAGTTTCTAGTGGAATCCCATCTAGATTTTTAAAGTAGTCTTTTAGGTCATTAAGAAAAATTGAAAACAAAAACGGTGAAAATTTTCTCCCCCTGTCTTTCACCTGCTAAACAGGGGGGAAAATCTGACTGACATCCATTATATATTTTACACATGATTTAATTCCTTGGTACATATTAAAAATAACTTTAAAGCACTTCCCTTTAATATTACTCAATTGAAGTTTTTCCCATAAACATGATAAACCAGATCTTGATACAGTATCGAATGCTTTCCGAAAGTCTACAAATGTACAAAAACGTTTTTTTCCAAATGAGAAATACAGCTCTATGAGTGCATGAAGCACAAAAGAATTGTCTACAGTTGAATACCCCTTTCTAAAAGCAGCCTGATTTTCATGTAAAAGTGACATTTCATTTGCAATAAAAATCAATCGAGTATTGATTATGGAAGTAAATAATTTCCCTATACAACTAATTAATGTTATAGCTCTATAGTTATCTGGATCCTTTGGACAACCCTTATTTTTAAAAACTGGTATAGTTATTCCTGCTGTCCAAGTTTCAGGATAATACCCGTATCCAATATCACATTAAATAGTTTAGTGTAAATACAAATAAAAAAATGGTGGAGAGTTTTTTAAAAACTCATTCAGTATCTTGTCAGTACCATAGGTTTTACCATGTTTCAAGTTCTTAACGGCATCCACAACATCTTGTTCTGTAATGACTCCATTTAAAATTTCATTATAAATGGGGTCACTACACAACGCATTGATGTCGATGCCGTCAAGATCTTCTTCGTCATTTACATTCATGTTTTTAAAATTTTCATAAAATGCTTCAATACTGATAGAGGGGTTGTCTTTTTTGTAGCCAGAATATTTTTTTAAGTGTCTTCCAAAATTCCTTAGAGTCATTTTTTGATAGTGCTCTCGGTTCATCCGAACATTTTTTTTATACTGCTGATAATTAATGTTAAGTGTCTTGCGGTATTTCTTGGCCTTGATATTCATTGCCAGTTTATTACCACCTGATTTCGCTCTGCTGTATAAGTTTCTAGCCTTGTGAAACTCATTACGTTTGTCTTGGCAATTTTTATCAAACCATGGTTTATTTTTGCGGTCGGGATAAATCGGTCTTTTTTTAGCTTTGCCTAGAACTCCTTCTGCCGTATCTAACAGTACATTGCCAAGGTCATCAACGAGACAGTTTATCTTTTCAGGCGTAAAATTATTTGTGTCAATACTACTCAAAACGTGATCAATCTGTTGTAAATTACCTGAGACACTGGATAACGCTTGAAAATATTCATCTGCTTTTCTAATGTGAGTTTCTGTGTTACCTGTATTTGTGTCTGTGTTCGCCTTATCAGTGTAGTTACTATCAGTATTGAATGACAATGTAAAAAATATACTGTTATGGACATCTGAAAACATGGGATTAATCTCATCTATTCTAAATTCGGAGATAAAATCAAACACGTGAGGAGATACAATTAAATAATCTACTACGCTGGAGTCTTTACATGTAGTATGACCTATAAATTTGTCTAAGAAAATACGACCATTACATATAAAAATTCCACATCTTTTACATAGTTCTAAAAGAAGAGTACCATATTTATTCACTCTACCTTGATCATAACTGTATCTTTGTAGAGGAATATTTTTACTTTCTAACAACAGATAAGAAAAAATATCTTTAATTATAACATCGTCTTCTATCTGTAAAATGTCTAGTAAATTTTCATCAGGTATAACATGATCACTATCAATAGAGGTTCTAGAATTAAAATAACCAATCAGTGCTTCTTCTTTTGAAGTATTTAAAAATCGAATAAGTTCATCTTCAATCTCTGAAAAAGATTCATCAGATGAATACCTGGAGAATTCTAGAGGTATATAAACACACCCAAGTAAGATATCTTTACCCGTATCAAAATTTCCATGTACAATTTCTACTCACTGAACGAACTCAGATTATGAGTTAATAAATTTAAGAATATGTGACAGTTTTTGTTTATGATAATAATACCTCCTGATTTCTTTTTAAATTTTTGTCTATTCTTAGTAAATAGAGTATAATCTTTTGGTAATTTAATTTCGTCATAATCATCAGTTTTTGTTTCTACAAACACCAGAATATCATGTTTTTTAATACAATTATCAAAGTCAGGGTTCAACAATTTTGATTTTAGCCCACAAACATTAAGGTAAGCGATTTTGAGTTTATTCACACTGTTATTTAGCGTTCTACGACTGTCTGATGCGTTATCCTAACGGTGTCCCGTCTGATTACTGTGTATTGGGTTGCGAGGCTCTTCACGGGCTGGTTCAAACGGTTGACCGTCTACAAAAATCTGATCATACACTAATGATGCCCGGATAGTACGCCTATGGAGTTCCTTTAGCTTTGGTAACAGTTTTTGACGACGCTTGCTGATCTCAGTGGGATATTGCTGGTTAACTGTAAATTTTGATTTTAGTTTAAGTTTCTGCGGAACGACTTGTTTCACTCTTTCGTGGTCCTTATAGTGAGTAAGTCGAGCAATAATATTACGCGGTTTTCCGTCCCGTCGTGGTCGTAATCTATAGACGTTTTGGAAATCTATTTCATCCGCTTCAGGAATATCAAGTTCTGTTTTAATAAAGTTTTTGAGTACAGTTTCAGTATTTTCCTCCTCATCAGTTTGTATAATACCGCCAAATATAAGGTTGTATTTCATCGAGTGACTTTGTAGTTTTAATACTCCTCTTTCAGTTGATTTTTTTCGGTATCAATTTTTCGGGTGTAATTTTCTACAAAATTCATTCTGTTAGCAATTTCAAATGGTGCTTTTCTTCATTTTCCAAAATTTGTGCATGTTCATTTTGAGTTTTCTTTACAGAGTCGATTTCTTGGTGTAAGTTTAAAATTTTCGTATCAATGTTGTTGAATCTTTCATCAAGTTTTTTTGTCCAGTTTAAAGAGTTTATCACCCACTTCAAAGTCTATTCGTTCTAATCTTTGGTTCATAATGTTAATTGTTGAGAACAACATTTCCATGGTTATATTTGAACGAACCCCATCAGTTTGTGATAATGGAAATGATGGGAATGAAGGTAATGGTGGAGGTTGCTAGCCGGGGTAAGAAGTTGGACCAGCATTAGGAGAACAACGAGCTGACTGTTGTATCTGTGGGTTCGGGCATTCAAAAGTCTGGTTCATATGATTCGTAGGATTGTGATAATTTTGTTGAAATGTTCCCGTTAGTGGCATTGTGTGAGAGTTCATTGGTGTACTAGTATATAACGTGTCGTGAGCTTGACTCAGTACATTAGAGAAACTTTGTTGTTGTTGATGACAGGGTGACGCCGTATTGATTTGTGTTTTGTTTGGTGGGGTCAAACCTGTCTTATTGTTATTACTGTTCCTCCTTTTCTCCATTTAGATCTCGTAATGTCACAAATGTCACAAATGTTCATATCTGGTTCAAATCACAAAAGAATTAGTTGGAATATAACCACAACACTTCCATATTGATCAATATGAGTAGACCTTCACTCATACCGTCATGCTTAGTCCGCCATTAATTTTTTTTATATAAAAATAATGCAAAGCCAATTGCAATTAGTCATTATAAATGCATTTTGGTAGAAAGTAATCTTGCATAAAATTTGAATTATTAAAAGATTAATATACCTTATGTTTCTGCTGAAAAAGAATGCAATATTTTGTTTTTATCTAAATTGAGTTAATTGAACGCCATTTAATTGATTATCGTTTGATGTTTTTTGATTTGTCGTTTATTTTGTTTTTAAAGAAAACGAATATCAGAGAAAAAATAATAAAAGGTAAAATCACAAAATAACTGAACTCCGAAGAAAATTCCTTAATCAAATGACAAAATTAAAAGCTCAAACACATCAAATGAATGAAACACAACTGTTATATTTCTTACTTTGTACAGGCATGTTTAATGTAGAAAATGTCAGATTAAACCTGGTTTTAAAGCTAGCTCAAGCTCTCATGCGTGTGACAGTCGCATCAAATTCCATTATATTGACAACGATGTGAAAACAAAACAAACAGACACAATAGATAAGAATGTCAAAAAAAGAAAGGTGTAGAGCAGGATTGATTTTTTTCCTATAAAACATGCTGCATTTAAAGGAAAATATTCTTAATAGTTGTTGGCATTGCTTAAAAATTCATATATTTATGATTTTATATCAGAAATATTGCAAAATCAATTAAATCAGTCATTATAAATGTATTTAAATAAGTAATCTTGTAAACAATGTGAATATTTAAAGGATACATATGCATACACTAATTCTGTTGTTGAATAAGAATGCTATCAGTTCTTTATTTAATTGGAGATTATTGGCTGCTTTTGAATTTTGGTACTCTTTATATTTGCTGTTTTTCATAAAATTAAAAAAAAGTATCAGATTAGGTATTTCAAAGGTCCCGATTTTTATGAGATTTTTAATAATTCAAGGAGAAATATACGTATACTTTTCAATTTGAAGAAAAAGAACGCAGTCATTTGTTTATGTTGATGGAAGTTATGGACACCAATTTAAATTCAGTCTTTTTTGCACATCAGGATTGTTTTTGTTGGTTTTTTTTTTAAATTTGTCGAATTTAAAGAAAAAGATACTAAAAATGTGATTCTTTTGCTTAAACATGCATATATTTATTGTTTTATATAAAAAAAAATGCAACGTCATTTCTAGTCAGTCATTAATAATGCATTTACATATTAAGTAGCTTTATATAAGATATGGATAATTAAAGGAGAAATATGCATACACTTGTTGAATAAGAATGCAATCATTCTTAATCACCTTAATTAAAATAAAAAGTATTGACCATCATTAGATGTTTGTACTCTTTATAGTTAATAATTATTTTTTTTTTATAAAAATAAAAAAAAATCTGAGAAAATATGCGAGAATGTTGTTTCATTGTATAAAATTAATATTGTTTCTTCTTTTGGTATTAACTTATGCAATGCTATTAGTAACTAGTTCCTTCAAAGGCCCACAAACGTTATTGCGATAGAATCTAATAAAAATAAGGATTAAGTACTTCAACTTCTGTTCTTGTTGTAATTAAGAATGCAATAATTTTATTTAATTTTGGTTCGATTCTAGTACTTGAAGTACATCAGGATTGTATATTTCATAAAATATGCTGATTTTAGGAAAACAATATTAAATGTTTGTTTGCATTGCATAACAATTCAAAAATATTTATAGTTTTATATCAGAAATAATTTAGAGTCAATTGCAATCAGTCCTTACAAATAAATTTTGATAAGTAATTTTGTATAAAAGTGAAAGAATTTCAGAGAAAATATCATCACAGGGGGACGAAAGATACTAGAGCGACAGTCAAACTCATAGATTGAAAATAAACTGACAACGCTATGGTTAAAAATAAAAAGACAAACAGACAAATAATAGTACAGAAGACAAATCATAGAAAACTAAAGACTAAACAACACGAACCCAACCACAAACTGGGAGTGATCTCAGGTGCTCCGGAAAGGTAAGCAGATCCTGCTCCCTATAGTGCACCCGTCCTGTTTCTTATGTTATTAAAAATCTGGTAAAAAATTAACAATGTTTCTTCTTTTGATAAAGGATAATGCAATGATATTTGTTACTAGTTATCTCAAATATTTTAAGGTAAGTTTTTTTTAATAAGAGGTTTTATAATGTAAGGAGAAAAATACTAAAACATTTGTTCGTGATGATTAATAATCCATTCTTCATTTTGATAGAAATCATGAACCGCCATCTAATTTCAGTATTTTTTGTTCATCTGGATTGGCTGTTTTTTAATTAATTTAATTTTTATTCTGAATTTTAGGGAAAAGATACTAAAGTTTTGATATATGCATACACTTTTGTTTTTGTTGAATACAAATGCTGATCATTTCTTCCTTTTGATGGAACTTATTGACTTCCATTGATTTTTTTTCACATCATAAACAGGTTGTTTTACACAAACTTAAACGAATACCAGAGGAAAGATACTAAAAGTCATTCACCTTGTTTAAACATTATCAATTACCAATATTTGTATTCCTTTTACAAAATAGAATAAGCAACGTTATTTGTTGGCTGTCCTTCAAAGTTTTCTTGATACATTTTTTGAGAAGTTTAAGATATAAAGGAAAACAATACTTAAAAATAATTTAAAAAAGACACCGAAATTTTCAAAGAAAATGATCACTTCATTTTATTTCCAGAGCATTTTAAATAATCCAAATTATCACAATAATTGCAATCAACACCATTTGGGACTTTTCGTATTTGAAAATATATAGCCTAAATAAAAACGGAAATCACCACTCTTTAGTTAAAATATTCAAAAGTCGTTTTTATCTGGATGTTGATTTACTTTTTAAAGTCTTAAAACTTTCGGCTGAACATTGACCAAAAGAAAATGATTTTTGTACTTGAACGTTTTGATTTTTCCATAGCGTCATTTTAATCATATGAAACGAAACAAAGATAACGTAATTTGTATTGCAGTATTATTTTTAAATGTGACGTAGTCGAGTTAAATCCGTCAGAAAGGTCAATCGGTTCGATCCGTCCGATCAGTCAAATAGTGTTTACTATAAGTCTGACGCGTTGGTGAATTGAGTTTTACGTGAACTTAACTGTTCGATGATTGATCGCGAATAAAGTAAAGCATAAGGTTGCAAGTACTGTTAACCAATGGTCAGTCTTTTCATTACTAGACGTGTTCATGACATGTCCCCTTAGAGTGTTTATTTCGCAATACAATGGTATAACCATTGATAAATAACTACCCACTGAAACATTGCAGTAAAGGTTGGATTATTGAATCACAGCTTGGGAATAAATAAGATATCCTGAAATGACTAACCATGTGCATGTTGTATTCTGCCAACATTGTATTAGTGGATAAAGGAAGACAATGATCTTTCAATCATCTAGAAAAGCTTCTCAATACACTACAAACCATTAAAGTCTGAAATGGCCTATATCTGTACTCGACTGTACTGATTTTTACTCGACCAGTCTGAATTGGTCTGACTTTTACTTGACATTACTCGACCCCAGTCTGAACCATACTTGACTGTACTGAATCGTACTTGACCCTTATCTTTGCCGTTGAAAATAGTCTGAACTATTACTCGACCAGTCTGAAACAGTCTTAACCCATTCTCGACTTGTACTCGACCTATTTTTCCAGTCTGAACCATACTTAACCAAAGGTCTGAACAGTACTCGACCAGTCTGAACCATACTAGACCAAAAAACTCTACCTTTTTAACTGTTAAGATAAATTACTATTTAATGACATATATAACAACAGCCAACAAAATTTATAAAAAAAATTTAACCTTATATTAGAAATATATCTATGATTATATTTAAGATGAAAAAAAATATATTATATAAAACTTATATTAAAAAGGGATAATATTAAATAAACAAATAAAATTGTTTTTCTGATTAGTGGTGAAATATAAAGAATAACCTCTGCTTGTGGCAAACTCATAAATAAGATCACACCTGGTCAGAGGTATTAAATTCTAAATAACATTGATTCAAAATTGCAACATCCTGTTTAAGTTAAATAACAAGGCCTTTCAAATATACATGTATGTACTAGATAAGTAATACACGAATTTAAGAAAATAGGGCTTTCTTTTTACCTGTAAAACACACATGTATTGAGGTAATTAGAACATATTAAAGTGCTTTCTGTATGCCATGTTAATTTGACAAAAAAAATTACTTAAATTAATTGAAATAAATTTTTACTGTTACTTTGGAATACATTTCTTTTTTTAAAAAGGTTATCAAGGATTGCTACGGAAATTCTATTATCATGATTACATTAAATTCTTGGTTTAATAAAACAAAACAATTAAGCTCTCATTTTTTTTAATTTATTAAGTTGTTTTATATACTATTATATATATATATTAATAAAAAAAAACATTCACTGCATTATTAATTCAACTCAACTAAATCTTTACTAGGTTTAAGTTAATGGTGAAAATAGTCCAGTTACCATAAAATACTTCCGAAGTATTCATAAAATTTTGAATAAATATTGAAAATATTAGTCATTTGTTAGTCACAATTCATTTTTTAGATTATGTGATCAGCTTGTTTTATTTATATTTTAAAAGTTGGGATATATTTTTACGTAAGTGTTGATTAATATTGTGTTGACGTTATATTATGATTGATTATTGTGAAATTTTAATTTCAATACTGTATTGAATACATTTTTAATTTCAATTTGTTGTTCAAATTTCATTTTTATTTTAAAAAAATCCTAAATTGATAAAATTCAGTTGATAGATACAAAGAATAGGTCGAGTATGGTTCAGACTAGGTCCAGTACGGTTCAGACTAGGTCGAGTACGGTTCAGACTAGTATAAAATGGTTAAGTACTGGTCAAGTACACATTCAGACTGTTAAGTATGGTTCAGACTACAGTCGAGTATTATCAAGTAAATGTCAGACGAATTCAGACTGGTCGAGTAAAAATCAGTACAGTCGAGTACAGATATAGGCCATTTCAGACTTTTAATGGTTTGTAGTGATAGTTATCTGTATGAAATGTGTATATTTAGCTATAATACTATCAAACTACAATACATCTTTACTATTTTTGTTTTGTAAAAATAAGCTTAAGGAATTATATTGTGGGTATCACCCAGTTTGACTCATTTCAGGAAGTATTGCCCAGCCAGGGAAATCCCAGATTTCCCAACCTAGGTTTTTCCCGCCGGGTAAAACATAGCCAACCCGGAATTCTTCTGTTTCTTTGGTGTAGGTACGGATATAGGATTGAGAAAAATAAAGGGTTTAATGACAGGCAAACGTTTGGATTGATATTTGTTAATAGACAATGCATTTATCTTATATGTAACTACTTAATATGGGTCAAAGCGCCAATATCATCTATTGCATTAGCATCTATGTACATCAATAATAAGTTTGGTCATTCACATAAAATTTTTAGATTAAAAAAATAAGGAGAAGTGGCTTGTGTGTTTGATTGCAATTGAGACAGCTATCCCCCATAATTCAAATTACTTGGATAAAAGAAATGATAGGTCAGTATACAGCCATCAACACTGAGGAACCCAATAAGGCTTAGTCCAATGTATAAGGCCTTGCCAAACACAGTGTGTTCTTCAACACATTTATCAGGGTCGCGTTCAATATCATAGCGGCTTCATAGGGCTACGTAGTTGTAGTTGTATGACTATTCAACAAGTACCTAGCCTAGCTGCTACATAGATAGTGATAGCAGCTAGGCTAGCTACTCGTTCAATAGTAATAAATCTAGTAGCACCACGTAGCATTATTAGCTGCTACGATGTTGAACGCAACCCTGAATTGAATTGAAAAAAAACAAACAACAATTAACGACCTTAATTTAAAAA
This sequence comes from Mytilus edulis, assembly GCA_019925275.1. Lineage (NCBI taxonomy): Eukaryota > Metazoa > Mollusca > Bivalvia > Mytilida > Mytilidae > Mytilus > Mytilus edulis. The sequence continues at coordinate 40,025,688 of CM034358.1, forward strand.
CAATACACCTCATCAAAAACATATGACAAATATAAACTAACAACAACTGTTGCACAAATCATGACTCAATTATGTTGTTTAGAGTCACAAAACATGTAAAGCACTGTTGCTTGTTTTCTGTCAGTATCATGGTTATACATGACAAAAATGACTAAAACAGTTATTTGTCCCACAAACTGCATCTTGTTTAAGCTTAGTATTACTTCTAATAGTTGCTCTTACATTTACTTAACCGAGTACAAGAATGTCCTTGAAGTAATAATATGTATGGCTAAAGCCAAACTTGTCTAGACTAATTTGCCGTGATGAGTCACAGCTATATTTTAACGGGGGTCCAGGGGGTAGCAACTTTTACTGCAGGCATATTCGCCATACCAATTATCTTTTAAACACCTCATTGCCATACCAATTATTCTTATGATATGGCACAAACCCTTCTAGAAAGGACATTTTGCCATACAACTGTTAAATACTTTCCCTGCTACGCCTCTGATCAATCCCTTTTAAACTCTGTGTCCCGACGGCCAAATCAGAAAATACTTAAATAGCTCCCCACACATGCAAAGGGGTTTACGCCTCTGATTATCAGAGTGAACTCCATTTCAGAGATACTTATTGCTATTATAATCATTTCCAACTATCTATGTCTATGTCTACGTAGTGTACTATACATAAATGTCATTTTTTTTATTCGGCCAGTGTAGGGAAAAGCCCCCCCCCCCCCTATTTTCCCCCAAATACATAAACAAAACAAAACTGTAATCGTATTTAAAGGATCCGTTAAGTCTTAGAAAACATTAATCAAAATGATTGAAGGAATCAAGTGCAACAGACCTAAATATAAGTGAATATATCACATGCATTTTTGCGCGGTTTCTGCAAATTCAGTGAAAATCAGTTCAATGGAAATGCTCACAAACGTCATTAACATTTTGGTGATATGATGCATAAAAGAATAAAATATTAATAACTTAACTTAATTACCTCAAACTTGCTGTCACTCGTCTTGCATCTATAAAGTAAATCTTAATCGACCTTCGCATGTTCGGCGTCTTTCAAAAACCTTGCCGAAATGTTACAATTACTCTAAAAGAAACACGAATCCGGATACGGTCTGATATTCCGGGAAGTTCTCGTTTTTACATGTTTCGGTTCCAATTAAAATTTTACATTGTTTATAATAATGTACAGACAATAAGCAAAATACTTTTCTTTAAACACAAAATAGTTATTGGCACATAGTCATTAATAATAACAATGAATGGTTTCATTTAAAGTCAGTCCTGTACAGTAGTATTGCATATAATAATATTTAAACAGACATATATTCATAATGAAAAGTTTATAGGATATTTAGAAAATGTGAGTGGAAATAAAAAGAATATATTACAATAATCACATAGGATGTTTAAATCTAAATTAGGATAAGAAAACATTGATATGAACAAATATCACGGCCTTCTCACTGGTTTCAACAACAAGTGAAAAGGAAGTGATATTTTTTATTAAGCATGAAAGGACAAATTATCACGGCCTTTTCACGGGATATCGAAATTTCACGGTCTTTTACTAACATCGAATATTTTTCACGGCCTTTAGAAATATTTGTTCTACAAAAGTTACGGGGTATTTTCATGGGATTTTCACGGCCCTGTGATATTTCACAGATATTTCACGGCCTTTCCATGGGCTGTTGTTGCCTTATTTAGACAATATATTGGAAAACGTTTATGTGATTTTGTTCCAATTAACCATACACATGAAACACTTTTTTGTTACGTTTTTTTGCGATATTCTCGTGACATTAGACAAAACAGTTTATTAACATTTTAAAGATATGTTTGTGTTTGCTGGGATGGAGTGACATAACTTATTTTCAGCGTTTGGTTTAGTTTGGTTCTATGAACTCTATATTTTTAACTTAACTTTGAGTTTTGTATCTGTATTAAAAAAAATTCCTGACGCCCTTGATGATGCAGTGTTTGTTATTTGGATTCACTGTATTGTTTTCTGATATATAAATACATAATGTCTGTTTTGCTTAAATATTATTTGTAATAATTGTCTATGGTGTTTGATTCATTTACATATTTATGAAGCAGATGATGACAGAAAAAGCTGTGTATCCCATAGACAAATTAGAATATTGCTTAATTTTCAACATTAAAAGCTTCCAGAATAATGAACGATCTACACGTCATGGTACAAATATTGATAAAACAATGATTGAAACAACATTTGATAGTTTTGGATATGTTGTTAATCCAGTGCAAGATCCATCAGAAGCTATAATCACCGAAGAAATGAAAACAAGTATGTTAATGAGCAATAAATGGTCTAAGTGTTTTTTTTCATTTCTTTTACCCAAAAAAAATCCATTTCTTCATTAAAAAAAGCAACATATTTTCTTACAATTTCTATTAGAATAATTCGAAACGTCGCATGATTTTTAAGAAGCATGTCTAAATGTGCTACTAGCCCATGTTGGGGATGTCAAAGTTAAACTGGGAACTTAGCTTTTTATAAGTGCTACATATAAGTCGTCTCCTTCCTGAGGAGCCCTGTCATGCATGGTATAATAATCTGGTGTAAAAGAGACATTCATCACACAAGATAGACATATATTTTGAGCATGCTGTACCTATTCAGTTTCCCAATACACATAACCTTGTTATATTTTGTTTGTATATTTTTTAAATATACATTATCCTATTTTTTCTTAACTAAAAGGGGAATTACAACCATGATATTTACATAGAGAGATAAATAGATTTCAAACTGACTAATAACTAATGCATTGGTAACTTTTGGTTTAAAATGCATTAAACGTCTCATATACTTATATAGCAAAAACCTACTCATATTCTTCTTGGTAATGTTCTCACTCAATATACATGATCTCACTTGGATATGTTGAAATAATTGCCAATTCCACCGACTCACACTTACTACTCAATAAAAAGCGTCATGGAAAGCAAAGAGTGAAAGACGAGAAGCATTCATAAATCTAATATAAAATAAGATTCATTTTGTACATATCGAATGCTTAATAGTATTCCGAAATCTGCATTTCATTACTTTTTACTTCTTTTACATTTATACTAAACTTAAAAATAGTAAACATATCATTCTTGTAAGGTTTAAAGTTATTATCTTCCAAGACAATATATGATTAACGAGAAATTGTAACCGTTAATCGAATGCAGGTAGAAATACTAAGTTAATATTCATCTTTAGATTGAAGAAAAAAAGTTAAAGAAAATGAAGGCATGGAAAGCAATTTCAAAATGGCATTTAAAATAAGAAATGGAAAAATATCTGACACAAATTTTTAAGTTCCATGGTGAATGTGTATTTATATTTGCAACATGTTTTTAGTTTTATCTAAAAATTATATCTAAAATTGAACTTTATGCCATTAACTGCAAGTACACTCAGATATGTATGTTTTGTCTCTTATTTAGGGATGTATAAATTCCATTCCACGTCCTGTCTTTATTTTTTGAATTTAGCATAATCGACTGATTCTGAAATATTTTACTGAGTTTGAACTGTTAAACCACTGTCCCAGGTTAGGTGGTTTGCGCTTTGAAATATGTTCAACATCAGCTCGTTCTAAAACTGTCTGTCCTAAATTATGAGACTGTAATTTAGTGGTTGCTGTTAAAATTATTGCTTTTATATTGATGCCATTCGATCGACAATGTCCGTAAACATATTCCTTGTCTTTTGTTTCTTTTCCCCTGTTATTATTTATTTTCCCTCAACCCATTTTGTCAGGTATTTGTATCAGACCCGAATAAACCAATCTTAAGGAGTGTTCAATATAACAAGGAATACTAACTTTGGAACTAAAAAAATGTCTGCCATTACCATGGAAACTAAAAAATGGAGTTCATTGATTTTTGTAAAATGCTTGAACTTGAATATTGTACTTTTAGGAGAAGTTGTCTACTTATATAGGTTAGGAATGATTTTGGCAATCATCGAAAGAACCATTTAGCCGTCAAAACTACAACAAACATTTCAATTATATAAAAATGTTCCTTACTTTATAAAACATTGGAATCATGTTGATTGGCATGTGTAAAGCTGTATTTGTATTTAGAGGGTCAAAAATAGCTGCCATTACCACTGAAGCAATACAACATGGTGAAAATGGTTAAAGAATCTTTAAGAAGCATTTCCTTTTATAACATTATTGATTAAACACCGTGATTCTTCGAGGTTTTATTACTTGTAATGTGCTCATCGGTCACTGTTACCAATTCAGGAAACAACACGATTACAAAAATGTTTAAACATTTCGAATGCTCCAACTTTTAATTGGCATTGTCACTTGTTGTTTTTTGAACGAACAATAATTCTACTTAAATGAAAGTTCTGAACGTGTTTCTCGTCGTAAATCAGAAACAACTAAGAAGATCAATGCCAGAAGCGCTTAATCCTGATATCTACGATGAGTTCATTTACCATGATAATGAGAAAATAAATCTTCAATTGTTAATTAAATGCAATGTGCATGAATGTTTTTCAGTCGGTAAGAACATTAAAGCAGACTTCTCGTCATTTGTCTGTGTTATACTAAGTCATGGGACAAAGGAAAATAAGATAATAACACATGATAACAAACACATGGCTCTCAAAGACATCATACAAACAACTGATATTCCTGAACTGAGAGGAAAACCAAAGATCTTTATTATACAGGTATTTTGTATGGTACATAAACGTTTCTGAAGTATTACTGATATTTATAAAAAAAAAAAATAATGAATATTATAATAAAAAATCGTTTTTTTCTTGAAAAAAAACCACCAAAACGTTTGTTCTATCATGTTATTTTAACAATAAAACTAGAACAAATTAACTTATGCTGGTTATACATAAGGATTCCATAAAAGTGTATAATTTGACCTTAATAGTTAATAACTGTTAGTACACCAACAGTAAATAGTGTGTAAGAGTAAATTTACAATCTCAACCTCCAAAAAAAAGTTTTTTTAATTAAAGCTTATTTTGATATATTCTGTGTAATCGTTGCTGAAAGCAGTCGGGAGTAATTTTAATTGATCATATTTATTTTACAAAATAATGATTTTATAGGCATGTCGAGGAGAATCAATGGACACAGGAGTTGGAACAAAAACATCCTTAGGTCTGGAGGAAATAAATACTGAGTTTAAGGAAATGTTACCAGTTGAAACTAAACCTGATTTTTTGCTGATCTTTGCAACTCCACCAGGTAAAAAAATTGTTTTTTAAACACGCAACTGTAATTTTACAACCGTTTTATAGTTTAGGAACTATAATTATCTGAAAATACACGGAGCTCTCCTGCTTAAATATGTTGATTTGTTTTGTTAGAATTTTGAGTCGTTAACTCGTTATACTCATGTCTACGTATATCAATTTTCTTATGTATACTAGAATCAATTTGCCCAACACTTTACCCCGTTTAACCTTCATATCATTCGATGAAAATGAAATTTAATCATTAAAACGAATAAAGGATAAATACAACGCCTTTTTTTTTTTAATTTCGATAACAATTGAATAGGTTGGTCGAGAGGAGTGCATACTTTCCATAATTTCACACGAACGTTTTTTACATGATAGTTATACCTGATTAACGATGGCACCGAGTCGCATCCTACAGTTCATATCAGCATGATTGATACGAGTTCACGCCTCATATATTACTAAAGCTGTTAATCATATGTTGGGACAAAATATTTGCCTCATTATTAATACAACACTTTATTCCGTAGTATAAAAATGAGAATGGAAATGGGAATGTGTCAAAGAGACAACAACCCGACCAAATAAAAAAACAACAGCAGAGGGTCACCAACAGGTCTTCAATGTAGCGAGAAATTCCCGCACCCGGAGGCGTCCTTCAGCTGGCCCCTAAACAAATATATACTAGTCCAGTGATAATGAACGCCATACTAATTTCCAAATTGTACACAATAAACTAAAATTAAAATAATACAAGACTAACAAAGGCAAGAGGCTCCTGACTTGGGACAGGCGCAAAAATGCGGCGGGGTTAAACATGTGTGTGAGATCTCAATCCTCCCCCTATACCTCTAACCAATGTAGAAAAGTAAACGCATAACAATACGCACATTAACATTCAGTTCAAGAGAAGTCCGAGTCTGATGTCAGAAGATGTAACCAAAGAAAATAAACAAAATGATAATAATACATAAATAACAACAGACTACTAGCAGTTAACTGACATGCCAGCTCCAGACTTCAATTAAACTGACTGAAAGATTATGATTTCATCATATGAACATCAGGCACAATCCTTCCCGTTAGGGGTTTAGTATCATACCAGCATAACATATATGAGAAGAACATAACCCGTGGCATGCCAACAACTGTTTTTAAAATAAATGTGTTTAGTTCCGATGCAAAGACCTTATCAGTAACTCAATATTAACGCCAAAATATATCCCTTCTTAATAAGTCTATTCAAAGGTTTTGTAATCTTCTGAGGTGAATATTGACACCTTTGTGCTTTATAAAGAATATTTCCATTAAAAATTGGATGTGAAACACCTGAACGTATTAGAAGTCTGTATGTTGAGCTATATTTACGAATGATGTCTTTATACCGATGATGAAATTTAGTAAATGTTTTGACTAGTTTGTGATATCGAAAAACCTGGTGTAATAATTTTTCAGTAATACATAAATTTCTCTCGTTAAAATCTAAAACATTGTTACATACACGAGCGAATCGTACAAGTTGAGATATATAAACACCGTAAGACGGTGACAAGGGAACGTCACCATCTAAAAACGAATAATTAACGATAGGAAATGAAAAATCATCCCATCTGCTTAGTCCTCCTATCTGATTTAAGATTGAAATCAAATATACCTAGTGTTTTAAAGAATAATATACCTTTTTTGACTTGTTCACCAAACTTTTTTTACTTGAGCATCCATTCATTGTTAAATACAAAACAAAATCGCAAATGAATGAACAATGTTTTGACGATGTGTTGGCACAAATGGGAGTAAAGAAGTTTAGCTTAATATTGTGGATTTACTCAATCATAAATATAAATGGTTTATGTAATATGTGTAAATAATAGAATTACAAATTGTATGAATCAGAAACAATTACATATCAAATTATGTAAGTCGTATATACATGTATTTCTGATAAACTGTTATAAGTTCTGATCAGTATTAGAATAAAGCACTAATTTTACACGCTTGGTTATCAGATACATGATTAGGGTCGACTTACTAATATTTCTTTGTATGCACCAAATAGCAGTGTCGGTTTGTCATCTTTTTATTTAAAATACTGATTCGCTACAAATTGGCAGAAGTTATGATCCATCACGCTGCTCATATAATAAAACTATTTCACAGCATCAAACAAAACTGACCATAATGACACTTTATTTTTGTATATAGTTAATGATAAATCAGTAATATTTCTATGTCCGGATGGATTGTATAATACAATTTATAGCAATATTAGAACAAAATGACTACAAAATGTTGTATGAATCAGTTTATTGTGGCAGCTTGGCCTCTTTTATTCACTATTGACTAGTTACAAAATTTTAGTTATTGTGGCAGCTTGGCCTCTTTTATTCACTATTGACTCGTTACAAAATTTTAGTTATTGTGGCAGCTTGGCCTCTTTTATTCACTATTGACTCGTTACAAAATTTTAGTTATTTTGATACCTTAGGATGATTCATACAACAAAATATGTTAACAGCATTGACAACAACTGACCATGTAAATTAATGTAACTGCATAATACATAAATATTTTGTTTGTTTATGTCATGATGATTGGATATTACAAATTAGAAGAATATTGGAACATCATTTTAGAGTTATAGCATGTCCTTTTTTTATTCAAAATATTGACGCGAAACAAAATTGCAGAAGTTTTTATACCTGAGGCTGACTCATATAACAAGAATATTAAAAGCATCAACCAAAAACTGACCATTTTAGCACGTTGTTATTAAAATGTATATAGCTGTATAATAAATCAGTAATTTTTATTATGTCAGGATTTATTATTTCTAATAGAAATGACAGCAAAAAAAAATGATAGTTAATGTATAATGTCTGAAACTTTTGAACTTTGATAAGTCTTGAAATATCAGTGAATTCTACGCTGGGTCCATTTTTCGATTCCTTTGAAAGCCGCGAAAAAAGTGAAAGTTAGACGCATGCATAAAAAAACACACCCTTGATATACATGTAACGTTTACATAGAGCATGCACATATTTTTGAGAGATAAGTAACTGTTTACAATTCATACCTTAGGTTACGTTTCATACAGAAGTTCAAAAGGGTCAGCTTTTATTCAGATGCTATGTCATGTACTTAAAACGCACAGAGATAAAACTACAGTTTGTGTTCTCTTACAAAGACTTATTCTGACCATTAGCAGCATACCATTTCGTGTTTCTCAACAAACTGGATGGTTTTTGCAAGTTCCTTATTTTACATCAACATTGCGAAAATCACTGATACTTCACCATTCAGCGTCTACAGGTATATATATACATAGCTAATTGAAACCACATATACTTTAAAAGAACATTTTTGAATATGAAAAACCTTTGAAGTCGAACGACCCAAGTTATGTAATGGAGCAGTTGTTACAATCATAGGTTCGTATCCAGTACCGGTATGAAAAGAAAAAAAACCAAAAAAACCTTGAAGGTCAATATTTAAAAAATGTGTTCATCTGTCAAGAAACATGATAGTATCTTGATATAATACCATGTAATACCAAACCCTCTGTGATGGAAGAAAACATCCAGTTCAATTTGGTTATTCTTATTTCAAAGTCTTATTGTCGTCAGAGAAATTGATAGAATAAACATATAGCTTCAAACCAATAATATGAACAGTAAATTATAAAAATCTTACTTACTTAATACATTGACCGCCACCCATATTCTTTATAGTCCGGCCGATTGGTGCAGATATAGAGCAGAATTGCTCACTTGATGAGGAAAGCATGAAACTTTGCATAGTAGTTCTTGGTTATATACCCTTTGATTTCAGCTATGGACCCACTCTGAAAATCCAATATGGCTGCCATTTTCAAGATGGCGGAAAAAACGATATAAATATCAAGATTGTCCCTAAGGTTTTCTATATAATTTCGGAAATTATAGTAATGATTCTTTAAAAATGGACTTTGTTATCAATTAATTTTAAAATATAAACAAAATAATTATGTTTTTTCTATAACAAATACATTTGCAAATCTGGCTGCATATATATCCAAAAATAATAATATTGAAATTCAAAATGTTAATCAATACGTTACATGTTATTGTAATTGTTCTTTAAAAGCTTTCAGTTTTAATGATTGCAATGAAATAGGTTGAAACGAGTCGATTGAACGTTAATATAGGTCGGTTAAATGTGGTGAAATAGTAGGTAACTCATCTGAACTTTGAGGCAGTGCAGAGGGCACCTTGTCTCGGGTCTCTTCAATGCCATTTCTTACGTCACTTATCGCGTTTTCATCTGCCGTACCCACTACATCGTCCAAATATTCTCTGTTATCAATAGGTGTACCTTTCTTCAGGTGGATTAGACGATTGCCATCATTTACAATGGTTAAGGAGCAACTATTTCCTTTTCCAACTACGTGCGAAACCAATTCGCAACTATTCAGAGAGCATGGTCCTAAAATGCACTCCTGGTCAGCATTTTTATTAGTTGTAATGGTAACAGTTATTTCTGAGTTTGGCGGAACTGTGATAGTTTGTTTTATGCAAACTTGCTGAGTTGAAATTTAGTTTCCGCTGTTAACAAATGCCGCATTTATCACTTTATTATTAATGGTAAGTGTGGGAGTTCTCATGTTTATCACTGCGATAAGTGTGTCCAAAATATCTAGCCTAAGTATAACATCGCCTGTTAATGGTTCTTTGCACACATCCCATTGTATGTTTACTCTATTAATGTCGAAAGTCGTTCTTTATAATCTTCCCTATAACAAGCTGATTTCTGGAGTTTGTCGATAGTGATGCTAACCGTTGTCTTTATGGACTATATGATCTCTAGCTTAGTGAGGTGTTGTGTTGATGACCGATAGGCTTTAAGCTTGGTGTATTTCTATCTGGCGATCTACTACGATTGTATTGCTCAGGAAATCTTCCGTTGAACTGGTGATCTTCCATGATTATCAGATCAGAAGAACTGAGGTTATCTTGATCGGTCAATCCACGGTCGTGCTGATTAGTTGAAAGCATAACATCAGCTATTTGTTTGACAATTTGTGTAAAGGGATGCATGTCATTATCCACAGAACTGTTCATATTTCCTTTATCAATTGTTTATACTGCGCCATCACCAAAGTAGACTTGTCGATGGTCATAATTGGCACTTTTTGATTCATTTATCGCCATCTGGTTTGCTATTGAGGTTTCCAATTGTTTTAACGCCTTGTTGAATGTTACTGGGTTCCTCTCTATTATGAGTACTGCTGTACCCATATGTTGACAATTATATTTTTTATGTCTGTTTAGTTCACGCATTATTCACTGGGGTAAAGCTGATGACCGTAACTGCATTCACGGTCATCCCAAGATGTCGGATGAAAAATTAGGTCAGTTTCTGTATTGTCTGTTAAAGTGTTTCTATATCATTTTCTTTACAAATCATACATTGAAACGATGTAAATTTATAAAAGAATCACTCGGAAATCACTAATTACTTCTGAGAAATGTGCATGAAACGGGAAATTCGATTTGAAAAAATCGCCAAGATGACCGTAAATCACAATCGAGATGACCGTAACAGAATCAGCAATTCATAACAAGGCTGACCGTAACTGCTTTTAAGATGACCGTAATTTGTAAATGATGACCGTAACTTTTAAAGGATGACCCTCAATTCTAAGAAATATCCGTATTTATATAACTATCTTTTTGTATCAAATGATTAATCGTGTTGGTATACACATATTAATATTAAAGTTTTATCCTATAGGTAGAAGAAAATAAGACGTGCTTCAAATGCAAAGATTACCATATGTATCTTTTTTACAGTAGAGGGTTCAATTTTTAAAATGAATTTGCCAAAAGACATGCGGTGCACAGCCTTCAACTGCTCGACAAAAGATTTTTTTTTGGTTTCTGGGATTCATTTTAATGACATATAATAAATACACATTTTTAAAAATGCCAAAAAATTGCATGTACACCCATTGATATTATATCGTCTTTCATTTTGTCGTGCAAATAAAATAACAGAAATATTTTGAAAATATCATTCGAATAAACTAGTGAGGGCCCTCATGGGGTTTTTGATTATGTGATTACTTGGCCGTTTTTTTAATGATTATTTGATTATTAAGCCAAATATTTCATGATTATTTGATTACCTAGGACTGTATTTTTAGTTTATGATTATTTGATTACTAAAGATAAGCAAATATTTAATGATTATGTGATTATATTGGCAAAAAAATGGTGATTATGTGATTACTAGGACCCCCCCATGAGGGGCCTCACTAGTGAAGGTGAGCTCCAGCAAAGTAGATCCTTAAAATAGTATTGTACGAAAAGCGAATCACAAGGCGGAACGTTGTCAATTTGTATATATACAGAAATGTAATTCATACAGTCAGGATTCTACTTCTTCAAAATTATCTCCCCATTACGCCAGTTCATGCTCACAGTCGTAGAAATGGAAGCCATTGTAGGGATGACGCTCTGCCAATTTTGCTCTTGAAAACTGATAAATTTATCCACATAGCACCATTACGATCGATCGTTATATGTCAGTTATATTTTAAAATACAAATGTATCTACTAGCTAATGAGCATTAGTTAATGATCTTGTCTGCATTGATTCAACTTAAAAATATTGTCTGTTTGGATGTCAGATGGAATTTTTGAAAATTCTTAAGCATTTAAAAAAATTCTAATTAAATATTTCGTGGAAGGGCAGACTAAACATTTTCAGTGGTTGAAGATTATAAACCATAGTTATCACACACACATTTTCATCATCCAAATTAAAAGACTGTCGTCAAGTACTTTTAGAAAAAAAATAGCTATTCGAACACACCTACTCTGTTTTTGTGATTCATTAGATAGGTATCTCAATTGACCCATATATTTCATCTTTTCGTACTGTCATTTTTTTACGTTATAAAGTCAACCTGTTGCTTTGATATATAATAATGATAGAATCTGAAGCGAGATGCTATATAAAATACTCTTGCTTTGTACGTTTTAAAGACAAAATATACACCCCAAACATGCCCTAACATAAAAAGGTGCACTCGATTGTTTTCTTTTCGATACAATCGTTACCTGTTTTGGGGAATTTTTTCTTGATTCACATAATGGAAGGGCAGACACGAAAATTTCTGAACTAAAAGATTGATATGTTCTCCGTTCGTGATAAAAAAAAATCGGAGGTTATGCATTTTCTACATCCAACTTATAGATAATATATATAAAAAAGAAGATGTGGTATTATTGCCAATGAGACAGCTATCCAGAAAAGACCAAAATGATACAAACATTAACAACTATAGGTAACCGTAAGGCCTTCAACAATGATCAACGCCCATACCGCATAGTCAGCTATAAAAGGCCCCGATAAGAACCATGTCGTCGACTTGATATCTTATTGTTTTGCATTACTATGTAATAGATACATTGAAAACTTATGCAAATGGTGTTTTTAAAATAAGAAAATTGTCGTTTTATTTGTTTCTATTAACTTTTTAAAATTTTGTTACTATATCAAACATTACAGTTAACTTTTATCGCTTTCTCGATAAACACAGAGCTTCGATTCTTTTGTCCTATTTCAAAAGTGTTTCCGCCTGCATATATCAAGACAAATTGAGATTTTAATCTGCTTCCTCTGGACCCATACACATGGGCTCGATTACCAAATATTCGTATGTATTATTAATGCTCCATTTATTGGCATTATGTTTTTCTGGTCTGTGCGTACGTTCGTCCGTTCGTCTGTTTGTTTGTCCGTTTATCCAGCTTCAAGTTAAATAAAATTGAAACTTAGTACACATTTTCCCTATGGAATGATCTTTTTAATTCTAATGCCAAATTACAGTTTTATCCCATTTTCATAGTCCACTAAACATAGAAAATGATAGTGTAGATGAGGCATCCGTGTACTAGGGACACATTCATGTTTCTTCAAATTTTCGTCGTATCGCTGTAAATTTGTGTTCAAATTTGAACGTCGATATCAATAAATATTTCATTGTTTACGAGAAATATGCAATTTACTATCATTGTTATAAATCCTAAATATGGCCAATTATATTATAGTTTTAAAAAAAGAAATTTATGAAACATATTTATATCCGCTAACCGAGCCCCTATTGAGATCGACAAACTCAACAAAAAAGCTTTGAATACAATACGGATATTTCTTAGAATTGATGGTCATCCTATAAAAGTTACGGTCGTCCTATATAAATTACAGTCAGTCTTTACAAATTACGGTCATCCTTTACAAGTTACGGTCATCTTTTTACCAATCACGGTCATCCTTGTTTTATGTTACGGTCATCTTGAAAATATTTTGATTATGATTTACGGTCATCTTGAAAATATTTTGATTATGATTTACGGTCATCTTAACGATTTTTTCAAATCGAATTTCCCGTTTCATGCACATTTCTCGGAAGTAATTAGTGATTTTCGAGTGATTCTTTTATAAATTTACATCGTTTCAATGTATGATTTGTAAAGAAAATGATATAGAAACACTTTAACAGACAATACAGAAACTGACCTAATTTTTCATCCGACATCTTGGGATGACCGTGAATGCAGTTACGGTCATCAGCTTTACCCCAGTGATCATTGTAAATATAACGGAATTTGATTAGACTGTCATACAAAGTGAGAGGTATAGCGATAAGAAACCAGGATTAATCCACCATTTTCTACATTTGAAAATGCCTTTACCAAGTCAGGTATATGACAGTTGTTGTCCATTTCTTTTTAATGTGTTTTGTCATTTGATTTTACCATGATTAGGGACTTTCCGATTTGATTTTTCTTCGAGTTCAGTATTTTTGTTATCTTTCTTTTCACATGCCATCAAGAATCTTTACATCCTCGGTGAAATGCGTCGGTACCAATCTGGTTTGATCGTCTTTTTTGCTCAAGCGATGCTCAAATGTTTTTTATGGCTTTGGAATCATCATCTGTGTTTACTTTGCGATCGTACTCAAAGCAAACATCGGCCTGGCAAACTTGGGCCTCCACACATTTTTCCTGTTTCGCATTGTCATCTACCAGCATTTCGTTTAAATTGTTAAATGAACGCCTCCCAATTCAAGGATCCTCTTCAATTGAGTTTTTGCGTTTTTGGGAGCTGTGGGCTCCGACTCCGTTCCCTTGCGCCAAGATTTTCATGCCATCTGGTATATTCTGTCTCCAATGAGGAGTCTGAAGAACAGCTGTTGCCACACTCTTTTTGTCCCTAAGGTTTTCTATATAATTTCGGAAATTATAGTAATGATTCTTTAAAAATGGACTTTGTTAACAATTAATATTAAAATATAAACCAAAAAATTCCTGGATCGAGCAGTGGAGTCAGCTTGTTGTTATAGGAAGCCTGTTAGAACTCAAGGAGCTGACGAGGTTGTCATAGTTGGAGTGATAAATGTGGGATTGCACTTGACTCGACGGAGATGATACTGTAAGTAGGCACTGCATTCAGCATTTGAGAAATTTGATATGATCCAATTGCAGTCAATTGTTTCTGTAAGGGTATGCTGCTGTGAACCAAATATTATTGGCTCATAGTAGATGGTAAATGTGAGTAAGAAGACACATAAGCCTTTTGCTGGTATCCTTGATTAGAACTAGAGGTTTACAATATGTTCTTAAATGGAGATTGTCGTTGAATAGTTTGAATTGTCTCGTGCAGGGAAAATGGCCCTGACATAGGAATTTGACTTTAGGTGAAGATACCTTTAACAGAGTTGGCCCGGTTGATGGTTCATGCGAAATACAATGAGAGAAAGACCCAAGGCATGGATTTTGTTGTGTACTTTTGGCAAACTTGCGTTGTACTGGCTAAGGTTTAGATGATTTGTCAATTGCAGGAATCTAAACTTCTTTATTTCGATTGTCAAATAATTCATTTACAACAGATGCCAGTTGAGGGAAGGCGTTGTTAATATTCATTGCCTCTTTCTGTTCAGCTTGAATCGTATGAGACCAACACATATGTTATCAATTCGGGCTTCGCTCTGTTTTATATTGCGGTAAATCTTAGCTGATCTTTGAGCATTAGATTTTCTATATGCTTGAAATTCTAGGTACAATTGTTTACTAGTCATTTCTGAGCTGTCCTCTGTTAAAGCGTCTTTAGCTGTGGGATTCTCCATTTCCCCAAGTGATTCAGTTTCTACCATTTCAAAGGTCTTGTCCTTGTTGTCCTCCATTCCTGCCATTTCACTGATATGTGTTTAACTGATTCTCAATTCACAGTATAATATCTCAAACTGCAAAATATTGCGACCCAAGAAATCAGATAGGCACTGAATAATATCTTAAGGCAGATAAATTCCAAATCACAGCTTTTATGTTTGACCCAATACAACCAATAGTGCAGCTTTTAATGAAAGCTACTACTGCAGCTTTTTATGAAAGCTACTACTTTGTGTTTGAAATGACAAGCCAAGCAAAATAAAAAAGGATATAACTGGGACAGATGCTAAATGACACTATAAGATAAATATAAAATGCTTATATTCAGGTCAATTCTCAATTATGAATAATTGCATATTTATCAAGGCGGCCATTTTGAAAATGCCGCCAATTTTTTATTTCAAAGATAGATCAAAACAAAATCTTGCTAAGTACACCAAATCATTAAAATATGTTGATTTTTGGGATTTTAGCATCTAATCCACTGTGGCTTTTATACTACTGGAAAATATTTTAGAACGTACGGCAACCATCTTGAAATAAGCCGCCATATTGAATTTTGACGGTGGGTCCATAGCTAATATTGCTTAGTACACAAAAATGTACCATCATGCAAAAAAATGGTGCTTTCCTCATTATTTGAGCAATTTTTTCACCGATCGGCCGGACTATTACGCACCTAGTTTGCTACGTTTAATCCTCATTTAGTGTGGGTGTTTTCTCACAATAATTCTATAGTTAAGACAAAATGTAACTGTATACATTTAAAAAAAAAACAACAGCTGACATATGTACCGTTTAAGCTCACCTGGCTAAAAGGGACCAAGTTAGCATTTCACATCACTTGGCGTCCGTCGTCCGTCGTCGTCCACCGACGTGGTCTTTCTTCGTCGTCCTCTGTAAACTTTTACAAAAATTTGCACTTCTTAAATTATGAACTGTGCCAAATGAAACCAAACTTGGCCTTGAGGATGTTTGCTTGTCATGTATTGGAATTTTGTCAGATTTTCGAAATCCTCTGGTTTTATCCATTTGAATGCCACAAAAAAAATTGCCCACGGACCCCAATTTTTCATTTACAAATCTTGTACATGTATAATTATAAGTCATTTGTAAAAGTCTTATAAATCTTATTTATTTTCTAATAGTTTTTTGAGAACTTTAACTGGTCAATGATAAAGCTATGAAAAATCAAGAGAGATCATTACCCGCCAAAATTCCAATGGCTTATATCTCGAAAACAAGCACATTGACCCCTATATTTTTTTGGCTTTGTTATTCCTAAATTAATCCCCTATCAATATAAACTAGTGTTATGGAAAGTTGTTTACGATAATCGCAAATTCCCCAAAAAAGGACATTAGATTAAAATGCAGTTTTGGGCCGAAATATATGACAATAAAGCATTTAGAGCAAACCTGATATGAGGTTAATATAATCATCAGGACAAAATATATCTACACAAGGACAAAAAATTGACAATTGACCTCAAAAAGATTGATTGCCATTTCGAGTAAATTTTTCACAATTGTTTGTAAATTTTTGTTATCTTCTACAAAATCCTTCCTATCTTAAACTACTATGCCAAATTAAACAAATCTAAACCAAATCATCCGTAGGATATGTTGTTCGAAAAATGTATCCGATGACCGCGTCAATCAACCACAATGGTCGCCATTGCTCAAACTTGAACATGGGGAGTAGAATGCAGATTGGTTAAAATCTCTGAAAATAAAGAATTAAGGAAAAAATCCTACTTCCTACTTGATGAACATGTTTATTTGGTCAAGATCTATCTGCTTTGAAATTTTCAGACGTATCAGACAATCCTGAATTTATAGTTGAGGGGAAATTTTGCTGTTTCTAGTTATTATCTTGAGTATTATAATAAATAGAGATAAACTTTTTACATCAGAAATGTACACCAACGGAAGATTTAAGCATAAGGAGTTATTGCCCTTTTAAAAAAGTTTTTTTAAACTTTTGCAAAATCTTCTCCACTTAATTTAATGGATAAAACGAATAAAGCCACAATTTTCAATAGGGTTTCCTGAATGAAAACTGTATCCAAGGACCATGTCATCCAACTAACATGACAACTATGGCTATGCCATAAAAATAGAACATATGGGTTTACCATAGAAGTATATCGGACAATGGTAAAATAAAAAAAGTTTCAAAAGTACACAGCTTGAAAACTTACATAATTATTAGAGGTCTTCATTTACCATGTTTACTATTGTTAGACTACAAAGGCATGACCAGCTTTAAATCAAACTACTTGGCCGAGTTAAATTAAACCTGGCTTCAATCTTTACTTGAATGTCTAACATGTTTAATACTATTTAGTATAACTTAAACCTTATTTTACTAGATTTACCCAACCATAGAAGACACATTTGAACAAAACAGGATATTTTAAAGCCTCTAGTTAGTGTCTCATAACTGATCGTTCTTATCTAACCTTGAACTTACAGTTGGGTGCAGACCAAGCATTACATGTAGACGGGCGGACAAAGTTAACGCGGCAGTTACTCGCGTGCACTTAAACTAAACGCCGCGTTAACTGTGCGATAACTCCGAAATTTTAATAGACATCAAAGCCCGTTTACTTTCGAGTTTACTTCCGCGTTATACGAAAAAAGTGTGTGTTAACGCACATTGTCATCGTATCCTGGATACACTGACCTCAAATATCAAATGATAAAGTACATCAAAATAAAATGACCAATTGCTCATTTTCGATTGACATATTGACAACAACAGTTAATTAATAATGTTATTACACCTCTTTGATAAATTGAAAATTAATCTTATAGTAAATTTATTTTTCTGCACAAATAAACAGTTCAAACTTGTACTTCTTTTATTGAAATACTTAAATCATCACCAAATTCATGCAGTTTGCATAGACTGTCTGACTCAGGATGACTTTTGTAACAAAATTGACCATATTACACTGTATCGGTAATTTGTATATTTTTCCTTTGATGTGTACTCGCTGATAATGTCAGTATCAGTGGACTGGCCGTGATATAAAAATTATTGGGTTAGTACGCAATTGACATGCGCGAATACAACGCGTAAGGATCTACTTTCCCCTTTCATTCACAAAATTGCGGGTGATTTTTTTCGCAGAAACGCACGAGATTTTTGGCGAATGAAACAGTTTACATTGTTTGAAACTTTCACAAAGTTAGTTTAGTCTTTTTGAACAATTGATGTCAAAATGTAAACAAAAAATGCATGAAAACGCCGATAGACTTTTTAAAAAAATGCGTTATCTATAATTGATATATTGAGTACATGACTAACATTATTATATCGTCCATGATGTTCCAATCCGAGGTTTTATGCATACAATACCAATACATAGCCGGGTGCTGTTCCAAGTAGTTTTCTTTTTCTGTTTCTTGAGAAGTATTTGTTTTACCTGTTCAGTCACTATAAAGTGTTACAATTCATATTTAAAGGCAACACATAAATAGTGACCAAAAAGGTACCGTTATCGCATGAGAGAAGCTAGAAAATAATGGTCAATTTAAAGACAGATATTCATAGAACAAAGAACAAAAAAGTGAACTTATTCATTTGCGGATCTACATGTAGGATAAATTTTAAAAAGGGGGGTAACCGGGGTTACCAAACTATACATGTATAAGGTCTGCTTTGACCTGAATTGTAGCCTTTATAAGCTAAGAGGTGACTAACACGGGTTGCCTTCCCCTAAATTCACATAAGAAATTAAAGGTAACCACAGGGACTGTAAACTCCAATTTTCATATTTCTGGTACGTGTTGAAAATAGATGAACAAGACTTTGACAACACATGAAAAGCAAGAATTATATTAAGCTAAAAGTTTAGTGACGTCTATTAAAATAATTGAAATAATTATGAAGTAGAAAAGAAATGAGCTTGTTCAGATAATTTACAAATAACTTTAACAGTCACTCAGCTCCTAAAATGTCTCCTCACATAGTCCAAATAATCATGACGAAAAAATATAATAGACTTTCAAGACGTCATAATTATTTGGACTACTCATCAGTGCTTTCTTAAAATTATTTGAAATCAATGTGATCGTTTTCATGATGAACACTGAGCGAATAATGACAAGATAAATGTAATTGTATCCACTAAACTAAGTAAAATATAATTATAATAACTTGTCGTTGAACTTAAATATGATGATCGATGAACAATCTGCTGATTCATATCGTATCATTCTAATGTTCTGACTTACTATGCTCGAAGGGGGTCATGGATGCATGGATAGGACCTTTATCGGGACTCCGGGATCGGGTGTTTTTAAGCTCGTGATTTCGGGATGTCGGGATTTACTTTATTAAAATTCTGGACCTCGTGATTTTGTGTTTTTAAACGGGCCGGGATTTCGGGATCAGGGACCCTCCTACCCCCCTCTATGTTGATGCTTTCTGAAAAATACAGAAATTTGACTTACCGGTATGCTACCATTATATTTGCCATCGTTAGAGTCATGTCCAAAGCAGAATATTAATGAAACACATGCAATAATTCCTTCAAATCTTTATACTTTGTGCAAAAGAACGCCATGTTTACTGCACTGTGACAAAATTTCAAATGACGTAATGCAGCCTGTGACGTCAAGTGTGATTCGCCGTGATCCGACGCAAAAAAGAAGTTCGTTTGTTATTTTCTCTATTAGTGATTTTTAATTTTTTTTAAATTACCGATAATCACCTGATATTTCACTGTGATAAAGTCAGTATCAAAAACAAAAAGTCCTTTATTCTATATTTATCATGCAAATCTTTATAGATGCATACATTTGTAGTAAATAAGTTTTATCTTTAGGTCAGGGGGGACTATATAATACAAATGAAAGTAATTTTAAATCACTTGAGAGTGCCAGCATGTTTTCTTTTTATTCATAATATTGAATCATAAACTAATTAAAGTAGTTATGATAACTCAGAGGGACTCCTATAACACAATTTGTTGACCCCATCAACCAAAACTGACCACATTTGGACTTAATCGTATAAATTTTATAGCCGCATAGTAAATCAGTTATATTTTTATATCAAGATGGATTGTATAATATAAATGACAGTAATATTGGAAAAAACAAATTTCTACAAAACTTGGTCTCATCAATTTATCGTTCCTGCTTGTCCTATTTCATTGAAAATATTAAATCGTTGACAAATATCAGTAGTTTTCATATCTCAGAATGACTCGTATAACAAAATTATTTGTCCGCATCAACCAAAACAAACCTTATTTGCTATTTGTTATGTAAATCTTATAGCTGAATAGTAAATCAGTAATCTTTTGTATATCAGGATGGATTGTATAATACAATTGATTTTAATATCGGAAAGCAATGACTAAAAAGTTGGTTCGCTTCAATGTATTGTGCCAGCATGTCCCGTTTTTATTCAAAATATTAAATCGTTAACAAATATCCGTAGTTTCTATACCTCTGACTGACTGGTATAACAAAAATTTTGCTCATTTTTATGTAAATCTTATACTAGTTGCATAGTAAATCAGTAATATATTTTTTATCAGGATGGACTGTATATTACAAATGACAGCAATATTGGAAAACAATGACTAACAAATTTGGATTGCATCAATACAGTATATAGTGCCAGCATGTTATGTTTTTATTCAAAATATTAAATCGTAAACAAATATCAGTAGTTTTTATACCTCTGACTGACTGGTATAACCAAAATTTTGCTCATTTTTATGTAAATCGCATACTAGTCGCATAGTAAATTAGTAATATTTCTTTATCAGGATGGACTGTATAATACAAATAACAGCAATATTGCATTGCATCAATACGGAATAAAGTGCCATCATGTCTTGTTTTTATTCAAAACATTGAAATGTGAGCAAATGTCACTTGTGTGCATACCTCAGACTGACTCGTATAACAACATTATGTGTCCGCATCAATCAAAACTGACCATATTTGCACTATAGCATGCAAACCTATATATCTGCATAGTAAATCAGTTATGGTTTTAGGTCAGGAGGGACTACAAATACAAATGACAGTAATATAAGAAAACAATAACTTCAAAATTGTGTTCGCATCAACTGATAGTGCCAGCATGTCCTCTTTTTATTCAAAATATTAAACAAATATTCAGGAAAATACACAGAATATAATAAAAAATAAACATTTTTTTTTCCATCAATTATATCAATCTTTTTAATTTTCTGAAAAATACATACGAAGATACTGTTTTGTTCTCTTTCATAACCCTTCGTAGCTTCTTTATAAACATAGCATACACAACTAAAAAAAATCACCTTTTGCTCGGATACATTATACGACTTGTAAATACAAAAACCTAAAATTGTCAAGAAATAGTTAAAATCGTTATACCCTTGATCCCATATTTTGTATCCAAATACTACTAGTATATGTTTTGCTAAAATCTTGTTTTGAAAATTCATTTTTGCTAGAAGATAATGTACTTTCTCCCAAATATCTTTCAAAAATGAACATGCAATAAAGAATGCAAATATTCTTCTTCTTTTGTTTAAAAAAAAATGCATTTATCGTTCTCAGATATTTTCTATGTTAATAGTAACTGCTTTGTAGGAATAATATACTGAAGCAGTTTCAATATGCAAATTTTCAACTTATTTTCCATTAAAATTTTAAATGACATATGTGGTACGTATATATTCTCATTTTAAATATCTTGTACTAATGTTGATACCGATTGGCTTTGAATATTTGTTATCTAATATAGTTATATATAGTATTTCAATGTTGATATCTTTTGTTTCAATTTGTTTATTTTCTCATCTTAATTTAACCATCCATATATTGATTATACTCTTAACGAAGTTTTCTTTTTTTAAAACTTGCATCCATTCTTTTGGGATGCAGGATTTTAACATCTCAAATTCTGCAATCCAGTTTGATTTATTGATTAACGTTTTTAAAATAAAACTTTCGGTTAAATTTTCTTTACTATCCAATATGTCGTTAATATACACCAATCCTCTTTTAACCCAGTTCGGGAAAAACAAGCATTTGTTGCGATATTTAATATATTTATTTTCCCAAATAATCTGTTTTATAATATTCGAAAAGTGATCAGAAAAGATTGCTAAACCTCCTCCCGTTTTAACCCAACTTGAAATTAATTGTAAATACAAATCGGGTATTTTTCCAAGTTCATTTATTTATTTAATATTTTTCTAAATTCATGCTTTGTTATAATAAAACACCCATGCAACCACGCATCCCATATTGCTGATAGGACCGTACACAAACAATTTCGTGTTTCGGTAGTTAAGCTTGGGATGGTCATTTTAAGATGCATTATTTGAATATAATCAAATATGAAAATTATTCATGTTTATATTGATATATTTATATTTTAATTCTTCTTCAATATATCTAGTTATTATGACAGATCTACCATCATCAGGGGTCCAACTGTCAATTTAATGTTAAAGTCTTTAACTTTGATCTACTAAGCATATCTCCAATACTTTTATGTTTGCTATACGCAACTATTGGTGCTGTATTGAATATTTTTACACAGTCTTCGTCGAACTATAATAAATGCCAGTGTTTCATTATACGTTTCTTAATTTTACGTATAGATGGATTATATTAAGTTATTAAAACTAACGGAATACTTTGTTTATCTTTAGATTTGTTTTGTTGTAATAAATTAGTACGGTCAATTGATAGAGCATCAGTAATACTATCATCTATTTCAACGTTATCATAATCCCTATCTAATAATTTCAAAAGTTAGATTGTTTATTAATTTGTTATAGTCACTTGTATTTCTAATTTGCCGTATTGCTTCAACTTTATCAGCTATTTCAGTGCAGAAACAGATAAGAATTTGTTTCTATAAAAGACTTTAAATGATATTTTGTCGATTATGCCTTGATCGTATAATAATTTAACATACTCAATGACT
The DNA here is from genome assembly GCA_019925275.1 of Mytilus edulis. Classification (NCBI taxonomy): domain Eukaryota; kingdom Metazoa; phylum Mollusca; class Bivalvia; order Mytilida; family Mytilidae; genus Mytilus; species Mytilus edulis. The sequence continues at coordinate 40,049,099 of CM034358.1, forward strand.
CGGATTTTCAGTTCTTCCATATTAAATGAATCTAATTGAGTATTTAGTTGTCTTGTGCCTTCTGTTATGTAGTCTAGGCTGTCTAAAAAACCACAATTTGATTTTTATCTCCCTTTTTTATTACTATTGTTTCATCATCTTTCAAATTGCGTGAGCTATTCTTTCGCTTTTAGTAAGATTGTTTTTTTTTACATTTCTTTCTATTGGTAGAAAAGACAATTCAAGATTGGTTAACTCTATATAATTTTCCAACATATGGCACATATAAGCAGGTTTAAATCCTGTATTGCTACGAAATGGATGAAGGTCACTTTTCACTTGACTGAACATATACCGACATCGTAATTTTCTAGAAAATTCATTGTAGTCTTTTAGTATAGACATTTTTGCTTTTTTGCTTGATGGCGTTGGTGTAAATTTCAAGCCTTTCGCCAACAGGATATATTCCTGATTTGATAATCTGCGTTTTGATAGATTAATTACATGCTTTTTGGCATTTGCAGTTCTTTGCTGCATATTGTATTTATTCCGTTCTTTTTTATTGTAGAATCGGAATTTTTGATTTTTGGCATTTCGTTTAAAACGACGTGCCATTTTTTAGTTCACATTGGGTGATTCTCTTAGGTACGTGCCTTTGTTAAGCTCACATTGGGTAGCTGAAGAATTTTTAGGTTTACACATGTTATAAACCTTGAAAAAAAATCCGCCCACATTCACGTGGGTTCATATGCGGGGATAAGATAGCAGTGAGAAATTGTCCGTGATGATGATGTATAAATGAGTCGCATAGTTTTGTGGAATTTTTCAGAGTAAATCGTGTCATGAAGTATTTTCAACTCAAGACTAAAAGTTTTGTCCACCGGAACAAAAAATTAACACCGTATCCCATCAAACAGGTTAATGGAAAGTTTACAATTTGAAAGCTGAAAACATCTCTTTTGTTGTAAAGTTTTGTTTTCAACCGACCCTCATTTGTCAATTTCTAGATGTAAGTAAGGCCGACTTAACTGTATCTGTAGTATCCTTTATCTCTTGTTTGATGGAATAGATGCGTTCAACATAGTCACCAAATTTTGATTTATTTAGTGAAAGAACATCATCTATATAGCGGAAAGTATATTTAAAGGATATTGCGAACTTCTTATCATTCTTACTAAGAAGTTTCTGTATGAAGTCAGCCTAATAATAATAAAGAATCAGTCGGCAAGAAGAGGGACCTAATGTGTTCCCATTTGAATGCCAACAGTCTGTTGAAAAACACGTTTTCCGAAATTAACAAATATGTTGTCAATCAAGAAATTAAGCATCTTGATAATGTCAGTTTCAGAGAATTTTTTGTTAGAATCAGAATGATCCTTTACATAGTAGGATTTGTCCCTCCCTAAGACAAGATAATTATATCTACGTTGGCCAATTTTTTTATGAAACAAAACAATACCAACTCTTTCAATTTGTCTTTTAGTTTGGAATGTGGAATACTTGTTTAAAGTGTAGAAAAGTCATATATTTTAATACTTTTACAAGATCATTATATGCAGTTGTCGGGACATTATATAGAGTGTTCACCAACATAAGGCAAGCCTGGTGTTCCATACTTAAACGGCATCATTCTACACTGACATGACTGATTCATGTAAGTTATAATGAAAAGTATGAGAAGTTCTGTTTGTATATTATGTAGGTTAATTGATTTTGTTTGTAGTCTAACGTCCAGGGGCAGATCTTTTATTCAGGTTTAGATCAAGTATATTTTTCGGACGTCCCAGATATGATTTATAATCGTTATTGCTAAGTTTGTTTAAATTGACAAGATGGTACAAATGGTCATATTTATACAACACTTTATTAATATCTCCATACATAAACACTGTACAGTTCGTTTGAACATTTTGCAAAACAGAATCTTAAATCATGTAAATCCAAGCAGGAACTTTCTATAACGTTAGTTTAGAAAATTCCTGATCCAAGACAAACAATGTGAATTACGATTTAAAAATCCATGTATTAAATGCATAGATTTATATTTATATTATGTTAAAATACAGTCTAATGGAATCTTTAGTAACCGCCCGTTTACTTTTAAGTGCACGTAAAAATAAACTTGTGAAATCGGAAGTAAACGCCCGTTTACTACTGACTAAACGCCGGTTTACTCTAGTAAACATTAGAAATTTCAATTTTGACCACGTTAAAACGCAATTTTAGTAAACGTGAAAATTAAAGTTAACTAACGAAATATGTGCATGCGGCGTTAACTTGCGTTTACTTTATGTAATGCTTGGTCTGCACCCAACTGTAGGTGTATCTGTATTTTTTGAATGGTGTCCATGACTTTCAAGATCATATTTTGCCGTATTTGTCCTTTTTTCTTCGAAATAGTCCTTTTACAGTTTTATCACTTATGTTCATCATTCAAAAATTGATTGGCATGCATATCTAACAAATAACACAAAATAACACATTTTAGACTGTATATTGTATATTATTAGTTTTACTGTAAAAGCTATGATTTTAATTTTCCAACCATGTATTTTACAATTCTATGTAGAAACCTTCTCAATCCGCCTGCATACGGAGTATATTTATTCAAGTCGATACCATATGACATGGTGTGTATTCCCTGTTAGACCTTTTCAACAATTGTCTACACCTACAGTTGAGAACGACTACGACAAGAAAGGTGTACGGGGACATCTCAAAGTAAAAACTGAAAATATTAGTATAAATCACTATATTGATTGTATTGCTTTATATTCATTTGGTTGGCAATAATACAACTTTCCAAAAGATTCCAAATGACATGGTTTTTTGGTTTTTTTTTTTATTTAGTATGAAGAAAAAAAATGGGCCTGAAATCACATGTTGTTGTACGTTATGCGTAAAGTCAAAATATCACATCCTTAACTAAAACTTCAACCGTATCAAATACGTACAAACAAAGATATTCAGGACTTGATTCAGGCACACAAACCATGCGAAGGAGATTTACTATCTAATTGGATAGATAAACCTCCCTCGTGTATAGTTAGAGATGAAATTTAAAAAGAATCATAAGTACGAAAAAATAGGAAAAAAAAACAAAAAAACAAAGCTTTGTCATGAAAGGGGAAATATTGAAACAAATGATGGCCGATGCCACAAAAAAAATATATATCAATGACAGTGTAACATATAAAGCCAACGATATTTGTTCAACAATGAACCAATTAAACTCCAGTACTAAGTAATTCCAGCTTCTTGTAAGAAACCCCAATCATTTTCGGGAGCGGGGGAAGGACTCTACGTCAAAGGTACAAGGTAGGTTGTTTCAAGTGACACGGACAATTATATCGGTCAATCAATTCGTGAGGATGACCAAGAAAATAGATAATCTAAGTAGATGGACTTCAAACTCCTGTTTGTCACTGCTTAAACAGATTTTGAAATGACAACATTCTCTTGAGTAACTAACGAGTTGAAATTAGATTTCAGCCGCAGGTATAAACAGCCTAAATGTTGTTACATTGGAACGAGAAATCAACTAGATTTGTCCCAATTCATCAAGAAAAATCCTAAACTTTAACATAGTATCTTGAAGCGGAGTAATCCCTTGCTGATAAAAAAAAAATACCGGTGTGCTATCTTTCTTCGACCTATGAAATCAATATGTGTTTACCCTCCCGAAGTTGAGTATGTACATCGGATTAGGTGAAGATCGGTTAAATACAACAACCGTATTAACCAGTGTGTAACAGACAGACGGACAGTCCAGTAATTATCTTTCATACATTTGAAAAATATCATTATAATTTTACTGATTTTTTTTATCGTTATTGTCATGCAGCACAATCTTTGATGGAAGACTTACATAAAAAAAAAACAGAGGCGGATTTTGGGGGAGACCCAGGACCCCCTTTTTTTTAGGAAAACATTTGGTTGGTTATAAAAAGAATTACTGAAGGGTGACGAGAGCGGTCCCTCTTAGACAGTCAATGGACCCCACTTATGAAAATTCCTGGTTCCACCACCGAAAAATTGGAGAAATATATTTAATTGATTTTTTGTTCGATATATCTTATATAGGTATATAGTCAGGACAGTATATAACCGCCAAATCGAATATTTATACGTTATGATAAGCATGGTGTTTCTTTTTCTTTTGAGACGATCACTTCATTTTACCTGTAAACTGTAGGTGTCATTGGTCGGTGTCGAGAGATGTTGAAAAGGTCTACTATGATTTCATGTTCAAAAGGAAGTTATTTAACCAAAATTCCAAGTGGTGAAAATATATCATCCGGTTTACGGACGCCATCACGATTTGGTTAACCGTAATGGATATTCACTTTACATAAGATAACCGGTATGTTTCTAACGACGTAAATACATTTTAATCACATTTTCCTGAAGTTGAACTACATAATAAGACTGATAACCTGTTTTGTACTTACATGAGCAATACATGAATCAATATCTTCTTACCATTATTGTCAGTTTTTTTTACTTATGTGTTTGAATGTCCCTTTAGTATCTTATGACTCGTTTTTACAGAATGAAAAAAGTTAGATCACAGCATAATCATTATGACATTCTTAGAAATCTTCAATAGGTCTATTTTTTATCAATCAATTAGATAGTAAAAATGTATCTGTTATCTATTTTTTTGTATCGTTAAAGGTCATAACACCTCACCAGATGTAAGCCATATCACAAACAGTCGTGCTGAAACTTTGAGACGCCAAATCGTTTCGTTACTCCAAGAAGTTGGCGGAGTTAATGAAAGGCATGAGGCTTTCCATATGCAGGATGACAAGTATTTGATTTTAATATAGATCGGGTAGTTGTATTAGAAACGTTTAAAATAATATGACCGGAAACTATTATCATTCGTTTTGTTTTCTTTTAGTTTGCTATTCGTACTATCAGTTTTAAAGTATTTTAAGGGTATGCAGCAGTCACAAATGCATCTTGTGTATTTTAAATCTTCGACAGTCCCTTAATACATTAAATGCTCTGAAAACGTTATTAAGGTTGCTCTTATTAATACAGCTGTTTCTAAAACCATGCCTTTTTTTGAGAGATCTATAATCATGCTAAAGTTTTAGTCGTAAAAGGACTTCCTATGCGAAATTGAATTGTCGATATTTACAAAAATGCAACCTAAAGGCGTTCTTTTTTATGTGTTACCGGTAAATCATTAAGTCAGGGGTTTCGTAATAACATATTAAGTTTTTCTTCCATATTGAAAGATTTGTAAAAAAACTTATTTCAAACGGGATAGAACATCCAATTTTTTACGGAGATGATTTTTATCAAACCCAACATGAGATGCGATCCATACGTTTAGTTTGTTGCATTATTGTGTGTAAAACAGTATTTGTTCGGAAATTATAAGAATCTGGTATTATCTGGGTTTTCTTAAAGTTTGATGAGCATTCGCTTTTTTAACTCATTTTGCAACATCATATACTATGTCAGTTGCAATACTTATTAAAAGTGAAAAAAGACTCGATAGTTCGAAAGTACATACACGTTACATTACTCCTGTGGTGAAATGAAGTAATGAAATTGTTTCGCTTTCCCTGAATATGTTGAAGCTTTACATATTAAACAAATTAACCGAGTTAACATCAAGCTAATTCTGTCCTATGTCTTAATTTTAATTGAAAAACGTACATATAATTGGGGTGATTCGTTCAATAGTTTAATGTATCAAGATATGATCAAGTAATAAGACATGACATATATGTGTGCTATTTAGCTGACGGGTTTTATTTTGCATACATAACAAACATATCTGATCGTATCTTGGACTGTAGCAGTGAAGGACGACAGAAGTAAGCATAGACTGCCTGAATTATTGGTTCGTCGAATACACATACTTTGTTGAAATACATTCTTTTAAAAATAAGCACACACACGTTTTTTTATAATTCTTCAGCATATTTTGTAATATCTTTTGGGATGATTTTTTTAGACAACAGTCTTTAAAAGGAATATTTATTTCAGTTCCAAGTTATCAAATGCACCAATCATAACTTCGTCATTCCACTATAATATAACAATGGCCATTTTCCTGACTTGGTACAGGATATTTCAAGAAACAAATGGTGGGTTGAACCTGGTTTTGTGGCATGCCAAACCTCCCGCTTTTATGGCAATGTTAAATTTAACATTAAAATGTCAACATTACATGACAGGACTACAATGCAAATATATGGGACAACATATAGAACAGAGAAACACACGAATAATACCTATCAAAGGGTACAAGGTTTAAATTTTAATACGCCAGACGTGCGTTTTTACCACACAAGACTAACCTATGACTCTCAGATGAAAACAGTTCGAAAGCAAAAACACGTAAAAAGTTGAAAAGCATTGAGGACGAAAAGTTCTAAAAGTTGTGCCAAATTTCTCTCCTGTGATGCACACTTGCCTCGACAATGGTAATACGTCGAATGTCATCGAGAAAATAGAAATATGGTCACTTTGATAACTATTTACACCACTGGGTCGATGCCACTGCTGGTGGACGTTTCGTCCCCGAGGGTATCACCAGCCCAGTAGTCAACACTTAGGTGTTGACATGAATACCAATAATGTGGTCATTTTTATAAATTTCCTGAGAACGAAACTCTGATTTTTTTGAAAAACTACGGATTTTCTTATCCCAGGTATAGATTACCTTAGCCATATTTGGCACAACCTTTTGGAATTTTGGATCCTCAATGCTCTTCAACTTTGTACTTGTTTGGCTTTATAAATATTTTGATTTAAGCGTCACTGATGAGTCTTATGTAGACGAAACGCGCATCTGGTGTACTACATTATAATCCTGGTACCTTTGGTAACTATTGGTCTTGGTCTAATTTGCAATCAGCAGGTTAACTATTGTAAAAATGGACAGACTGTTTGATTGTGCGAGCTGTACAAGTACGCAGTCCCGACTTGTCATAGTGGGGACGTTTAATCAAATGCATCTTGTAGAGAGAATGTAACGCTCTTTGTGAGTTTATTATAGATGAAATATTTGCAACTTGACATTAAGCAACCTACTATCACTCAATCTATTGTAGCGTTACTTGAATTTTATTCCTGGCGAGGCAAATGATCTTAATCTTGGTATTCGCTTTGAATTAGTTTAAAGACGTCAAATGCACACAGTGAGTGGACGGTCAATTGCAATATGAATCGCGAAAAAGTGTTAGTGTCCATACTATTTGTCGTTAACAAACTAGCCAAATGATCCTGTCTTTACAAACATTAAGATACATGCAGTTTTGTAAAGAGTAAACCTTTTGAACAATCATCACTCAATATACTTTCTACTATGCCCTACATGGTATATTGTTCTCTTTGTCTCTAATTGTGATGTTAAAAAAAATGGTGAGGCCGGACCGACCAATATTTGCGCAAACTAAATAGTTGGTGCATTGTTAAGTTCCTACGCCCTGATATTTCGTGTTACAAAAATAAATACAGAAAACGTGAGACATGGTGTTCACCGTTCAGGCGATACTTCATGGCATAGTTGGAAACGAAAGGGATTATATCCTTGTTCAGGCATACGTGTGTACTTCTTATATTTTGATTTTGAAATATTAAAATTGTTAGACAGAAAAGTGAAGAAATTTGTAAAGTTTAAAATTGCTACATTTAAAAAAAAATGACAGCTCTTCAAGTTTACGTTAACTTGTTATGTATGTCGATAACGATAATTATCGCATTTCTCATTTTATCTTTTTTTGTGATAATTTTTCATATCATGCTCCTCGCTTGAGATTGAAAATTATCGCTAAAAAACTACGGAGGCACGTGGCGTTGCTAATGAAATTGACATGAAATTGACAACGTCGTCATAGGTAAAATAGCGATAAACAGATTATCATTGGTCATCTCAACAATAATCTATAAACATTGCAAATTCTCTTTATAACTTTTCCTATGAATGTTTGACATTTAGTTGAAAGAATTCCTTCGAAGATTTTTTCCAAACAACGATTTCTTTTATATCTGCAGGGTTAGTAAAATTGGTATGACATGTATTCATTAAATATATAAATATCGCTCATTAAATATTTATCCAATTTTGTCGTTACATGTCTAATGTTGTTCTGCATTACTGTACCAGTTATCATTTGTAAAATATTAATAAGCTCTTGAACATATAGAGAATGAAGATTAGCATAGTTCATTAGAACCTGGTAAACAAATTACAATTTTTTTATATCAACTTCACAAATAAATAATGAGGAAAACAGTACATCGTTTTTAAATATAAGTTGTATACATATTATGATATTTTAATACTGTCGTACGAGGTGCCAAGTTGACATAGAATTCCATCCGTGATATTTAAATTCAATATGACCAACATTACATGCAAACTGTTCTTAAAATAAAGGGTGTCATAATTACTCTAATATACTTTTGTAAACTATTATAATATTGATACTATTTCTTATAATAAGATCAACATAGTGAAGGTAGATACAACTGTGCATCTTTTAAGATAAGAAAACATCAACTTCAAGCTCGTAAAGTGGGGAATCTCAAGTGAATCTAAAACGTGCCTTAGCAATATATATCATAGTTCATACTGTTCAAAAACTTCCAAAATTGCTGATATTTTTTAAAGTTTTGTATTACAGCATATACTACAATTTCCTCCTGGAAGAAACAAGTGGTTGTTATGATTTGTCGGATAAGAAAGAACGCCATTGTTTAATTATCAATAGAGTTACATTTAAAGGATCATCTGCTGATAACGACATGTCATTGATTGAGAAAACAATGAATTCCTTGCATTTTGATGTGACAAATGGGGAAAAGAAGTTGGAGATTAACAAGAGTAAGTTGTAAAATGATAAATCAATAAAAAAAAATGCTAGTACGACTGAAATGAAAAGGACAAAAATCAGTAGCATGCGTCAAAAAACTAAAAACAAAATACTCGCTAATTTTCAAATGAATTAGTATTTACTGCTACATCTTACCTCACACTTGTTACAATATTTCAGTCTAAAACGGTAGTTTTGTGCTGATCAAGAACTTTTCTTAAACTGAATTTACAGCAAGTAAAACAAAATAAAAAGTCACTAATTACGTTATGACTGTCCTCTCCATTGTGTCAAGATAAACCAGACTGATTAATCTGGCGTACGATTAAGCCATGGTCAGATTTTATCAGAGCTACTTAGACTTAGACTTAAGATTGTAAAATCGTGACCAGTCGTGTTAAAAATATCAATATTATACAGAAAACGGCTGAATTTCCCTGTGTGATTTTGAAGGCTTGCACCTCTCTTTTGAGTACATTCCGTAACACTTATAGGTTTTGTTGGTTTTTGTCTTTTAATTCAATAGCATCCTCATATTTGCGCCTGTCCCAAGTCAGGAGCTTCTGACATGTGTTACGCTTGTGTTTTTTTTTAATTTTTATTTTAGTTCATTTATATGTTTATGAGTGTGGCGACCATTTCACTGAATTTTGAACATGTTAGGACTGGGCTCGTCGTTAACTGATGTCGCGAAAAATATGTCCTAATCAGTTAAGCAGGCGAGCTAAATATGTGTATGCACTGTGGTATTTATAACAAGTATTGCTTTTGTTAATGGTATATGGTTGATTTAAATTTAATCAACCACTGATACAAGTTCTACTAAATCGTGTGTGGTAGTCCATGCACAGCTGCTTGTAATTGTTGAAACGGTTACTTTTTAATTGTATGCATCTTAGTTGTTTTTCTCTTAATAGAAAATGAGAAGGAAACACATAATGTCGGCTGCTTCTTCTGCTTTATCCTTATTGACGAGGAAGAATACACAACTGATAATCAAATTCTGACTGACACATTTTGTGCTGTGAAAAATGACAGTCGATTGCTGCATAAACCGAAAGTTTATATTATACAGGTAGGATGGTGGATGACTATAGGTTCATGATTATAGATCAAATCATTTTGTTTTGATCAAGTGACGAAAATGTCACAATTATTTGCAATCATTGTGAGAAACTAGATATGCAGTGTTTAAGATTTAAACTACTACTCCAACTAAACAAGAACAATAATTATAACTACTACTAATGATATCGGTTGCAACAAAAGAGATGTGTATATACTAAATCGCGATTAAAGCATAATAATGTACACGCATTATAAAACAACAACTCAACTATTACGAAAAAATACAGCAAAACTATTTTCTCGATGTTCAAATAGCATCAACACCTCGATTAATAAAACACACAAAAATAACAAATAAAAACAAGTATTGACACAAACTTCGAAAGGAGCATAAATGGAGACGTGGATGCAGTCAGTGATTCTATTCATATGTTTTATGCACCATGCGATTCTGTAATAAGTAAAAAGACCACAATCGGGAACAGGACACACTTGGTAGAAACACACATACAGACCTTCTAAAATTTAAACTGACAACATTCACGAGACACGCGCGGTGTATGCACGATAAATGCACTGTAAATGAACGTTCCACGAGACACGCACGATGAGCGATGGGCGTAAAACGATGGGTTAACGAAAAGATAACAAAGAATGATGAACACAAGATACACGCACGGTGAATGATGAATTATGAATGCACGAAACATGGACGGTGAATGATTCATTGACGAAATAATGATAAAAACTTAACACAAGATTCGTTAAGCCACTTCATTTAAAATGTCATTTAAAATTGATGTATGATAATCCTAATGTATAAGGGCATGCACATTTTAGATATCGCGTTTTCAGTGTTGTTTGGTCGTCAATTTTACTGACCGTTCAATGTCGTAAATAAGTTAATTGTCGTTGATCTTGTAATGTATTTCAATATCAATGAGTGTTTTCAAATTATAAAACGCACTGGTTTGTATGATTCAACTCGATATAAAATAAGTTTTTTTTTTAAATATTATAAATTGTTATAAATGTTATAGGATAAATGGAATTTTTACTTTTTTTATGAACAAATACCAGTATGATGTTGTGATTGCGTTTGAAAGGAAACTGAACTTAAATCGAGTTAACGATGATAACAATACTTGAAATTAAACAAGACTGAGATCGATATAGCTTAACTTTAAGCTTCAATTTTGTTTTATTTAACAATAAAATAACCATTAACATCGAAAGATCATATCAAGTAAAACTGTACTATGTAAATATGGATTGTGGGCTGAAATATGAATTCAAGTGATTTAGCAAATATTTTTTTTAGTTAAAAGGTCAATATAATAACGTCACACTTAATGTAGAATTAAGCAAACAAAAAAACATCGAAAGAGAGTGTCTTCATTTGAACTCATACCTATTCTCTTCATTATTATACTAAAGGCTTAGAAAAGGCTGGACACTTTTAATTTCATATTATAATGTTAAAGAATACAGACCTTATCCATATGCTTCACAGGCGTAGTTTGTAACTTTTTCAAAACACAGACACTGTGAATGTGAATGTTATAGTGTACGTTTGTAAGCAAAATAAATAATTTCACTGACAGTTCTTCTTTTTGTTAGCGCTACATGCCAGTTGATACACATACAACAGATGGTAACACTCCTGCAAGTGTGCAACTTGGACATGAAGTTCGATACTCAAAAGAGTCTGATGTCCTTATCGTTCACGTTTTAGCCGGTATTTATTATGTATATATTTCTTTGACTCCTGCTTTCTATTTTTTTCCTCCTCCTACTCCTCCCGCTCATCATCGTTTTTCGTTGCAACGTTATGATAATGGTTTAGATACATGTGTTCAAAATCCCTTTCGTATCGTTTGTTTCTCAGCTGAAAAAGAGTATGTTAAAATTAAAGTCAGTCTACATAATAAATGACATCACTTACTATTGCATCGGTGGCTTTCAGTTAAAAACACATGTAGGGTCGTTTCTAAATTTCTGGACACGGTAAACAATTTTTCCTTAAAAGGGAGGATGAGCTTTCCCGTTTAAAATAAGTTTTCTACAAGTACAAACTTCAAAACCAAATCTGTATATCTAAAAAGAATTTAGTAAAGGTTTTAAGTAATTTGTGGTAACAAAACCCCTGGCTTAAGAATTTACCGGTATTACATATATTAAAATCAAAAATGTCACAACAGACACGGGCATAGCAAACATGATACAAACACCATGAAATTGTGCCAAAGGATCATCGCCATCTAAAAAGGGTACATTAACAATAAGGAACAGAAAGTCGTCACTTTTGTCCTAAATTTTAGTGAGGAGTTTCCTGTTTAAACTGATATATCTAAATCTAGGAAAGGACAGTTATTATCGTTTAAATTTGATTATTTAATGTAAGTTCCATTGAGTAAATTTCCGAAAGATATTGAGAAATTCTTGATTATTTAATGAAAAAATATCATCAAGATAACGATACGTGTTTTGGAATTAATCAGTTACATACAATTTAGACGGGTTTTAACTTACATGTAGTTTAATCATAAGTTGTGATTCATAACATACAAACACAAGTCTGCTATCTCATTAGAGAAGAAGGCTTTAAATTAGTTGCAGCAAATATATTTGCATTTATAATTACCAAACTTAAATTCCAATTTAATTAAAAAGGAAAATATGTGTTTGACAAGATTGTGTGGAAGTGTAGTGTAAAGGGTAGAAAAGTCAAAACTATCAACAGAATCAAAAATACCATCAAAAGCACATAGTTTTTCTAAAACATCCAAAGATTTTTTTAAACTCCAAAGATAGTTAATTCAATATATTTTATTACATTGGTTTATGATAAATGAGGGACGAAAGATACCAGAGGGACAGTCAAACTCATAAATCGAAAATAAACTTACAACGCCATGGCTGAAATGAACACGACAAACAGACAACAATAGTACACATGACACAACATAGAAAACTAAAGAATAAGTACTCGAACCCCACCAAAAACCAGGGGTGATCTCAGGTGCTGCAGAATTGATGCAGATCCTGCTCCACATGTGACATCCGTCGTGTTGCTCATGTTATAACTAATCTGGTAAATAGTTTATTTCGGTAGGTTGCATTCATAAAAGGGAAGGGGATTGTAGTAATTCGTAATGGCGGCCGCAAAATTTGCGAAAGAATGATTTCAACTTCACCATTTGGAACTCTTGGTTTAATAGCTTCCTTGTGAGCAGCAGCCCTCTTCGATAGTAGTTTATTCCACTATTTTCATATATTTTATTACAATAGTGTATGATAACCTCTTCGATAGTAGTTAAGAAACTTGTTAAAAGCACTGAAAGGTTAGTTGCAAATTACCTACTAGAGGCCAAGACGAAACGATATTCTACTGGTTGTTTGTGTAGTGTAGGTAACCAATACATTGTACATAGTAGTGACCTTCTAATGTTCAGAAAAAGCCTTACGCTGTGATGTGGTTATGGTGTGTTTGTTTACTATATGACTATCTATGGTGTGCATAGACTTGAATGTATATGAATTTAAAATTTCATTATTAAGAACGTCCGTGTAGTATTTACGTAATACTTATGACATAAGTGTCAAATTGTGAATACAAACAACATTGAACAAGTTGTTAATTTCTGTGTGATTTTGGTCCCTTGTGGAATGTTGTCTCGTTGGCATACATACCACATCTTCTTTATTATAAGTATATACAAGACATTAAAATTTTAAAGAAAACAAGATATAAGAAAACGTGGTTTGAGTGCAAATGAGACAACTCATCCAAGTCACAATTTATAAAAGTAAACCATTATAGGTCAAAGTGCGGTCTTTAACACAGAACCTTGGTTCACACCGAACAGCAAGCTGTAAAGGGCTACACTTACTATTGTAAAACGTTTCAAACGCGAAAACCAACGGTCTAACTATATCTAAAACGAGAACCACATCAACAAACGACAACTAATGAACACCAGAGTCCCTAACTTAGGACAGGTGCAAACACTTGCAGCAGGTTCAAACGTGTCAATGGTACCAAACTTTTACTTTTATTTGAATCAATAGTGTATCATCACAACATATAAAGACACACTATAAAATAGCAACTGAAATGGCTTAACTCAATCAAAAGACATATAAATACAGGTGAACATACACTGAACGAATAAATTTGATCTATGATACAATGTTAATACAATCAATAAAATAAGGGATGATTAATTAAGTTAACAGTATTGTACCGCTGAAAAATGTTAAACACATAAAAACAAAAAAACCAACATAAACCTTGAACAAAAATCAGCAATTTACAATATTTGTTTACACAGGTAAATGTTAATAATTTTATACAGTATACAGGTATACAGTTTCAATAGAGTAAGGAAATATTATTAAAAAATGAATAATTTTGATATTAATAGAACGAATAAGTTAAAAAAAAATTAGTAATACCAAACACTTATCAAAGCTCGTATATAAATCAGATATAGCCCGAAAAAATTCAACATTAAATAACAAAAATGCATTACAAATAGTATCAACGGGTCAACTAACAAAAAGTACGATTGGAGATTACTCGCACTTACTGACAGCTAGTTTAAAGCCAAACACAATTAATTATAACAATCAAGCACCAGAGACTAAAATCAACTAAAACACATCCCAGAGATCTAGTATTTTAACGTCATGAACGGACACAGAAGTCATGACTTGTGTAATGCCAAAATAAATGCATCAACATGTATTGGATAGTTAAGAGTAAACCTCTTTATAGATGAAAACGAACGTGTGTGTGTTTTTATAAAAAGTTAGTTATGTTTTAAATTGCTGATGACAAAATCGATATTAGTGCCAATGTAAACTATATTCAAATATCTATTTGCAAGATTTGTAGGATAACCTCTACTGATAAGTTTGTTTGAAGGTACGACATGTTTACACGGATCACAAAGTGATTGTCGCACTTAAAGTACAATATTACCGTAAAATCTAAAATGTGAAATACCGTTTTTAATAAGTTTACTACAGCTACAGCCAAATTTACCAATCCAATCTGTGTATCTATGAAAGAATTCAGTAAAAGTTTTAAGCAATTTATGGGAACGAAATGTATAACTTAATAATTTACCAGTTAATGTTCATATGTGAAAGAAACTTGCTTACGAGTGTTCTTGTGGAGTTTATATAAATAGTTGTATAGACAATGATAGAAGGAACGATGTTTTATCCGCAATTTTTTTGTGTTTGTTGTAGTTGGTTATGGACAGATGAGTTTCGTAGAAATGTTTTCTAAAAAGTATCCAGAGCATGCAGACAGGGTACCTTTACTGGATTTTTTCGAGAGTGTTTTGCCAGGACAGTACAAAGACAAGTGGTTGTCATTACAGCCCACAATATGTTCTACCATGAGAAAGCATTTTGTGATTAAAAATTCCTTTCAGGAAATTCCGTATCCAGAAAGTAATGTATTTTCTTTTTTATAATTATATAATGTGTATATGTACAATGTCATAAGTTATGTAAGATATAATTTTACATTTTATATTCTGATGTAACAAACGTGCATACTTTGGTTTTTTTCGAACTGTAATTGCATATTTAAGTTTACCTCTTTCAATATACATCAGTAACTTGAAGAGTCAAAACAGAGCAAGATCATTCTTTCATAGCAGCTTATATCTCATTTTTATTATCCTTTGTAAGTGTGCTAAATGTTTTTTTTTTTGTTTTTTTTTCAGAAAACATATCTTTAAAATTTTGTAATCCTTAAATAAATTGAGCAGTTCCTTTCACGACAGTAACAAATATTTCATAAATTGTTAATACCAATAATTTTACTTGTAGAATATGTAAAAGAGGAACACAAACTGTGTACAAAGCTAGAGAAAATTGTCGTAACACTACAGGAAATTAGGTATGAAATAAAAATGAAAGCTTGAAATATTGTAAAAAAAACAGAAAACGTAATTATAAAATATGTAGCATACATTTGAAAAAAACATCTTGTTGACGTAATATTTCTAATACGGTATTATCAAGAAATTGATTCGTATGCTACACTGTCGCAACACTAGATTATCAGGAAAACTGATTAATGAATACCTCTTCTTTGTTAAAGCGAACTATGATAAATATTTTTGCCAAATAACAAGAATGTCGAAATCGAAACTAGTTGTCGGAAAGTTTTCTGATATTTGTGAATAATTTTAAAGTTCATTTCTAAAATTAAATTTTGCATACAGTGAAGTCTATAAAACATTTTGTATAATGTTGTTGACATAATATGTTGTTTTATAGGAATAAGTTTAATAACGCTATATCCTACTTGTTTAACATTTGTCATCCTGCTGTATCCTAGTTGTTTTACATTTGTCATCCTGATGTATCCTAGTTGTTTAACATTTGTCATCCTGCTGTATCCTAGTTGTTTTACATTTGGTATCCTGCTGTATCCTAGTTGTTTAACATTTGTCATCCTGCTGTATCTTAGTTGTTTTACATTTGTCATCCCTTATCCTAGATGTTTAACATTTGTTATCCTGTTGTATTCTAATTGTTTTCATTTAGTATCCTATTGTATCCTGGTTGTTTTACATTTGTCATCCTGCTGTATCCTAGTTGTTTTACATTTGTCATCCTGTTGTATCCTAGTTGTTTTACATTTGTCATTCTACAGAATCTTAGTTGTTTTACATTTGTCATCCTGTTGTTTCCTAGTTGTTTTACATTTGTTATTCTGCTTTACATGCTTTATCCTAGTTGTTTTACATTTGTCATCCTGTTGTATCCTAGTTGTTTTACATTTGTCATCCTGTTGTATCCTAGTTGTTTTACATTTCTCATCTTGCTGTATCCTAGTTGTTTTACATTTGATATCCTGCTGTATCCTAGTTGTTTTACATTTGTCATCCTGTTGTATCCCAGTTGTTTTACATTTGTCATCCTGCTGTATCCTAGTTGTTTTACATTTGATATCCTGCTGTATCCTAGTTGTTTTACATTTGTCATCCTGTTGTATCCCAGTTGTTTAACATTTGTCATCCTGCTGTATCCTAGTTGTTTTACATGTGTTATCCTGTTGTATCCTAGTTGTTTAACTTTTGTAATCTTGTTGTATCCTAGTTGTTTTACATGTGTTATCATGTTGTATCATAGTTGTTTAACATTTGTAATCCTGATGTATCCTAGTTATCTTTTCATTTGTCATCCTGCTGTATCCTAGTTGTTTTTTACGATACTTACGATTATGTTTTTATTTAATTTCTTTTAAATCTGCATCGTTAGACGCTCGCACGCATCTGTATATGACATTTGTTAGGTATTTATTACGGTTAGTTTATGTTTTTTACAGATTAGAATGGCCATACATTGTTTGAATATGCTTTAAAAAAGACGATGATATTCTGATGCACAACACAAATTGTTCTATGTAACTGTTATCCTTTACAATTCATAAAACCAACATGCAATCACGTATACAGTCTTTTACAAATTTTCCCAAATAAATTGTTGCACATGGGATATTTTCTATCTTTAATTCATGTGCATGGAAAGAGATGATGTCTACGGGTAAATAGGAAATTTAAAGATTAGATCTATAATGTTACAAAAATTAGGTGGGTAGTAGTTTAATACTGCACACAGTGTTCTGAAGTGTTTGCTTTCATGCCAAGACCTAGACAGATAACCATATGTTTTGGACTCACCTTAAAAAATATACTAAATTTAGAAAACTGAAAAAAACGTATAAATATGCAAATTTGGAAAGATAAAAAAAAACCAAATGATATGGTATTTGCATGTGTCTAATAAAACCATTTATTTATACCCCTAACCTATATTCTTAATAGTGTTGCTAATGACACTGGTTAAATTTGATAACATTTGAAAACTTAAATACTGATAAATTACTCATTGTAATGAAAATGTTTTTTTTTACAGGTTTGATAATAGTATTCTTAAAGTTCATTGGTATTATCCACTTGTACCACAAGTTTCGAAATATTGTCTGAACATAATTTTGACGCGACTAAGTTAAAACCTCGGAAGAATAATCCTTACAAATAAAAAGAAATGATTTTTTTTTTTTGCAGAAGAAAAAGATATTTATGTGTGAAAGATGGGGATAGCAATACCAGTGAAATATCAAAGTGGGTATTGTGAATATTTATATTATTTCCTCTTTATAACTACTGCCATTTGTTGTAGGATCACGTAATGTCTCTTAAAAAATGTAGTTAAAGAAACACTTGATGATGATGAAGATGGTATTTCGTCGAAACCAATGCTTTTGAAATATTGAACTAAATGAAAACAGAGAAGCACTTTACTTGCATTTATAGATATTCGAACATGCATAAACCATAATTTGATATGTAGTTTACAAAACGGATATCGTATAATGGATAAATAGAAAAAATGTTATTTCAATCTCTATCCTTTTCTAAAAAAATCTGAAATTGCAAATGAAATTGTTAAATGATTATTGTAAACTTATAACTTTAGAATGGACATCTCTGAGGAGTAAACAATTTCTAATATCAAACTTGTTCTTAACAAGATTTTGTTGTTAATATGACTGATAGAAATTAACTGACTATGACAGAAATCATATAAAGTTGCACTTCGTTTTTTTGCTACAGCTATTTGTCAGCACACAGGTTTAATGATTTCCTATTTGTCATTAATTTTTATTCGTTTGGGGTATAAAAATGAAAATAATGATAGTTTCACAATTCAAATTTATTTCAAACTTTAATGTAATATGAAATGAACACATCTGTATAAGTCAGATGAAAATCTATAAGCTGATGTAAATAGTAGTAAGTTTTATATCACACTTGCTGTTTATTTATGTTAAATCAATCATGCTGCAAATTTGTGAAATGGGATTTTATTTTTTTCTAAAACAAAATGCACTTTATTCGAAATTCTATGTTAAAAGTTATTAAAAAATATTTACCTAAAAATTGTCAAATCAAAGAAAAATGATATGGAATTCGCATGTGTTTGGTCAAATCATTTATTTGTACCACTCACTCAGTGTTTTCAAAATTGTTTGGCTAATGACACTGATTGCATTGCTTACACATGCAGCACACTTAAAAACTAAAAACGAATTCTTTACATTTAAAGAAAAATCCTTAATATTAAATACTAACGAATGTTTTTTAAGCAACATTGATAGCTCTCATTGTAAAGAAAATGTGGAGGATGATGAGCTGTCCAACACTGATTCAGATCCATATATATCGTGAGTATTTTGAATGCTTTTGAAAGCACATGTTATTTGAAGCAGGATTGCATAATTACTTTTTTAATGTATGAAACAAAAGAAAAACAAGATTTACAGTGAATCCAAACAAGACGACGTACGGTATTGTTGTTTTTGATTGATGATGATGATGATGATGATGAATGATGATGATGATGATGATGATGATGATGATGATGATGATGATGATGATGATGATGATGATGATGATGATGATGATGATGATGATGATGATGATGATGATGATGATGATGATGATGATGATGATGATGATGATGATGATGATGATGATGATGATGATGATGATGATGATGATGATGATGATGATGATGAGGATGAGGATGATGATGATGATGATGATTTTTTTCTATTTGTTGAGAACTATAATAAAGAACAAACCACTGTTTCACTTCTCAAATATGTTTCATATGTTTGTTAAAGTTGAAGTGGACACATCTGAATAATTCAGCTGGAAAACGGTAGTCTGATGTAAATAGTAGAAAGTATAATACCACACTTGCTGCTTTTGTATATGTCAAATAAATCATACTTCCAATTTTGTTAATTTGGGTTTTGTTTAACAAAAAACATTTATTTGCAATTATTTACTAAAAGTTATCAAGAAATATCTACCTACAAATTGTCAACTTGTCAAAGTAAAAAAATGAAATGGAATGTTCATGTGTTTACTAAAATCATTAATTCGTACCCCTCACTGATTGTTTTCAATATATTGGTGGATGACACTAGCTAAATTGGTTACACATTACTCAAACACAAATCATCGAGGGAACATGTTTTTTTACCAAATTTTAGTTTGGTTATCATTTCTTTTGAGTTATTTCATGATTTCCACTTTTTTTTTCATGTTTTTGAAATATTTCCCGATCAAGAGTTCAACAGTATGGTATGGAATTTAAAGATCAGGAAATGGACTGTATTAATCCATTTATGCGGTAAGATTTGTAATATAATCCAAACTGGAAGGGGTTTTGATGATGATGATGATGATGATGATGATGATGATGATGATGATGATGATGATGATGATGATGATGATGATGATGATGATGATGATGATGATGATGATGATGATGATGATGATGATGATGATGATGATGATGAGGAGGAGGAGGAGGAGGAGGAGGAGAGGAGGAGGAGGAGGAGGAGGATTGTTATCATTGGTTGAGAATCAAATCAAACATTTTTTGCAAAAAGGAAATAGTATCTAGGTATTTTTGGAATCCTGAAAATATGGATATATCGAAAAAAAAAACACATTTAAATGTAATGCACTGGTTGTTTTTTTTCAGCAATTCTGATTATGCAGCAGTTATGGTTGGAATTGAAAATCAACGACAACAACATTTACCAACCCCAAGGTATTTTAAACATTTTATTGTATTAAACTCTTAACTATGCAATGTGTCGTTGAAGTAAATCATTTTCAAACTAAAATACCATAATTGAGTATATGCCATATGACTTTATCAAGTAGACAATGCATAGACACATAATCATATTTAATCGGCAAATTAAGCATCTCAGTAAAATGCAAATTATTATGCAATGTGTTAACAACATTGAATAAAGTCGAATACAAACTGTTTACATTTTAGGTTTTCATTTACAATTAAAACAAAACAATACTTATTTAGAAACAAACATAGTATACGGTTGTCACCAAATAAATACGAAATATGTGGCATACTATCCAAGTTCACAGACATTGACGAAAAGAGCATGTGATTATACGAATGCAATATAGATGATGATGATGATGATGATGATGATGATGATGATGATGATGATGATGATGATGATGATGATGATGATGATGATGATGATGATGATGATGATGATGATGATGATGATGATGATGATGATGATGATGATGATGATGATGATGATGATGATGATGATGATGATGATGATGATGATGATGATGATGATGATGATGATGATGATGATGATGATGATGATGATGATGATGATGATGATGATGATGATGCATTTAAAATTTTGAATCTTGAATTGTTATCAATGGTAAAGAAACAATTGAAAACCAAAAATTACGAGTACTTGTCTTAAAAGATATACTTACGTCAGATGGAAATGTATATAATTTTAATCAAACCGCTTTAAAAAAAGAAAAAAAAAAGTATCCGATTATGTATAACCGATATTCTTTGGTGTCCAACAAAATGGGCACATTAAAACGAATACAACATGTAATGCATTGGATATTATTTTTTAAGCAGCAATAATGATTGCTCGATTGTGGTTGAGAGCGAAGATCGACCACAACAACATTCACCAACACCAAGGTTATTATTCTCTTAGCTATTCAATGTATAGATGAAATATAGTATTATCACACTATCATGTCATAATTGAGATATAATAATAACAATAACAAATAAATAAGGATAAATTTATTTGCACTAAATATTTTCTCCATATACCAAAACGTATATGAGAGGATCATATCATGATTGTTCATATAACGTAAATAATTAGACGATGCTAGACACATACTCATATTCAATCTGCAAAAATAAGCATCTAAGTGAAATGCAAACTATAATGCAATGTGTTATAAATCTTGAATAAAGTCGAATCATCTTTTTTTTTAATTTTAAGTCTTGATTAACAATCAAAACAAAACAGTAATTATTAAAGAAAACACACAACAATAATAGCATACGGTTATCACCAAATACATACGAAACATGTGGCATAATATTCAAATTCACAGACATAGTGCATGTGATTATACGAATGCAATGTTGATGTTCGAATCAGATTAAAATCCTCTTTGACATTGTATTGTCCAATCAAAACACCATTATTGCTTACAGATGGCAAGTTTTACGTTATAAGGACAGATGTTGTAGTATCTTATGAACGTTAATTTTATGGTATGTATGAACACATATATTTGAGTTTTAATAAAGTAAAAGCCCTATTTCAAATTAAATGTTCAACTTATTTTTATAATTTGTTTCTATGTAATGTATTGCCGATATTTTAATCAGTTAGCTACTGATTTTTGAAACACGTGTGTGTGCATTACCTGTTATTGTCCTAATATATACTCCTGAATTTCACAACGATTGCATATCTGCAATTATAAATTAAATTAATATAAAGATCCATTTTGTTCCATCTTGTGATCAATGCATTTGGCAATCGCCAATAGCGGTCAGCAGGCTTTAAGAATATCAGTTGTTTGTCCTGTTAGTGAAATGCGTTTTGTTAAAATATACTTTTTCACATTTTGGTATTGTGGAAAATGTTGTTTGTGCTGTATTTAGACCCTTCTACAACGAAATTGGTTTTGTATGTACACGTATACAAATTGCAGTTTTCATCCAACGCAATCATAGGTTTGAACGTAGTTTTCAATTTAGACTCGTTTGCATTTTTTCGTTTGGGCTTGTATCATATTTTCTCTGGTTTATATGATCCGTTCATCCTATTTTGACATTTAAAAATCAAAAGTCTAATCAAATTGAGGTGAATTATATGGCCTTCAAAATACCGTTTCGATCCCTAACATCACTGAAGAGATGTTCATTGTCGAAATCCGGATCTTGTGTACACATTTTTGCACCTCATGTTTGTGGTATAACATCTTTGAGAAAGTTTATTGTTTTCTGTTTAGTATTAAATTGATATTAAGATCCATCTTGTTACATCTTGTGATTAATTTATTTGGGAATCGCCAATGGCAGTCAGCAGGCTTTAAGAACATCAGTTGTTCGTCCTGTTAGTGAAATGCGTTCTATTAAAATGCACTTTTTTACATGTTTTGTCTTTTGGAAAATGTTACTTGTGCTGTATTTGGACCCTTCTACAACGAAATTTGTTTTATATGCACACGTAAGTAAACTGCGGTTTTTATCCAACGCAATCATAGTTTTCAATTAAGACTCGTATAAAAAAAAGTCAAACTGAACATCCGGTAAGGTGCTTGCACAATTTAAAAAAATTGTTAAACACGACATAGGCTATATGACTAATTACAACATAGTTCAAATGTTTTAAACAAGAATAATGTGCGATATGAACTAGCACAATTCTTAAGCTTTAACGGTGACGACAGTTATGATGTTACAAGAACGATTGCGTCAATAGGAATTCCAAATAAACAGCACTGAACGATCTAAATTTGCAAATATTTCAAATTTGACAGCTGTAGAGTAGTTACAACAGAGTCTGTGTATTTAAACATCGCAAACAATTGCCGTTAAAATATAATAATACATTTTTACTTAGGTTAACTAGTTGAACGTGGATTGGTACTTTTACATCCCTTAAACAATTTAAGCAATTTAAATTGTTATATGCAACAGATTTATTTTAGAGATGAGTAAAGTAGAGAAATAGAAACTGAGATTGTAATAATAAGTAATATAACCCAAATGTAAAGCACTGCATGGAGTCGAACTACATCTTTTCATTTATCTCATTTGGTGCCAACATTGTTAATTTTTCTTATCTAACTGTTTAAAAACTTGCATTTTCATCAATATTTAATTTCGTGGTTTTGCCGATCTCTGTTTACATAGCCCATTGAAATATGCTATTCGTTGAACATATGAATTCGTGGTTCACCTGTATCCACGCACCCACGAAAATTGGTATCTATCGAATAATAATGAACACTCAGTATATAAGTACGTCTGAACCAGTGACAAATCATAAACAGATGTTATTCATCAGATTACCAGCAATAATGGGGATACTAGGCTGACAACACATTCTGTAAATATAATTCGTCTAAACATCCGCCCACCAATGGTAATTGTTAAAGTTGCTTTAGTAATTTGTTTGTTCTTCCCTTGCTGAGATTCAAATGCGTTCTACTGAGCACGTGGCACCAACTAGCCTTGCACTATACCCGACGCACTAGACCACTCTACCACCTAGGCTCCTACAATAATAAATCTTTCGGTGGCCGGATGTTACCTTTCCTCGTCAGTTTAAATCTAGCGTCGTAATACAGTATATGATATATAAGGCATAAAATATATGATGAAATTGCATGAATATATATATACTGGTATACTAACACAAATTTATATAGACTACTTGATGTTTGTTAATGACGGTAGGGTGGATCATGACTAAACATGATGGTAAATTTAAATCATTGTATAAGAGGGACCATGAAACCAACTATGTTTTTTTTTTATTTTACTGACAAAATTAGTATAATCATATTCGAAGTTTAAATGATTCCACTGAATGGCATGCTTAGTAACCAATAGACCTTTTTTTTATATCAAGACATAGTGTTTGCTATTAGTGTCATAGTTTGTGCGTTTTTTGCGTTATAATAAATATTTATAGCAACAACATAATTTTTCTTCATTATTTTGCAGATTGCAAAGATAACAGATGCCTTTGTTTTTTCATGAACTATATGTCAAAACTTATTAAAATTTCAAGCAGCACATATTATAGATGATATATGTCACATAACTTAATTCAAACATCATTTTTTTAAAGAAGTTCAAGAGTTTAATTTGATTCATAATTCGACAACAAGGATGCGTTCATACAATTGTTTTTTACTAATCAACAACAGCATGATATATGTGTTGCTCAAATCGGAATAATTATTTGTTTTTTAGTGTATTCAACTTTTTTTTTCATTTGACGATTACATTCAATTTTGTACAATTTAGTATTCATAGAGAAGAACGAGTTTTACAATATATGACACAACGGCAGACAACATTTTAAAGGGACACTTTTTTAAAGTCATGTGCTGAAATAAATAATATATATATATTTATTTGTATTTCAATATTCAAACAGAATGTTTGTCTTTTTATTCCGAAATAAAACTACTTAACACGTTGTTAGTTCATAAAACGTGTGTATGATATTGAAATAACTCTGCTTATCTGCAATGAGGTTATCTATTCGATTTTGACTTTTCTCAAAAAGTAAATGGTGAATATTTTGGCATATTTAATATCCTGCATTAACTACTATTCACTGTTTATAATCAGATCAAATTTCTTTCTAACTTGTTTTTTACATCCTCAGGAAAATTTGGCTAATTGGATCGAAGCGATTCGATCAAATTTTATAGGAGTTATCTACCTTTACGAAATAAATTTGTTGGTATGTTTTTTTAACTCATAAACTGTAAACTGTATTACCCTGGAATGTTTTTATTAGAGGCCTCTGGGTTCTAACTTAGAAAATTAGGTCAAGATCAAAGGTCAAGGTCAAGTTCTCAATGTTGACTTTTCCTTATTTCGGCATTTTCTCCAACACCTTTAAAAATATGTATAAAAGAACAAGTGCAAAATGTTTGCTTAATTGTAATCCAGAAATGTTACATAAGGTCTGAAATAATCTAATGGCATCTTCTAGAAGTTGGTCCCCCTGAAATGTGTAATTATCAGGTTTATTAATTATTACTTCAAATTAGTTCATTATATAGCCATATGACTTTTACCAAAATGTTGGGTGACATATGTTCCTGAAAAATACCAACCGGAAGTGACCTTGAGAAAACAGGAAGTAGTCATTTTAGCACATTTTTCGTGAAAAAGTACTCGGTTAGAAGGTAAAAGTATATAGAAATTTCATATTTTTGAAATCACTGTTGAAGAAGCTGTCATATGAGACTGAAAGTGACAATTACTTCACCGGAAGTAGCACATTAACTGCCTTATTTAACTCAAAAGTATATGAAAACCATTCATGTATTGAATCAGTATGAAGAAACTTGCTTCTTTTATAATTTCTTTGATTTGGAAAGACTTTCAATTGTTCTCTGAACAATTGGTTTTTAATTATTATTAATTTAATTTTTTTGCCAAATTTTGTTCATACGATAACTGTTTGTTTCGCAATATGTCACTTAAATATTTCTCATATTGTATCGTATAGTTTGTGCACTTTTAAATTTCACCCTGCTAAGCCGAACCGTTTTCTTTATGTGCATCTCCTTTGTAACAAAAAATATATCGACAAAATTTATTTTACAAATTGTTCGTTCCATCCTCAGTAAGTTTCGGCTTATTTGGATGGAAGCGATTCGATGAAATTTTGATAGGAGTTATCTACCTTTACAAAATAAATTTACCCGTATGTCTTTTTAACTCATCAACAGTTAACTGTATAACCCTGGAATGTTTAATTTGAGGCCCTTATGTCCTAAATTATAAAATGAGGTCAAGGTCAAAGGTGAATGTCAAGTTCTCCATTGTGACTTTTGCTTGTTTTTGCATTTTCTCCGACACTTTGAAAGATATATATATAAAAGAACAAGTGCAAAATATCTGCTTTATTGTAATGAAGATATGCTACATTTAGTCTGATACAATTTAATGGCATCTTATAGGAGTTGGTACCCCTGAAATGTCTCGATATGAGGTTATTTGTTTATAACTTCAACTAAGTTCATTAAGGCATTTGACCTTGAACAACAGGTTCGTGGACAAATGACCTTGAAAAATGACTACCGGAAGTGACCTTGAGAAACCGGAAGAAGCCTTTTTTGCAAATTTTTTCATATAAAAGTACTTAAAATCCATATATTTTGCATATAGATACATAAACTGATAACTGAAGACTATAAATGACTTCTAACAAACTGGAAGTGGCCAATTATCTCCCATTCTACGTACAAAAGTATATAGAAACTATATATTTTTGGAATCAGTGTGAAAGAAGCTATCATATGAGACCGGAAGTGACATTCATTTCACCGGAAGAAGCATATTAACTCCATTATATCACTCAAAAATATAATTATACCATTAGTTATCGCATCAGTATGAAGAAACTATCTTCTTATCAAAATTTCTTTGATGTGGAAAGACTTTCAATTGTTCTCTGAACAATTGTTTTTTTTATTCTAATTTTGTTTTCTATTTATATACAGTCGAGGCAAATAGGAAATTGCATAATATTGTAAAATATCCTGATTTAACTCATTATTATGAAATTTCATAATATTAGTTAATCGGATAATTTTGTAATTATATTATGGGATTTCGTTATTCATAAAATTATGGAAATACTTAAGATAAGAAAAGATTATAATTCTAAATATTTTTTTCGGTCGTTTTTTTGGCCCCGTGACTAATTTTGGGAAATTTCAAGAAAAAAAAAGTAATTTTTTGAGTGGCGTTTATACCAGGTCATAATGAACAACTGTCAGATTTTCGTCGACACGACTTAAATTCTCCCGACACTAGCCTATTTGTTTGTTGAAAATAATTTAACAATGGGAAACAAATATTATCGGTTTAAAATACAACATGCGGTTATTGTTCTTTGATAAATCGATGTTTTAAAAACTAATCTAAGGTTAAAGGTGTGTTTTTATTATATTTCTAATCTTGTTTGCATGTGATTTACAGCTGCATACTTCACTGTCATTGTTGAAATCTTAAATTATCTAGTTTAAGACTTTTGAAATGAATATACTTAAAAAATCTTTACAGGTGTATCTAACCAATTGTCTGCTGTCACGTTGAAACAATAAAATATCAAAACACCAAATAAAATATTATTTAGCAAAGTTCATTTAATGCATAACGATGTATTTGTTCACTAAAACAATAACAAATAACACAAATATTTAACAGCATTAATCAAATGTCTAATCTTTATTTTATAAATAGCGATATTGTCTTTACCGCGTCTAGACACAATCTTTTTAATTTGAGAATTATTTTTGAAACATTTTACAGTATTCTTTAAAATTTGTTGATTAAGCTAGTGCAAATAGGATGATGGAAGTATTAATTATATTTTCAATATAAATTACTTCCATGATCGGATAATCATGATAAGATTAAATCGGAAGATACGGCAATGAAGTACATAATGATGTATCATACTTTATTTTCATCACTGTTGTCCAGATATGAAGCGTGTAAAACATGTAATAACAACTCACCTTAGTATAATTAACACCATAATTTACTGTTTACAAACAAAACGATTGCAGAAAATGTATGATGTAGTAGAAGTATTTGTATTAAAAAATACATATTTTTAGCGAAACAATTGGTATACTCACAAACGTTTTGATTGAAATGATTTATTAAGTTTTGAATATTTTATAATTGTAAACTTTTATATTAAATGTACATTTTATGTTTATTATATAATTTGAAAGCGGTGTTTTGTAAATATCTGCATTTACAATATCGTCTGCCAGAAAACATTGTTTGTGATTTAGTTAAGACAGAGAGCATAAAAACAGGTAAAATTAGTATAATAAATATACATAAGCCTTTAGAATAATATTATACTTATATTACAATTATACACAAATTAAAAAATATCTTTGTATCAGAAAATTATATAAATTTAGCTTGAAAATTGATATCGCATAGAAAAATTTAAATTGAAAGTCCAATGTAATTAAAATATTGATTTCGTTATACAATATATGACTATGTAGTATAACAAAGGATACACAGGATGCCAGTTATATATGATTTTGTTTATAGAAAAGTAATTTCAATGCTTAAATTACTTCACCAAATGACTCCTGGATATCATTTAAGATACAACCAGGCAAATGCTTATTGGCCTGATACAATTATTTCGGAGTGGATTTCTTTGTGACAATGCATATTAAAAAAAATCGGAATTTAGTATATGAGGTCCATTATCACTAAACTAGTACTCAATTTTGTTAAGGGTCCCGCTGCGAGATTTTCTCGCTGTGTTGAAGACCAATTGGTGGCCTTCAGCTATTTTCTGCACTATGGTCGGGTTGTTGTCTCTTTGACACATTTCCTATTTTTATTCTTAATTTAATACACCGGTTCCACGAGTGTGTAACACAAATTGGTTCCGACTGAAACAAGTTACTCTGTAATAACGCTTTAATTTCACATAATGTAAAAAAACAAACTATGTTAAAATATAATGGCATACCGAAGAAAGGTTGCAGTTAATGAAAAAAGCCTGAAGATTCCATACGTTTTAGCCATTAGCCTTTTTATTGGAAATAAACTACTAACAAACATAACGCTTAGATTCATAACGAAACTACAAGTTTCTACTTTTTCTATATTATTTTTTCCCTATCGCTTGTACAAATTGTTCAGTCCGTCAGATCCTCACTTTTATATATTTTTTTTTTAATTCGGAGGTCTTTTTAGTTTCAGTTTATTGCTGTGCCAAATACTCTTTTTTTTGTATTTACTTTTTGATTGTTCATTTATTCCAGACATTAGCAATGTGAGTTCGTATGAAATCATGTTTGTCATACGAATGTCGGTTATTTGAAGGACAGTCTACTATTATACATCATTTTTATTTTGAAATATTCTAAACATGTTTTAACTCGCATATCTACTGTTTTTGCTTACATCTCGAATCTTTCAAATCGCACTTTACTTTCGTAACTCACAACTAGACTTTCTATAAATAAGAAATGTAGAATTTTATCACATTATTAATGACTTTCTTTACATTCGTTGCCTCACAATGTAAAACTGTGGTTGTTATTTAAGAAGAAAGTCTAAAAAGAAAAAGAAGTAAATACAAACGAACAAATTTACAAAATCAATTACAAGTAAAATTAAGAATACAGGAAATAGGAAAATACATTGATACGAAAGACAAGTTTGTAAAGAAGAAGACGTACTAATGATTTTGTATCTGAAATTTTATAAAAAAAAATAAACAACCCATATGGAAAGGCGAGTAAAAGAAAAAAAGGGGGATAAGGATCTGGAACAAGACACTTTTTCGTGATATAGGCGCAGATAAAACTTAAGATACATGTCAAAAATCGTCAATTGATCAGATATTTGTGATATTTCATTATATACTTATTTCATCCAATTATATGTTTGTATTATATATCGATATGGCATTCCATCTGCCTTTTGTCAAACTTATGAAAATGCGGTATGCTTTTCAAGGTCAGATAAATACGATATGGCTGAGATATCTTATGTATTGCTCCCATTCAAGAATACATTGCCATTCTATGTTGTATGTGTATCCCTATCAAACAGCTGAATTTATACATATTAATATTCTTGTTTTTACCGGAAATTTATTTTCAACAAGTAGAATTAAATTAACGCAGAACTTTGATATTTTTGTTTTGTGTTGTTCAATAATCATAATTATATCTTAAATTTTAAATATAAATAGATTGACCATGATTAGTTGTTTGCATTATCATTATAAATCAATGATAAACAAAGATATTGTATATGTTATATACTTTAACGATTCACTAATCGAAAGCGGTTGCATAATTTACAATGAAAAAAAACACACTTAACTGTATTAACTTATAGATTATGTATACTGTGGGAATAATCGCGATAAATCAAACACCTCTCACATGTCAACACTTTGCCATTGGGGTTTTCCTACCACAAATATTTAAATGTAAAATTTCTAGCGAAATATGAAGTGTTATCCAGTTGAACAAGTTGTAGAATACTGAGATAAATATATTTATTAAAGGTATTAAGTCACATGACGTTGTAACGGTCAAGTGATTGTTTACTAAACACACGTGTGTGTGTGTTTATATCAACCACATGGTGTGTGTTTACGTTCAATTTGATTGGATGGCATATACCCGTATTGCCGGTTTTACGGGTAAATGCCCTCCTGATTTTCGTGAAAAGCATGATTAAGTATTACTTAAGGGGGTAGTTTGAGAAAATTAAGTTATTCGAAGTTTGCCTATAGTTCAACGTAGCAGCATTCGTTATTGTGGTATGTATGACTCAGAGAAACTTCTAGATTCCGACCATGAATCTTTGCCAGCTGGTACTAGTGTACATTCGTTGCGTGATGGTATTTCTGCACATCATACTGGGAATCACGACTTGGTGGATACTTTTTCTTTGTTTAAAACCTATCTTGATGGGAATATCGCTACTCTACACAAAGATTTGGCAGTTGGCAACGAGAATTTTGCTACCAAATTCAAGCAGGAAGTTTCAGTCAAACTCAAAGTGAAGGCAACCAGATACAATTCAACTTTAATTGTGAAATCATGGCCGACCTTGTTAAGCTCCAGACGCGTATTCCTGATGAAGATGCAGCTTGTCCTAAATTGGTATCTGGAGCTATCCTTAAGGTTAAGAAGCGAAATAAACTCATCCGCATTGCAGACAAATCTTCCGCAGGATGGAAAACCGTCCGTGAATATGAAAGCGACGACCTTTCCTCCGACTCTGAAGATGAGAAGCGCATTCGTTCTGCAGAAACCCGTGCCATTAAGAGTATCAAGGAAAAGAAAAGACCTCATCCTTATAGAACCGCTACAGCTACTGTTTCTGCTCCTTCTGCACCTATGCCTAATCAACATAACGTTAGACAAAACAGCCATCAACAGCCGCCCTTTCGGTCCGGCAGACGGAGGGAAACCTCATCTCAGGACATCTGTTACAACTGCAACCAGCTTTTTCACTGGCGAACTCAGTGCCCCCTCCTATTCAATACAAAACCAGGTGTCTCAGGGACAACAAGGCAACAGAATTAATGATAAGTATTTTTATACTACTTTTTTTAGATGAAAGTAATCTTTACGGACAGTTTGAACTGTTTATGTCACATGCAAAATATTTCGATAATATTGATATTTCATCTGTTGCAAAAGGGGTGAAATATAGTTTACGCAAGCATTTACAATTTTGGAAACATATAGGTGCTAATTAATTTGTTATAAATACTATCAAAAATGGGTACGTTATTCCTTTTTTTGCAGACTCCTACATCTATGTCATTTAAGAATAACAAATCTGCTAATGTTCATTCTAAATTTGTAAATGAAGCAATTTCAGAATTACTTGATATCGGATGTGTTGTTGAAACTCCATTTCAACCATTTGTTGTAAATCCGCTTAGTGTTGCAGTTCAAAGTTTCGGCAAACAATGTCTGATTTTGGATTTAAGTGAACTGAATGTTTTTATTAAAAAAGATAGAATAAAATTTGAAGACTGGAAAGCGGCTTTAAACTATTTCACAAAAAATTGCTATCAATTTAAGTTTGCTCTTAAGTCTGGTTATTTTCATTATGACGTATGCACTAAACAACAAACATATTTCGGATTTTGCTGGAACAATAAATTTTAATGTTTTACAGTGTTAGCCTTTGGTCTTTCATCTGCTCCATATCTATTCAATAAATGTTTACGTCCAATCGTAAAATACTGGCGAGAAAACGGCGTAGATATTGTACTTTACTTAGATAATGGACTTGGAATGGGGAAAAAAATAAACAAGAAGCTTCCGAATGTTCATCTTTTGTAAAAACGTCTTTGTTAGAAGCAGGGTTTTTTATTAACATGGACAAATCTATTTTTGAACCAGTCCAATGTTTAGAGTGGTTAGGTTTAGTTTGGAATTCGTCTGATTTTTAAAATGATGCTAGGGTATTTTCAATCCGTCTATCTGATATACTAATTGAAAAATCAGACGAATTCCAAACTAAACCTAACCACTCTAAACATTGGATCAGATAGACGGATTGAAAATACCCTAGCATCATTGGTTGATGTTTTGAATAACTTTCCTAATTTCACAGCACGATAATTGGCTCAGGTAACGGGAAAGGTAATTTCTATGTATCCAGTCATGGGTAACATAACTAGTTTAATGACCCGTTATTTACACTGAGCTATTAAAAACAGAATAAAGTGGGATTTAGAGTTAATATTGGAATGTCCCGATTGTGTATTCAATGAGCTCTCATTTTGGCTGAATAACATACTAAGATTGAACAGAAAACATTTTGCAGGTTATTCTTTTCCCCAAGTGGTTGTATATTCTGATGCTAGTAATGTAGCTGCTGGTGCTTACTCGATAGGTATTGACTCTAATATTTTTCATCAGATGTGGACTTTACAAGAGTCCATACAGACTTCTACATGGAGAGAACTTCAAGCTATTTTGTTGGCATTGATGTCTTTTAAAAACCGGTTAAGAAATAAATGTGTTAAATGGCATACATATAATAATAACTGTGTTTTCATTATTCAGAAAGGAAGTACAAAAGTACATTTACAAGATAGCTATGAATATTTCTAAGTTGTGTTCTGAATTTAATATTACGTTAGATGTTGCTTGGATCCCGAGATCTGAAAATACTAAAGCTATTTATATTTCAAGAATGATTGATATAGAAGACTGGGGAACAAGCATATAATTTTTTTTAATTTATAGATGATATGTGGGATCCGCATACTGTGGACAGGTTTGCGAGTAATTTAAATAAAAAATTACCCAGGTTTAATTCTAAATTCTGGAATCCAGATGTTGAAGCAGTTAATGCGTTCACGCAAAATTGGAATAATGAAGGTAATTGGATTGTTCCTTCAATTTCTGTTGTCTGCAGAGCAATTTAGCATTTGATTTTATGTAAGGCTAGAGGCACTTTGATAGTTCCAAAGTGGCCTTCCTCGTCATTTTGAACACTGATTTTTAAAAGAGGTTCGCATTTGCAACCATATGTAATTGATGTTTTAGAATTTCAAGCAAATCAGAACATTTTTATTCATGGTATGAATAATAAGTCCTTGTTGGGATCTTCTGAATTCGTTTCTAGTGTTTTAGCTATAAGATTGAACGCTGAGTTCACGTAAATTTACGACAAGGCTGTTGAGCAAGGTCGCATAGTAAAGACAAGGCCAATTTATTGGCAAGGTCGTTTGTTGATGACAAGACCAAATTTAATAGGCAAGGTCTTACTGACATGGCCAGTAGGAAAAACAAATCTGGCAAGCTCATTTAATTATATTGTAAGCTAGTAGTATATTATATTTCTATTTCATATGCACGTTTTTCAGATATTTTTTCATGTGGAGTATGGAAATACTTGCATAAGCCAGTTGACCAAGATTTGTCATCTTTATCTAATTTCCTACCTGTGTTCTGGCTGCGTTCGAAGGCCCAGAATACCAAAAGAAAATATGCATTTGCATTTAACAATTTCTGTAGGTGGTGTAATAAATATTTATATGTTAAACCTTTACAAGCTTCAGACTTTTATGTTTCATTGTACTTAATACACCTATCAAAGACATTTAATTCGTATGCTAAGGTTGAAGAAGCATATTATTCCATAAGCTGGGCTCATAAACTAGCTGGCTATCCCAATCCGTGTTATTCACACTTGTGTATGTGGTAGTGTGGATTTTTATCATATTAATCATTTATATATTTTATTATGTTTTATAGGTTATTCCGAGACACCATTAATTATATTCTTTCATTTGCAGAGTAGTTTACTTAAGTTTACCTTTATTCTATTGATTGCCTATTGATTATTCATTGATCCATAAAATCTAACTGTTTACCTTGTAGCATTTACCTACTATTGATTTTACTATCAGTACTCACTGTTCACTAGAGTGTTTAGGTTTTCTTGTATTCTGATTGGTTAATTAAGCCTTGCCCCCAGTTTTGGTGGTAGTTTTGAAAACAGTAATGGAGGATTGATGTCTATGTTGTGATCCTGAAATATTTGTATGTTTTGATGCACTTTGTGCTCATAGACTTTATATTGTGTTTGATTAGTAATTCCATAAGTTCTATGGATTAGTATAGTGATGGAATTCATTCTGGAACAGGACATCATGACTTTATATGGTAAGTTACATTTTGTACTCTTTGAGGTGTCTTGGATGAACTGGATCCTTAACTTTGAAATGAATGTTACTTACATTCATTTTGGTAAGATTCCCAACCTTATGAAAGAGTGTGCTTTGAGTGTTGTTTGAATCTGATTTATTTGAGAGATTTTAGTATAAATGTTAGAAAGAGAGATTTAATCTATTTTTATGAATGACCTTGACCTTTTGTCATGTAGTCATGAAATGACATTGGTATATCCAATGTGATGTAATTAAAAGTACAATTGTACTTGTACTTAATGTTTTTAGTATTGAAATAAGATTACTTATTTATAATTGTAAATTTGAGATGAAAGATAAAAATTAGTATAGTTTATTATGAATTGTATAATGCCTTTAAGATATTAAAGTCAGATTACTTATTATTGTCATACATTGTTTACAGAACCATATTTGATGTGAACCTCTGTTACCATTACTGTAGAAGTATGAAGATCGTTACTGTTAGTATTAGTTAGACTGTCGATGTTAGTTATTAAACTCAGTTCCACAGACTGGTGAGTTTATCATGTATACTTGAAATAGCATAATATATAGTGTTCATGTAAGACAGTGAAGAACATTTGATATACTATAGAGTTATCTACCGTTGATATATATGCTATGGTTATTTGTAGAATATGGATTTACATATATCTATTTAGTAAATGGAAATAGTGTTATATGATCTTGACATTATAGTAGTATGTTTAATTGTCAAAGCTGATGATTTTATATGAACGATGAGTGAATATTTGCAAGTGTTAATTATCATCAGGCATGTCATGTCACCTTGTGTATAGATATTGTATTTAAGAACTATAAACATTCAATGTTCTGATATTATGTTGATCTGCAGTAATGTTATAATAACTGTAACACAGTATGATATAGTATTTTTAGATAAATGTGTTTAATATGTATCTTGTTATATTTTGTAGGGTTTATAATAATTATATGATTACATCATTGTTGAATAAAGAACCCTAGACTAAGATGAAATGGACTTGTTATTATTTGACCGTCCAGAAATCACCTTTTACATGTATATCGGTTAAAGAAGGAGCTCATCGAAATATTGGACATGTTATTGTAAATAAAAAAGAACCAATTACACCAGATATTTTAAAGAAAATTGTTATTAAATATGGTCAAGAATGTAACAATCTTATAGACTTTAGAATTTGTTGTATGTGTCTTATTAGCTATGCAGGGTTTTTAAGATTTTCCGAAATGGTAAATTTAAAAAATTCTGATTTAAATTCTTCTGATACACATGTCTCTTTGCTCATAACGAAAAGCAAAACTGATCATTATAGAGAAGGCACACAGGTTTTAATTGCTAGAACAGATACACAAACACGCCCTGTTAGTATGTTGGAGAAATATTTATCATTATCCAATAAAGACGCATCATCTTCAGATTATATATTTAGATCCATGTATTTATGTAGAAAAATCTAAGTCTTATAAACTGAGAGGTCCTAAACCTTTATCATATACATGCTATACTAGAGTAAGAGAAATTATATTATCAGCTCTTGAATCTATCGGTTTAGATAAGTCCAAATTTGGATTACATAGCTTGAGATCAGGTGGAGCTACTGCAGCTGCATCAGCTGGCATTCATGATAGATTATTAAAGAAGCATGGTAGATGGGCTTAGATAAAGCAAAATATGGCTATATACGAGAAAATATAAAAGAAAAACTGACACTGTCTACAAGTTTGGGAATATAAAATACTACATATATGTATCACTCTTTTATCTGTCCACATCTACTTGCATTTTTGGCTTTCTTTGTCTCTCGAAAGGCTGCTACAGCTGTAGGCACACTTATCCTATTTATGTGTTGCTTTATTTATTAAATAATATATATTCGTTTGAGTTGGCGAATTAGAATATTTATATAATTATTAAAGGTATTAAGTCACATGACGTTGTAACGGTCAAGTGATTGTTTACTATAAACACGTGTGTGTGTTTATATCAAGGACATGGTATGTGTTTGAGTTCAATTTAATTGGATGGCATATAGCCGTATTGCCGGTTTTACGGGTATATGCCCTCCTGATTTTCGTGAAAAGCATGATTAAGTATTACTTAAGGGGGTAGTTTGAGAAAATTAAGTTATTCAAAGTTTGCCTATAGTTCAACGTAACAACATTCGTTATTATGTTTACCCACCCACCCACGCTTTTATGAGATGGTTATCGTTAATAGGAGTATATGCATACTTTACATTATATTAATATTAGTTTTTCCTCTTTTGTAGATAGTTTTTGATTGTGCTACTGTTACTGTATATTACTGTGCTATTGTATGAGTGGATTGTTAAGTGTGCCTGAATTTGAAGTGAAGGACTTTAGTTTGAAATGAAATTGAATGTAAAGTTAATATTAAAGGCTGCTACAGCTGTAGGCACACTTATCCTATTTATGTGTTTATTTATTAAATAATTTATATTCGTTTGAGTTGGCGAATTAGAATATAAACTAAATTGATGAAGTTTGATTGACTTTCCAAGATGGATTTGGTTGTACATGTACCTTCATGTGTTATTACAGTAACTATCTCTTTTATTATTGGATCATCATTGAAATTAATGTTGTTCTTTCTAGTAACTTAAACTGAGCAAAGCAATCGTTCGAGGTGGAAAAAGAAACACATAAATACGAAACTGATCTTTAATATAAATAAAAGGACATGTGAGGTACATGTATATGTCCTCGAAACAGCAGAGAAACGACAAAAGAAAAAAAACTAAGAGACCACACTGCCTTCACTAATTGACATATAGATCCTCTATGGTCCGTGTATATCTGCGTCCATTCGTTTTTTGTTTTGAAATATCATAAACAAAAGACAAAAAACGAAAGTGTTTTCATTTTTTGTTTTTGATTTCCTAAAAACCAAAATGAAAAACAAAAGTGTTTTCGTTTTTCATTTTTGATTTCACAAAACAAAATCGAAAAACAAAAGTATTTTCATTTTTCATTTTGGATTCTCAAAAACTAAAATCGAAAAATGAAAGTGTTTTTATTTTTCATTTTTGAATTCACAAAAACAAAAAACGAAAGTGTATTCAATTTATCTTTCCCCACACTGTTAAAAAAATGACAATGTTGTCATTTGTCATTCATTTAAAGGTCGTTAAAGTATACATGCACAGCGGTTGTCAGATCAATACTACTTTAATCGAAGATAATGTCGACGGATGCAAAAGTCTTTAGCAATCGGAACAATATGGGTGCGTAAACTTTATTACTTTTAAGTTTAGAAAGGTCGATCCAATATTATTAGAATTAATGACCAAGGTCCATCTGCCAGTATTTTACGAACTACGAGGACGATTATGTATTTTGCTTGATCAAATTTTAAAAATTTCCGCAATTTCACAATCAAACTGGGATATTAAAGCCTTCAATTGGTTTGCCATTAGAGCCTATAAGGTGTTAATTTTGCTTATTTGTGAAGACTATAAGGTGACATTAACTAGAGGCCGTTAATGGGGGATTATGAAATTGAGAATAGTAGACAAAAAATATAAATAATAGAGACAATGGGCTAATAAATAAATAAAATAGCTAGAATAATGGTGTTAAAATGTAATGATAAGAGAATAATTGTCAAAAAGTATAAAGAATAGAGAAATATGGTCTAAAATATCAAAGAATACAGAAATTAAGAACCCCGAATCCAGACCATCATACTTGTTGCCTTCATGAACGTTAGTTTGTCTCTGGGAGATTGTTATTGGTTGTCATACGGTTTTTCTGTATTTCTATGTCTATTAATTGAGAAGCGTGCTTTCATTATTTGCCAACATTTTACATAATACATTATAAAAAAGACTATTATTTTGCAAACTACCATAGAATTCCGGTAATTGTTCTTCATAGACCACACCACATTGGAGTCCCTGTAATTTTTTTTCAAGTAGACCTCAGTTACCCACCCTACCCCATCATTACATAAAAGTTAATAAACAAATGTCTACGGAAATACTTCTGTCCACACAATGTGTAAAGGGGAGCTGGGTAGCTGAAGTCTGCTGGAGATAAAAATCAAGTTTGCTGTTTAGCTTATAATTTTTCAAAGATGGGTCCAAAATTGGGGTCGAACACCCCATCCTTACCGAAAATGTAATAAGAATTGTCCTCACTAGGTGAAAGGGGAAGCTGGGTAGCTGGGGTCTACAGTAGAAAAATCCAGGGTGTTGTTCTGCTTAGTTTTTTCTCTCTAAAGTAGGTCTAAAGTTGAGGTCGTATACCCTACCCAACCCTTACCGGACAGTTTATAAAAAAAAAATCTGCTGCAATACTTTTATCTGCACTAGGTGAGAACGTAAGCTAGAGATCTAGGGCCTTTGATCAAACTTACAAGTTAATTTATAGTACGGATCAATCTTTTATAAGCTAATAAATAATTTACTTGCCAATCATACTTTGAATATAAAAATAAACCTTTTGTCCAGTCATATTTAAGCGAAATCCACTAGTTCAGAGGTAGAATGTTTTGTAAAAACAGTTTTGTGTGGCAAAAAAAGTTAAAGCACGAGTGCAACTTTCTTTTCTTTTAATGCAGAATTATTATTACTTTTCATGAACTATTTGACAGGATGCCGATAATAAGGAAAGCTATTTCACCCAATAGTGCAATTTTGCCATCATTAAATAAAAATCATAATTATTTACGAATCTATAAACACTCAAAGTGTTGACTATTTAAAATGTAAAGCGGGCAGTACGCTGTGTAATATATCGAAAGCGATTGATTTTGCCTTTATATAACTAATAATTACATAAGATGTATGTTTCATTATAATTCGTTATTCTGATTGGCTAACTGCACATCTCATGTTCATTACGCAATTGCATTACACAATGAAATTCATCATTCATGATGACACGAGGTCCCACAATAAAGTGCAAAGGTAAATTTAATAAAAACTTGATAAAAATCGTGTTTTCATGATCCTAGCTAAAAAATGTAATTATAAATATTGAATGCTTCGTTTTGTAACTTCATAGGGTTGTAAAAGCGTTGACCGTGCGCACATTTTCAGAATGAAGCGCTTCCGCGTTTCATACAAAATGTATTTCGGTCAATGCTTTACACCTCAATGAAGTAACAAAAAAAACCATTAAAAATAAAAACATTTGAAGTACGTTTGGGTCTTATGCAATATTTGTGTTTATATATTTGAAAACTGGCTGCTACCGACTGGCTGCTTGAGCCTGGTCTCACAAACTCCGTAACTAGGTAAGGTATACCACCCTCCTGTAGAAGGAGCCTAGTCCTATAGACAGATTGATTGGTTATCTGTCGAACTAGTCTACTCTTAAAGGAGGGTAGCTTACCTAACCTAATAATACAAGCAAGCTAACCAAGGATATGCTACCTTTGCCTACACACTCAATGCAATCGGCTGTAACTTCTTTACATTACAGGTTGCAACACCTTGCCAACTCATTGGGTTCTAATAAACGTTTGGAAAATTAAGTCAATATGCTTTCCCATAGGGTTTTATGCAGAACAATTACCGGAAATATATTATAGAAAACTTGCAAAAACAATATCAAAATCGAAATCTAACTGAACAATGAAGTTACTCACATTAAAAAAAATTAAGACATTGAAGGCCAAATATTTTTTTTTTTATTCTTGCGTGTCTTATTATAATCAGACGGTAATTTTAGAGTTTACAAAGAAATTTAATATTAAGATAAAAATTAATGTAGAGCTTCATTGGTGAATTTAACACTACAATACAAATAAAGGATTCTCAAATGATCATGACTTTTGCTTGTAGTAAAATGATCAATCAATCATTTGATCAATCAATAAAATTGAGAATGGAAATAAAAAACGTGTCAAAGAAACAACAGTCTAACCAAAGAGCACAGACGAAGGCCACCAATGAGTCTGCAAGACAACGAGAAAATCCCGCAACCAGAGGCGGGCTTCAGCTCGTTTCTAAATAAAAATATATACTAGTTATGTGAAAATGGACGTCACACTTAACTTAGATAAAAAAAAAAACATAAAAAAACTAATAAAGATCAGAGTCTCCTGTCTTGGGACAGGCGCAAAAATACGGCGGGGCTAAACATGCTTTGTGAGATCTCAACCCTCCCGCTATACAACTATATCTAGCTCATGTAGAATAAACAAACACACAACAATATGCACAGAAAAACTCAGTTTAATAGAAATCCGAGTCCGATGACAAAATAGTAAACAAAAGAAACTACACAAAATGAATATGATTCATAAATTAACAAAGAACTACTAGCAGTAACTGACATGCCAGCTCCAGACCCAATTAAACATATCGAAATAATACATAGATATAAGAAGATGTGGTATGAGTGCCAGTGAGACAACTCTCCATCCATGTCACAGTGTGTAGAAGGAAACTATTATAGGTTAAAGTACCCTCTTCAACACAAATCCTTGGCTCACACCTAATAGCAAGTTATAAGGATCCCCCAAAATGACTAGTGTAAAACCATTCAAACGGGAAAACCAAAGGTCTAAACTATATATATAACTAGAGGCTCTAAAGAGCCTGTGTCGCTCCCCTTGGTATATGTGTTTTGGCGATGGTGATGTGTTCGTAGATCTTACTTTACTAAACATGTTTTATGCTTACAATTATCTCTATCTATAATGAACTTAGCCTAGTCGTTTCAGTGGACATTTTTTTGTAAAAATGTACAAATTTATGAAAATTGTTAAAAATTGACTATAAAAGATAATGACCCAATAAACAATTTTACCCCATGTCAGATTTGCTCTTAATGCTTTGGTTTCTGAGATATAAGCCAAAATCTAAATTTAACTCCTATGCTCTATTTTTAGCCATGGCGACCATCTTGGTTAGTTGGCCAGGTCACCGGACACATTTTTTATACTACATTTGTAGATACAATGATGATGGTGGCCAAGTTTGGTTGAATTTGGCTCAGTAGTTTCAGAGGAAAAGATTTTTGTAAAAGTTGCGACGACGGACAACGGACGACAAGGGACGACGGACGACGACGGACGACGGACGCCAAGATATGAGAAAAGGTCACTTGACCCTTCGGGCGGCAAGGTGAGCTAAAAAACGAGAAGCGACAACGACACCAACAAACGACAAGTACTGTTTTTTTTTGTGTGATTGTTTGATTACTAGACCAAATATTTCATGATTTTTTATTATCTAGGACTGTATTTTTTATTAATAATTGACTACCAAGTTTAATAAAACATATGTGTGTATAGCAAACATATTAACTTTAGCTTGAAAGACGTCTCTTTAATTGTTTTCGACTCGCTCTGCTCGGAAAAATTGACAAGAATAAAATCCTAAGATTGAACGCGTTCGTTCAACAATCTTATTAAAATTAATAAATATATTAATTTTCTCATGCACATAAGTATAACGAAATCAGAGATATACCTTTTAATTAGATTAGTTTGTCTAATTTACAAATGTAGTATTATCTGTAGTAAATGTACTGACTTCTTTAATAAAGGATTTGAAAAAGAATGTGTCCATAGTACATAAATGCCCCACTCGCACTATCATTTTCCATGTCTAGTTGACCGTTGAATTGAGGGTCAGAACTCTATATTTGACATTAAAATTAAAAAGATCATATGATATAGAATATGTGTACTGAGTTTCAAAAAAATTATATCTGTACATTAACTTCACTTTCAGGTATAGAGATGTGATTTTTTTTCTGAGACAAGTGCTTGTGACAATCCAAAAGAACTTGTAGTCATTCGATGTTCAGTACTTCAGTACTTTGATTGCTGGAAAACGAGGTAAAAATACCCTGCCACATTCGGTATGTGTTTTTGTTAGATTTTTTTTTTTCTTCTATTTTGTATTGATCTAATGCGTTAACATGGTTAAGCCCTTTCCACTGATTTGTATAGTTTGTTCGTATGCTGTGCTGTAACAAAACTGTCCAAGCTGCTAACAAGCATGTTAAACGCCACAATATATTGGATGTGCCTGCTCCAACTCAAGAGGATGTAGTTCAGTGGTTGTCGTTTGTTGATGTCTTTTATATGTGTTTTTTCGTAATTCATGTTGTTTTAGAATAGGCCGTTATTTTTCTCAATTGAACTGTTTCATATTTTTCAATTCATGGACTAATGTAGCCGACAATACCGTATGTTTTTTCTCAT
Organism: Mytilus edulis; assembly: GCA_019925275.1. NCBI lineage: Eukaryota > Metazoa > Mollusca > Bivalvia > Mytilida > Mytilidae > Mytilus > Mytilus edulis. The sequence continues at coordinate 40,092,105 of CM034358.1, forward strand.
TGTTGAAGATTATATGGTTGCCTATATATAATTGCTTCTATCCACTACATTTGAACTTTATGGGATAGTTGACTCATTAAATCTCCTTATTAAAAGTTGAGGGGTGTGTGTATTTCTTTGGAAAATTTCAATGTTTTTCTCCCAGGCCACCCAGTTTGAATAGAATATTTTGACATTTTGCTGTGCTCTTGGATTTGAGTTGAGAGCAAACCAAATCTCACGGTCTGTTGGTGGGTAGTTGATGAGTATATGGTAAGCTCTGGATGTCTTTTTGAGTATTGCATACGGTGATTTGGTGTTGTCTTCATACCATGCATTGCCCCATTACTTTATATAGACAGCTTATCAGTCAACCTGATCTATCAAAGTAGCTCTCCTCGCCTTTTGTATAGTCAGACGGAAAACAAGATATAAACTGACTTAGCTTGGTATATACATGTTTATTTAATATACTCATATAAATATGAAAAAGAAGATGGAGTATGATTGTCAATGAGACAACTCTCCACAAGAGACCAAAATAACACAGAAATTATCAACTATTGGTAACCGTACGGCCTTCAACAATGAGCAAAGCCCACATCGCATAGTCAGTTATAAAAGGCCCCGATAAGACAATGTAAAACAATTCAAACAAGAAAACTAACGGCCTAATTTATGCACAAAAATTGAACGAAAAACAAAAAAGATAACACATTAACAAACGACAACCACTGAATTACAGGCTCCTGACTTGGGACAGGCACATACATTTAGAATATGGCGGGGTTAAACATGTTAGCGGGATCCCAAATTCAAGTCAAATTGATATTTTAAAACAACATAAAGGTAAAAAAGTGTAAAACAAAAATATTTTAATAAATGAGCCGCGTCGGATAGAAATCGACCTTATGCAATTCGACGTCAAACCGAGTAACGTTACGATAAAGTTTCACAAGTTTTCATACAGGTAGTTTCTGACGTTATATATAAAAAAAACATTTCGCTTTCTGACAAAACTACGTTTTTTCAGAAAAAATTTGTAGGGACATTTCTGGTCGGATTTTAATGTACTAGGTACCAATAGAAGCAGAATTGTCACAGTTTATTTGGATAGATTTTTGTTGTAAAACGTTTTCAATTTCAATGAAATTAAATTGTAAAAACTGTATATATACATGTTCATAACATGAGAAACAAAAGTTATGGTCGACAAAACTATGACAAATTAAACTAGTATACTTTAGATGATTCTGCGTCTTTTAACTCTGTATTTGTGAAAATCCAACATAATATATGCCTTCACATTTTTTTTAGTGGGGTTTTATATGAAATTTGTAAAAAAAAAATATACGGGGAAACCATACAATTAAAATCTGATTAAATCGGGCCTTTAGCTAACGTATTCCATACATATAGGACAAAACTAGTATAAATTATTTCTGATAAGTTTAGTAAAAAATGCCGATAATCTTTCAAGGAAACCGCTTTATCCGGTCCGACATGAACATTTTCAAATTATCTGATAAAAAAATTCTTCCTGAATCCTGTCCTTTTCTAAATAACATATTTCTCAACCTTAGTATCAGTTTTGGCTAACAGGAATACATTGTTTTACTAAGATATATGTATTTCCTAATACGTTCTACATATTGAACTATTTTTACATTCACGGTCTATTTTTACATTTTACTAAAACACACCCGTGATATCGCGGGTCCGTGACTGAATTAAAGTATATAACTATGCGTAAGCCTTATTTAAGTATTGGTATTGTCATCTGATAAAGTCGTGCCGATTATAAGATACACAGTTTTCTCTGTTTTCAAATCTTTCTGTTTGAACCCGTCGACCTGGAACTTTTCAATTATTGGTAATATTCAGGTCCTGGAATTGAGTATTTTTTAATCAACAGCATTGTCCAATAACGTTCAAATCTTTTATTCGCTGTTTTGCGTCATGCCGGCTAACAAATTGAAAACTGTACCTATACGCCTTAGTCCAAATTTTTAGTATTCGTATTGTTATCTTAGAAAGTTTTACTAATTAAAAAACTACAATAGGGAACAATTTGACAATGATTGAATTTAGTTGTGTCGACTTTGTGATTATGACCCGTGTATATAGTAAAATAAAATACACCATTTGGTGGTGCGCCTGTTAGATGCGGAACGTACAGATAAGGTAATGGGTAACAGGTGAATATACTTTTGGTATCGGACCGGATTCGACCCGGAACTTGTTAATTATTGGCAATATTAATTATGTGGAAAACAAAAGGGTCTGGAGTGGTGAAATTTTTAATCTACACAATTGTCCTATATTAGCTATATATAAAGCTAATTCTTTGATATGTCGTTTTTACCTGATGCCGGCTGATAAATTGGACCTCGTAATTTTAGTCTTATAGATACAAAGTGAAAGTAACACCTGTCTTAAAAAAATAATTGTATGCAATTCTTAAGCATAACTAACTTAAAGTAATATTCTGAAAAACTATTTCTGGTAGTTCAAAACGAAATTTGTGCTCAGTGGCGGAGTTAGAGGGGGGCAGGGGGCCCGGGCACCCCCTTTTTGGGAAAAAAATTGGTTGCTTATATAGGAAATCACTGAAGCGTGACTGGAGCGGGCCCCCTCTTAGGTCAGTCAGTGGGCCCCCACTTATGAAAATTTATGGATCCGCCACTGGTGCTGTATTGCAAAACTTCGCTACACACAGTGAGACACGCAAAAAACAAAATTCAAGTTTCAAGTTTTTATTAAATCAGGAAAATCAATACAAGTATAATGATGTCTTCCCCCACATTACCATGATATTACATCACATAAATAGATATATATTATGTATGACAAAATATCAAATCAAGGTTAAACGAATAAAATTACAAAGATTCAAAGCATAATTGTATGTAATGGCATATATTTTTTGTATCATCAATATTTTGTGGGTTAAGTAAACTAATAATGGTTTTCATAACTTTTTCAGGGCACAGATCTTGTGAATAAAAATTTAGTTTATTAAATAGTTGTTTTCTATAATTTTCAAATTTTTTGCAATAAATAAGGAACTGTTTTTCATCCTCTATTTGATTGCAGTTCAAGCATATTCTGTTTTCTCTCTTAATTTTTGGTCTGAAATATCTACCCTTTTCAATCAAAAGAGGGTGGGATCTAATTCTTAATTTTGTAAGATTTCCTTGTTATATTAGGAGAACATTTATAAGATAGATAGTTTTGCAATTTAAATTCTTCTGAATAAATATTGGCGTAGAAATGTAATTTATTGTCTTGTTCAATTGAACGTAATTTTTCTAGATTATGCTAAGTGTTATTAGAATGTTGGATATTAATATTTTCCTTTAAGTTCTTTAAATTGAGATTATTGTCTGTTAAATTATATTTTTCAACAGAGTTCGAGATAAATTTGTGCCAAGATCTGTTTCCATCAGTATATAATGAATGATCTAATTTATATGATTCACTAAGCAATCTGTCAGATGGAAGCTGTTTAAGTCGATCATAATATTTAAGGGCTAGGATTAGAATATGATTTAAAGCAGGTTGTCTTCCTAATTCACTCTTTACTGCCATATTTGAACTTCTCTTGTGAACTCCTAAAATATTTTTACAAAATTTATTATGAATTTTTTCAAAAGGTAATTTATCAATATTTGAGTCTTTTATATTGTAGTCGCTAATCCATATTTCAGATCCATAAGTACTTATGGGTTTTATAAGAGTATCTAACAGTTGTAATGTTGGTTTATGATCTATAGTATTGAATCCAAATGTCTTAGAGTGCAGAGAAAAAAGTGCCTTTAAGCTTTGTTTGTATAAGTGTTCTGCAGCATGTTTAAAATTTCCATTAAAGTAAATGATAATACCCAGATATTTATATTTCTCAACAATTTCAATTTCTTTGTTATTATAAAAAAATTTAGATTTTTTAAAATCTTTTTTACCTTTACTGAAGATCATAATTTTTGTTATATTTAAATTGACATTCAGCTTCCATCTATCACAGTATGTTTTTAGAGAATTTAAACAGGATTGAAGACCTTCTTTGCTTTCAGATAGTAATAGTAAATCATCAGCATATAATAAGCAATTCATTCTAGTGTCTATAAGCTGCACCGGAAAACATGATTCTTGGGGGAAAATTGAATCAATGTCATTGACATATATATATTAAATAAGAGGGGGATTAAGCCATCGCCTTGTCGCATACCTTTTCCTAATTTAGATGGCTCAGTAATACATGTCAAGTTCTTACAGATTTATTGTGCAATACTGTGCAATTATAGATAATTGAACCCCTTAAAAAATTTAATAAACCCCAAACCTTTGAGTCCCCTGTTACAATATTTAAGCATGCCTAGTACTGTTCTTACATTTTGGCTATTTTAAATGATATGGAGGTATGAACTTTTCACTTAAATCCTTAACTTCACAATTGTTACATTTAAATATATATACAAGATTTGAAAAAAGCTAGAGTACAGCAAAAAAAGTATTATTGACATACAAGTATCACACACAGAAGTTACAAAACAAAATATGTACAGTGAAAACAGCTTCACATCTTTAGGTGAACTAGAATTTTATCAACAAATATATTTACAGTATGAGCATATAAAAATTAAAAAAATACAGAAACTGAGTGAATAGAAATTCAGTACTTTTTGCACTGATCATTATGAACTGTTGCATTATTATTTAAAGTATATTTACAAGAGACTGCATAATGCAATTCTGGTGTACATAACACAGTACAAACTAAATCAGACATAAGGTTTGATAAAACTCTGGATTTCAAAATGTTAAAAGAAATGAATTTCATCTCCAATTTTTGCATAATGTACATACATGACATATGTACCTTTTCGGTAGCACAATACAAAGATTTGTTCACTCCCAATCAGACAAGTTTAAACTGATGTAATTCATTTAATCCTTCTTTATATTTTATAAATGAGGTACCAAAAGAAAGAAGAAAGATTAATCTTTCAAATTGTGATAATTTCATTATGACATAATTATTACATAATCAATTATTATGTAATTAGTTGCTATATTGTGATGTCCACACTTGAATGGATTTAGCCTCATTGTTCTTCATAGCATCCTGAAATATTTTGTAGATTCTTGTACAACACAAAATCTGTGTCTCAGATTTCCCAAAACATCAATAGAACAAATTTTATACCACATTGAATTTAATGATCTCTTATGAATTGATGTTGCAAACTTCATTGAAGATTTATGAGAGAATGAAATACAATAGGAAAAATCTGAGACACTGTTTTGGAGGTCAAACTGTGTTGTGCAAGAATCTATAAAATATTTTGGGATGCTATGAATAACAAAGAAGCTAAATTCATTCAAGTATGGACATCATGATATAGCAACTAATTACAATTAATTATGTAATAATTATATATGTCAACATGAAATTATCATAATTTGAAAGATAAATCATTCTTCTTTCTTTTGGTACCTCATGTATAAAATTTAAAGAAGGATGAGTGGAATTACATCAGTTTAAAGATGTCTGATTGGGGATGAAAAATCTTTGTATTGTGCTACCTTAAATGAATGACAAATGACAACATTGTCATTTTTTGAATGACAATTAAACAGTGTGGGGGAAAGATAAATTGAATACACTTTCGTTTTTTGTTTTTGTGAAATGAAAAATGAAAAATGAAAACACTTTCATTTTTCGATTTTAGTTTTTGAGAAATCAAAATTGAAAAATGAAAATACTTTTGTTTTTCGTTTTTTGCTTTGTGAAATCAAAAACGAAAAACAAAAACACTTTTGTTTTTCATTTTGGTTTTTAAGAAATCAAAAACGAAAAATGAAAACACTTTCGTTTTTTGTTTTTTGTTTTTGATATTTCAAAACGAAAAACGATTGGACGCAGATATACACGGACCCTTCATCTATCAAGTGGTGCATTAACATTAAACGGAAACGCTTAACACTTTATAGTTAACCCAAAGAGGTTTCTGAAAATCAGACATCAACAATACTAGAACACTCCCGCGAAATCGCGGGCATTTAGAGCGTGGTTGAAAGTATGTGAAGTGTTGTAGAATGATTTTTTGTAAAATATTTCTGGAGAATCTAAGAAAAGGTAACACAATTGCACAGGGTTTTTCAGGGGGCCCGCCCCATCCTTCTTCGAAAAAGAAAATTGGTTGATTTTATTGGGAATCATGGAAGCACGTCTATGACTTTCATTTACTGTTGATTCATTTATTTTCGTGGGTACTAATTTTCGTGGATTGAGGAAAAGTTACATGTTCGTGGATATTTAATTTCGTGGTTTTGCCGAATTCTGAATACAGGCCATAAGATAATTTGTCATTCGTTGAACATTTAATTTCATAGTTCAACTGTTCCCACAAAAACCACGAAAATTGGTATCCAACGAATAATAATGAAACCACATTAACAACAATTCAGTTCTAGGCTAAGGTTATTTTTTTACTTTTTCGTTCATGGTATTCTTCCGCTGGTGTTGTTGCATGTCTCCTCTCTACTCTGAAATTTTGTAGCACTTTTCATTTCTGTACCTTTGTCTTTGTGTTGAAAACGTCCAAACTTAATTTTTTGTGTAAATGGTTACTGATAATTGGTTGGTAAAAAAGAAGCACTCAGTCTGTCATAAATTAGATTTGGAAAAGAAGAAGATTAATCTTATCTGCTAAGAGTGTATCTAGTAGCACTGAATCTTAGAAGGATTTACAGCCCCTAAACTCATGTTGCACTTGCAACCCTTAGAGTACTAATTATTCTCCTCGGAACGCTCGGTTAATTTTCATTTGATCTACTTGAATCGTCTTTGAATTTTCGTAGCATATGTTGTGTTTCAACATTCGTTTTTACTTAAAACTTTGCAAAAAAATGTAAGAACGGTCAGGGGCTATATTTATCTTAGTTGATGAAAATAGCAACTGCATTTTTTTTCGAGCGCATAACTGTTGTCCTTACAAACTAGACTCTAAGTTCACCAAACTTTACAAGTTGATGCATCACAGGAAAGCAGTATTTTACATCCCCCCACCCCCCCCCAAAAAAAAAAAATAAACACAAGAAATTACAATAAAAAAAAAACACTATTGACTATTTTATTTATTGTGTTTGTTTAATTAACGCATCAATGTGAATATAACCGAATTTAATGAGACTGTCGTTAAAGTGGGGAGGTTAGCGCTATAGAACCAGGTTTAATCCACCATTTTCTACATTTGAAAATGCCTGTACCAAGTCAGGAATAAGACAGTTCTTGTCCATTGGTTTTTTGATGCGTTTTGTTATTTGATTTTGCCTTGTGATTATGGACTTTCCGAATTGATTTTCCTCTAAGTTCAGTATTTTTGTGATTTTAATTTTTGCTTGTACAAATGTACCTGGACAACGACATGCGACCCCAATGCTAGTTATTACGAGTGCAGTACTTTTCCGTAACTTATGTGCATTGATTAGTAGATACAATCGTGAAATGAGTGTGCGTCTCTTGCAAAAAGCAATTCACTTTAACATTTCTTTTTACATTTGAACACCTGTGATTTTTTTTGATTTTTTTTTTGTAGCATTATTTACAATGACTATTAATTTATGAACTAACCTCACATTTGAATAGTCATTTGAATATATAGGCATTTGCATTGATAGATTCTGCCAGATTCGCAACTTACATAATTAACTAATTACAAATTACTTGAATTCTAAAGGTCACGCTTGGTACCCAAAGAACTAAAACTTCAATAGATAAACCTTTAAATTGATCTTCAACTTGCATAGGTATTACAACATCGTGAAGAGCTTTAACGATAAGCATGATGCGAGTTAATGATTGTAAAATCAGAAATGTGCCTTGGTATATATACACATGGAAAAAAGTATTGCAACACCTTGAAGGAATATGATAAAATATTAGTAAAATAATATTGAAACGTAGTTAATGATATCATTGGCATTAAAACGAACAAAAATGTATGAACATTTTGTTTTTATCTAACCAAAATTTTTATAACAAAATGAACTGTTTTTGTACACAAAATGCATTTTTCAACTTTTAATGTTGTCGAACTTTACAATGTCATACATTTCAAAATTAATCTTTAAATGATTGTTCACATCATGGTTGATCGTTATACGCCAAATAACTAGAACTCTGTGCGCAGCCTCCATTCAAACGGATAACCGCATCTTAACATCTTTTGATTCCTGCCATAAGTCGACAAGTTTGTTGCGAAGGGTGTTGTTTATTTCATGACTTGTCTGAACTGGGGTGTCCTTTCGTGCACTTGACGCCCAATAGTGTCCCATATATGCTCGATATGGTTCAAAACCGGGCTACGATTGGGCCAAGGAAGATAAACCGAATTCAAATAGAACAATGGATCTTCCTCCACGACGCTAATTTCCAACTTTGGCGAGCTCTGTACTATATTGGATACGGGCATCGTAGGCAAAGGTCCCCGAAATGGTATTATCGCACGATAACCAGTAGCGATGAGTCGATCTCGAACTGTTCTTGTGTAAAGACTCCTGTATGGTCATCACTCTCTTTTTAGGATTGTATTGTTTGCAATGGGTTTCCTTCTGACCAACCTTCATTATGCTTGATTTTCCCTGGCATATGTTATAGGGGGTCTTCTTGACCTTGGAAGGTCTTTAAGCATGTTCGCTCCTCAGTTTTAAAATAAATAACTTTTCATAAAACCAGTATGTATTAATAGGGAATAAAACGAGGAATCAAAAAGCTAAATACATATAGGGGTCAATGTGCTTGTTTTCGAGATATTAGCCATTTGAATTTTGGCAGGAAAATGTTCTCTCTTGACTTTTTATAGCTTTATCATTGACCAGTTAAAGTTCTAAAATACTTTTAATAAATAAATAAAAAATGTATAAGACTTTTACATATGACTTATAATTCTACATGTAAAAGATTAATAAAAAAAGAAAAACGGGGGTTCATGTGGAAATTTTTTTAAGGCATTGAAATGGATAAAACCAGAGGATTCCAAAAATCTGACAAAAAAAAAAAAAAACATGACAAGCAGACATCCTTAACATCGTTTCTTGCCTGATTTTTATTCTCAAAACGACTTATAGTGGAATGGTGATGACCAACAATACGTGCAATTGTTACAGCGACATACCTGCTTCCCTCATACTGATTATCTGCCATCTTGCTGCAGTTATGAGTTGTGGGTGACCAATTGCAAGGTGTCAATCACATAAATTTGTAAATTTGGTTATTTTAAGTGTTGAAAATAATGAGAATAAAAACATCTGTTTTAGTGTTTACGAGTACAGTAGCTGCATGTGCAGATAAGAACTGATAGAGTCGATACATATATTTTGTAAGATAGGTTTGTGTACCTTCTGTTTGAGTAAGTTACATGTACTTGCATTGTGACTGTCATTTGATTTTTGTGTTGTGTGTATAGTTTATGTTGTGTAGACCTGTAAGTTTTTGAGATGCTGAGAGAGTCAAAATATTAAAGAATAATTGTAATATGTATTTGTCGTTTACAAATTTTCTTGAATTGTGTTAAAACAAAATGATTTCGTCACATCAACTCTTGTTTCAATGTTCTTTTAATTAAACAGTGTGCAATGTATAATATGTTAAATGTAACTATTGGGGAAAAAAACTTATTTGATCATGATAGAAAAAATCTATTCCTGTCAAAGTACATATGAAAGCTGTAAAATTTTAGGATGGAATAGGCGATAAATGAGATATTGGATGACTGATAGTTCAATAACTTATATAAGTTTTGCGTATTTAAAAACGACACAATCAAATGACAATGGGAGCATTGTTTCAAGACAATGTACAATGTTATTACATAAAGAAATGATAATTATTTGAGCCTTATTAAATTGATGAATATTGATACTATCGGTGGTCTTCTATTTATCTTTTCGGAACATATCTTTCTGTAAAAGGTGATAATTGTCACATTTAACTGCTGATAAACCCCGTTGATCGTAGGAAGGGTCTCATCTATCTTGTCGATGGAATTATATTATCTATCGATTTTGTTTGATTTCATTGATAAATTGTGTGTCATTTATGACACGTGACTCACTGGTTATTTGTTTGTAATGATTAATTTTCATTCTCACACACAAGAAAGTTTCTGCAAAGAGAGCTTCATGAAGCCCACGGACTTCATCATATCTTGACAGCACTTAACGGATACGGAATACAAATATTACAAAACTGAAATATTCGTCAATAGATTTTACGTTTAAATATGTGTGCAAACTAGCCGATTCTTAAAATACATTCTCTCAATATGTGTTTTGTGTCAAATATTATGTGACAACTAATCTACCGATGAAGGATATTTCTATTTCAGAAACTTGGGACTATATATATATATATATATATTGAGAGCCAAGGTGGTCGTGTGGTCTAGCGGGACGGCTGCAGTGCAGGCGATTTGGTGTCACGATATCACAGTAGCATGGGTTCGAATCCCGGCGAGGGAAGAACCAAAAATTTGCGAAAGCAAATTTACAGATCTAACATTGTTGGGTTGATGTTTAGACGAGTTGTATATATGGATACATCTGTTGTAGAGTTGTCACTGACTCAGACGTACTTATAAATATAATTATTTTCTGTGACTGTATATTACATTAATTTGTAGGATCCTTTACTATAGATAATTTAGCTGATCTGTAACAATAACATCTTCATGCCTTATATATCATGTACTGTAGTACGCCGCTAGATTAAAACTGACGAAGAAAGGTAACACACGGCCAGCGAAAGCTCTTTTATTTGAAAGCCCAGGTGGTCGTGTGGTCTAGCGGTACGGCTGCAGTGCAGGCGATTTGGTGTCACGATATCACAGTAGCATGGGTTCGAATCCCGGCGAAGGAAGAACCAAAAATTTTCGAAAGCAAATTTACAGATCTAACATTGTTGGGTTGATGTTTAGACGAGTTGTATATACATTATGTACACAGCCATGTATCATCATCATTGATGGCGATCCGATGGATACATCTGTTGTAGAGTTGTCACTGACTCAGACGTACTTATAAATATAATTATTTTCTGTGACTGTATATTACAATAATTTGTAGAATCCTTTACTATAGATAATTTAGCTGATCTGTAATAATAACATCTTCATGCCTTATATATCATGGACTGTAGTACGCCGCTAGATTAAAACTGACGAAGAAAGGTAACACACGGCCAGCGAAAGCTCTTTTATTTGAGAGCCCAGGTGGTCATGTGGTTTAGCGGTACGGCTGCAGTGCAGGCGATTTGGTGTCACGATATCACAGTAGCATGGGTTCGAATCCCGGCGAGGGAAGAACCAAAAATTTGCGAAAGCAAATTTACAGATCTAACATTGTTGGGTTGATGTTTAGACGAGTTGTATATACATTATGTACACAGCCATGTATCACCATCATTGATGGCTATCCGATGGATACATCTGTTGTAGAGTTGTCACTGACTCAGACGTAGTTATAAATATAATTATTTTCTGTGACTGTATATTACATTAATTTGTAGGATCCTTTACTATAGATAATTTAGCTGATCTGTAACAATAACATCTTCATGCTTTATATATCATGTACTTTAGTACGCCGCTAGATTAAAACTGACGAAGAAAGGTAACACCTGGCCTGCGAAAGCTCTTTTATTTTTGAGCCCAGGTGGTCGTGTGGTCTAGCGGTACGGCTGCAGTGCAGGCGATTTGGTGTCACGATATCACAGTAGCATGGGTTCGAATCCCGGCGAGGGAAGAACCAAAAATTTGCGAAAGCAAATTAACAGATCTAACATTGTTGGGTTGATGTTTAGACGAGTTATATATATATAGATGTCTCTGCAGTAACATATAATACATTTTTTTAAACAGAGTGAATTATGACTCTTGCAATTCCAGAAGTTTCAAAGCGATACTCGAAGGAAACGATCGTGGTATGCTATGCGAGTGAACCATCATAACGTACCGAGAATAGAAGAATTTGATGGATAAAGAAATTTACACAGTACATCAAACAGAGCTCGAAAAGATATTAAGAACCGATTATGTAGACCCGACTTTTTTTTTTTTTTTTATTAAAACGAAATTATTAAAATACATGATTGTATAATACATGATATTACCAATATGCCAAAACCAATCCCAAAGCAGATGTATTTGTCATATCATAGCTTGACCAGTAAAGCTATGGAAATATTTGTCCATATTATTTGCACCTTTCAAATATATTAGCAAATTAAAAGCAAATTCATCTATTTACCATAAATTTCCAGCTGTCTGAAATATCTTTCTTTATCATTTCTTTGCATATGTATTCAAAGTTACGTATGCCCAATATATTTACACATTTTCTAGCTGTCGGTAATATCTTTCTTCATAATTTCTTTGCATATGTATTTAAAGTCAAATATGTCCAATATATTTACACATGTCATTGATATTATCATTTGACTACATTTCTTAGTTAAACAAATTGTCTGCAAATCTATGTATTTACCATACATTTCGGAATATTTTCAAAGGCTTTTGCTATGATCTGATTTGAAATACATTTCAGCCGACTATAAAGACTAACAATAATATTCCTTTTCAATACATTTGACAGGTCTTTGCAAATTAAAGGAAATGATGCTTTACACTCCTCTATACATTTCTCGTTTGGAATTGGTTTACATACCAGAAAACTGTAGATGCACCTTACCCTTTATAACCCCTATACAATTATTTGAATGATGATGCCAGTCTTATTTCAGATTTTTAATCAAGAGATGTGTGTGCCTGTTCCAAGTCAGGAGCCTGTGATTCAGTGATTTTCTTTTGTTGAGATGTTACATAAAGTATGTTCTTCGTTTTTTTTGTACATAAATGAGCCGTCAGTTTTATCATTTGCATTATTTTACTCTTGTCATTCGGGGAGTCGGGATGACTCGTATAACAAAATTATTTGACCTCATTAACCAAATGTGATAACTTGTTTCCCAATCCACTATTATAAGTAAATATGTTTTTAAATTAAACCGAAACTGACCATATTTGCTCTTCATCATGTAAATCTATATACACGTAGCTGCACACTGCAGTAACCCAGACAACATTAGTACGTTGGCACAACGTTGGCCCAACGTATCTACATGCATTGGCCAAACGTTATTTTTAAACGTTGGCCCAATGTTTAAGTGCAAAGTGGCCCTATGTTTGCCCAACGTGATGGCTAAACGTTGGCACAACGTTGTAAGGTTTTATTAAATACATTGGCCCAACGTTGGTCCAATGATGGAATAATACAAAATGTGCTTGCTGATGTTGAACAAACGTTAGGCCAACTTTAGGCATACAAACTGTTAGCTAACGTGGGAACTCTGTTGGTTCAATCTATAAACCTTTTTATCCAAATGAAGGATACTAAAATCCCTTCCAGGCAACAACTGCAATAACTTCTGGTTCTTATATCAGTTCAAAATGGCGAAACTTTTATTTTTTTAAATGTTGCAATTATTGCTTTTCCATATCCACTATACCATATTGTGTCTTATATACTTCCCGAACATTTTGTATTTTGCCACTTTCTCTCCATCTTCCTGAACATGCATGAAATATTTGCTAATGGAGTTTCAGTAACCAACAACCAATCAGTCTCTCCAGGAATTGTACTTCTGAATTTTACATATTTTAATGAATGCAATCAATATATCCATGTTACCAAATTTTCTTAAATAAGTTAAATACAAAGGTATGATTAAATATAATTTATTATAAGTTAGACAAACAGCAAAGTTTAAAAAAATCTTTGTATCTATACGTTGCTAAATCAGATCTAGTATGAAAATTATACAGTCTATTCATGATAATTCATAAAATAAATACTCTATTTAATATCTAATACACTGCTACACATGCAAGTGTGTATATGATCAGTTTTCACAAATATATCGTATATGTTTGCATGCGATTTAGAAATACAATAAAACTAACAAACTCATTTATGTTTCAATGAAGTCGAAATCATTATACCACATTTCTGAAACATTACGGAATAAGGTACATCTTAAGACAGATTTTTTCTTACTTAGCCATATTTGGCACAACGTTTAGGAATTTTGATCCTCAATGCTCTTCAACTTTGTATTTATTTGGCTTTTTAACTATTTTGATCTGAGCGTCACTGATGAGTCTTATATAGACAAAACGCGCGTCTGGCGTATAAAATTATAATCCTGGTACTTTTGATAACTATTTACATCACTGGGTCGATGCCACTGCTGGTGGACGTTTCGTCCCCGAGGTTATCACCAGCCCAGTAGTCAGCACTTCGGTGTTGACATGAATATCAATTACATGGTCATTTTTATAAATTTTCTGTTTACAAAACTTTGAATTTTCCGAAAAACTAAGGATTTTCTTACCCCAGGAGTAGATTACCTTAGCCATATTTGGCACAACGTTTAGGAATTTTTGATCCTCAATGCTCTTCAACTTTGTATTTATTTGGCTTTTTAACTATTTTGATCTGAGCGTCACTGAATAGTCTTATGTAGACGAAACGCGCGTCTGACGTATAAAATTATAATCCTGGCACTTTTGATAACTTTTTACACCACTGGGTCGATGCCACTGCTGGTGGACGTTTCGTCCCCGAGGGTATCACCAGCCCAGGAGTCAGCACTTCGGTGTTGACATGAATATCAATTATATGGTTTTTTTTTATAAATTTTCTGTTTACAAAACTTTAAATTTTTCGAAAAACTAAGGATTTTCTTACCCCAGGAGTAGATTACTTTAGCCATATTTGGTACAACGTTTAGGAATTTTTGATCCTCAATGCTCTTCAACTTTGTATTTATTTTGCTTTTTAACTATTTTGATCTGAGCGTCACTGATGAGTCTTATGTAGACGAAACGCGCGTCTGGCGTATACAATTATAATCCTGGTACTTTTGATAATTATTTACAACACTGGGTCGATGCCACTGCTGGTGGACGTTTCGTCCCCGAGGGTATCACCAGCCCAGTAGTCAGCGCTTCGGTATTGACATGAATATCAATTATATGGTCATTTTTATAAATTTTCTGTTTACAAAACATTAAATTTTTCGAAAAACTAAGGATTTTCTTACCCCAGGAGTAGATTACCTTAGCCATATTTGGCACAACGTTTAGGAATTTTTGATCCTCAATGCTCTTCAACTTTGTATTTATTTGGGTTTTAACTATTTTGATCTGAGCGTCACTGATGAGTCTTATGTAGACGAAACGCGCGTCTGGTATATAAAATTATAATCCTGGTACTTTTGATAACTATTTTTCCATTAACTTCAGTAATCAGTATTTGTCATTCTTAATCGTATTTAGATTTTTTAAAATTACAACTTACAAGTTACTTTCTTTCTCTTTGAACCTCAGATGATATGATTTTCTCTATTGTTTTCTTCGTTTTACTGTTTTCTTACAAATATATAACAGGAAATAACCACAAAAGTGACCATCCCATTACATTCAGATTTCTTATAAACTTAATTACCATAGCAATTATCTTTGGAATTTATCGAACATATGGTCAACCTTATCAGAATGTGCTTGATTAACAGACTGGCTGTATCAAATATCACTCTGTACATAATTGCTAAATTATTATGTTTCACAAACTTAAATGAATAAAGTTATTATGAATAATGATTGCAATAAATTTAAACTTTCAACCAGGCAATCTATGTTTCCGATATACATTTTTTGTATTACAATAATGATATTCCAGTCGATAAATTTTACCTGGCTTATATATAGAGTATAATATATGATCAACGTTGAGCCAGCATTGGCCCAACATAGAGTTGTAAACATGTTAATATATTTTCAGTTGATAAACACTTTCGGTATAACATTAACTTTTTATTAAGCATGCAACAATCGAAATTATCCTCCTCCAAAGAGAAATAAAGCGTAAAATATTTCATAATCAATTTTTATTAACAAAATTTCATATCGGCCCTATGTTACTACTAACATAATGCCAACATTTTCCTGATTTTTTATAACAAGCATGAGATAATAATATGGATTTACAACAACAGACCAACGTAGGGCCAATGTTGTGCAGCCAACACCAACGTGCGACCAACGTACCGACAATTTTCCAACGTTGGGCCAATGTTGTTCAGCCAACATAAACTTGCGACCAACGGACCGACAATTTGCCAACGTTGGGTCAAGGTTGTGCAGCCAACACCAACGGTCGACCAACGAGCTGACAATTTGCCAACGTTGGCCCACTGTTAGTCTGTTGACTGGGAATACAGTTATATTTTTAGGCAAGGATGGATTGTACAAATGACAGCAATTATACATGTATCGGAAAACAATGACTTCAGAATTTTGTTTGCATCAATTTATAGTACCAGCATGTCCTCTTTTTATTCAAAACAACGAATGAAACAAATATTATACCTGTTTACGAGTAGTTTTCATACCTCGTACGGACCTGTTTAACAAACAACTTTAGACTGCATCAACCTAACCTTACGTTATTTGCGTTTTTTTGCCTGCAAATCTATATAGCTGCACAGTAATCCAGTTATAATTTTCGGTCAAGAGGGACTGAAATATAACGTTTCAGCAATATTGGAAAACGATGATCACAAATGTTTTTTCGCATCAATTTATAGTGCCAGCATCAGGGATGGGCACGATTACTGACAAATGTAATCGATTAATAATCGATTACATGAAGGATTTTTGTGCAATCGATTAATAATCGATTACTCAAATTTTAGTATGTAATCGATGACGATTACTCAAATTTTAGTATGTAATCGATTACAATCGATTACTTTATCAAAAGTAATTACATTACTTTTCGATAAATGTCAATTACATGCTTCAACATTTCAACAAAGAAATAACATGAATAAACACAATTGTATTGCTCAACATTTGTATAGTGGAAATTAAGAACTTTACCAAATGCATCATTTAAAGGATTGTTTCTAAATTATAAGTTAATAGCTGTTTTTTTAGATCAAATTTCTTAATGAAGATTAGAAATATTTTTAAAAATCTTGAAATTTTTACTTTCGACAAAAATGAAAGATGTCATCGCATTGCAACAATCACTTATTTATAACGAATTGATTTTTCAAAATTTTGGCTTTCTTACTGACTTCAGTTAGCTTTTTTGTTTTTACTCTTTAAAAAAATATATTTTGCATAGTTAGTTATAATGTTTAAGGAAATATAAAAAAAAGTAGAATAAGTATTTAGTTCAGCTAATTTTTAAGATCAAATTTATTTTTATAATGACATGCATGATTTAAACCTTTTGTTTGGATAACCACTCTAATTACAGATTATCTAACTGCCACTGCGGTACAATTTATAACCTGCATGGGGCTAAATACTGTAAATTTCCTTCTTAATCAGACATAAGATAATTGAAATAAAAACAAGGTATGTTTGTTATTGATTAGAAGACTTTGATCATCTCATTAGGAAAGGCAAGAATGTTGTTGAGATTTGTTGACTTCTCCAATCAAATTATATACAAAATATATTTATAGTGTCAAAGGGATACATGTATCTATTTCTAAAAAGAATTGCAATGCATTGCCATTGGTTCATTAATATTTAAAGGATTTTTTATTCTTTTTTAATTTAATTTATATACATGTATATCATAACATCTAAGAAATCAACTGATTATCTATTCTAAGCTTTAATTTTAACTCTGATTGAAAATGATGTTTTCAGGAAATATAATGCAAATAAACTTACTACTTTTAAAAATGTAGTACAGAACTTAACAAAAGACAGACACATTTCTTATTAAAGATCTATTCTATTATTTAAAATCTATTTTATTATTTTAATATTAAAGGTCTTGCATTATTGACAAGCACATACATCCATCTGTTTTAAAAAGCTATATATAAAGTAAATTAAGGAAGGGATCTTGTTGTTTATAATGCAGCTTGAGACAATAGATACAAATAAGGCAGTTGCTTCTTAACTCTCAGGTATTGTTGATGCATAATATTTTATCTGTACTACAAAGTGATAACAAACATATTTTCCTCTGAAATAGGTTATTTTTTTTATCGAACTATTTTACTAAAGTAATCGAAATGTAATCGAAAAGTAATCGATGATTACATCCAATTTTTTGCTGTAATCGATTAAATTACGATTACATGTAATCGATAATGTCTTCGATTACATGTAATCGAAAATGTCTTCGATTACAGATAACTGTCGATTTCTTGAAAAAATGTAATCAATTACAATCGATTAAGATTACAGATTACGATTACCCCATCTCTGGCCAGCATGTCCTCATTTTATTCAAAATATTGAATCGTAAACAAATATCAGTAGTTTTCATACCTCAGACTGACTCGTGTAATAAAATCGTTTGACCACATCAACCAAAAACTGACCATATTTGCTTTTTTATGTAAATCTTTTTAGCTACACAGTAATTCAGTTACAATTTTTGGGTCAAGAGGGACTGTGGTATACGAATAACCGCAATATTGGAAATCAATGACCACATTTTTTTTCGCATCAATTTAGAGTGCCAGTATTTCCTCTTTTCATTCAAAATATTGCATCAGAAACTAATATCAGCAGTTTTCATACCTAAGACTTGCACATGTAACAACATTATTTGTCCGCATCAATCAAAATTGACCATATTTGACAGCATCAACCAAAACTGACCATATTTGACTGCATCAACCAAAACTGACCATATGCGATCTTTTTTTGTGAAATCTACGCTATAGTTCCTTAGTAAATCCGTAAAACTTTTATGTACGGATGGATTGAATAATTCAAATGATTGCAATATTGGAAAACAATGACTACACAATTATGCTCGCATCAGTTTATAGTGCCAGCATGTCCGCTTTTCATTAACAAATTTAAATCATAATCTAATTTCAGTAGTTTTGATATCTCAGACTGACTCATATAACAAAATTAGATGTCCACATTAACCAAAACTGATCATATTTGACAGCATCAACCAAAACTGACCATATGTGACAACTTCAAACAAAATTTACCATGTTTATTATGTAAATCGGAATATATATATATATATATATACATCTATATAACCGCATAGTAAATCACTTACATTGTATAGTTACATATCACGATGGATTGTATTATTCAAATGACAGTAATATTGGAACACATTGTCCTCTTTTTTCTAAAATATTGAATCGTATTAAACAAATTTCAGTAGTTTCGATATATCAGACTGAGTCATTTTAACAACCATAGAAAATCATCATTGATAAAACGTTATATATTCACCGCGCCAAAAATCCAAGAGGTTAATATGAGAGTTTAACTCCAACTCACAAGTTTTAAAATGCTGTAACTTTCTTAATAATGATTGAAAATGTATACCAGTGGTTGTTATGGATAGCTAACAGATTATTCTTTCAAATAAATGCAATGTTAGTATGATGCAACAATTATGTACCAATTATAATGTTAACTGTGTCTAACATATGTGTCCTCAAATTTCCACTTTCAATTGAAAGTAGCTTCCTCATAGGTATTCATAGAGGATTGATTTTATTATATGTTGTTCCTATGGCCATTATCTACAAAAAAGTGTCTCAGATTTCAGATCAAATGCATACAAATTTTACACCTGATTAAACATTTTCTTCTTTTATGTGGTTAGGATGTTAACACTAATAAGAGATTTATGAGAGAACGAAATACCATAGGACCAATTTGAGACACCCTTTTGAAGCCCATGATGTGTTGATTAAGATTTCGTTAAAATTTTCTGTATAGTTAAAGAGATTAAAGAGCTAAATTCATTCAAGTGAACTGACCGAGATTTTGCCACTAATTACATAATAATTGATTACATAATGATTGCATAGTAAAAATATTGCATTCATTTAAAAGTTTAACCTTTTATCTATCTATATATACATCTTTTATTATTTTGTATGCATTCATAAGAAAGTTACAGCATTTTATAGGTTAGTGATTAGAAGTAAATACATCTTTGTATTGTGTTACCTTAAGGTGAGAGGTACGTAAATGAACGCCTCTAGTGGAAAACGGGAAAATCGGCGTTTGTTGCTATGGGAGTTATCTCCCGTACACCAGAACAAATATTTTCAAGATGTCGGAATATATTCCGCTTCGTCTGAATAATGGTCAATTTGTTGGAAGAGTATTAAATGTATCTCATCAAAATATAGCTAAATTGAAAAATGTAAAATGAAATATCTTGTAACATTTAAACAGTGCTTTCCTCCCATGAAAATGAAAGAAACATGGCATGTAGTGATGGCCGAAGAGCGACTGAATTGGGTTTACTGTCCTTTACTGATACTAGCTGACCAACTTAAAGCTTGCATAAAAATTATGCTTCTACAAAACTGTATAAAGTACAAAGAATGGATCTCGGAACTAATTTGTTATAAATACCTTAGGGTAACTGTCCTTACATGCACTTACTATACTCCGGTAATCGGCAAAGATCAGAGACTTAAAAAATCGGGAATGTTGATATGTGACGTGAAAACGAAATGTAGTATATATTGATAAGAATATCACAAACACGTACATGCATTACACACGTAAACTCCCACAATAACAAATTAAAGCGTACACTATATATTGTCATTTTATTTATTGAAATTCCATAGCAAACTTCGTCACGGACTTGCCGCATTCAGTCAGTTGCATTCAACATGTTCAAAGAAATAAATTTTCCCACAACAACTGTCAACGTGAGTGAAAACGGCTAGGACGTATTCAATCCTCGACACACAAAAAGAGGTTAATACTAATATTTTTTAATTTGATATTCCTGCTATAACTGTTATACAACCATTTTCTCTATATAAATATAAACATAAATCTTTCTTTATAGTGCTTTCTTTCACGTCCGCGATATGGTCTATAAATAGAATTTGAAAATGAAAGTACTAAATATTAAATGCTATTTTAAAACAAATAATTTATAGTAAACAACATATTAAAAAGCAAAAGAGTTTTATTAATTTAATTGTTTTCTGTGTGACATGAAATTTGTAAAATATAATGTCAGAAATTACTTCAGACGGGTAAGCAAAGAGAAAGTGACAATAAACTTGAACGATAATCTTAATGACTACTATTGTGATGGGGCCTTCCGCATGAACAAACGGGAACTCCGAAGTAAAACTGTCTTTCAAAATGAACGAAAATTTAAAAGAAATGAATACACGTTGCTTTTCCGTCAATTTGAATTAAATGGAACATTTTGAATTACAAGCTCCCAGCATGAAAAAGCGGCAGGGAAAAATATAGATCCGCTGATTGAAAATTACGGCTTTACCGCCACTTCAAAAATAAAATAATTAGCAAAGTATATATATATTATACTGAAGATATAGAAATGTCTGCCTGCATCAATCAATTCATTTCAAATTGCGCAAAATTTCGGAATTACAGTTATTTCGATTTCAGTTGATACTGTTTATATATTTATACATGTGCAAATGCTAGCCTTTTCAATAGTCGTCTGGCGCGAAAAGGACGATAACTCAATTTTAGAATTTAATATTTTTGGAGACGGTCAATTTCCGGAATTCCATGCTTAATCATCCCGATGTTTTCTTTGGCCGTTGACAACAGAATTATTGCTGCATTCTTTGACAATAAGGTATATTAAACAAGGCAGTATTATCAATGTATTATCGTGGTATCAATGTATGTTAGAAATGTTAGATACCTGAATTATTTGTAATTTTGGCAAGGACAATTCATCACGTCCCCTGAAAACATGATTTTGTCAAATATCACTTATCGGCATCTCCGGGCGGCAAGCCAGATTAATTTCCTGATAATCTTTACTACATCATTCTGATTGTTATTGATTGCTACATATTACCGCTTTTTTGTAAATCGATGTTTGTTTACATTATCAACAAATGTGAGTAACATTCTAGGTCGAGTTGTCGTTCGTGGTGTATAGTTTGTTCCAAACCATTGTGTGTTTCTGGTACAGGTTGGCAGTTGTTTATCAACAATAAAGTTGTTGCAACATAACCACATGTTATTTTCAGTGTGTATGTGTGTTTTTCTTTCTTTCTAATTAGTTATGATTGTTTATAAAAACAAAATGTTTTTAAATTCATTTGGAAGACAGGATTGTCATGTAATTGTTATTTCCCTTGTTTAAAAATAGAAATTGCGTGTTTCTATATTTAACGATTTGCATGACACTATTTCGTACATATTTGTTAAATAATATAGATATTGCTGTTTTGAATTCATTGTTAAAGAGAATTATATATATGTTCTAAAATTCAATATTTGCATCGTTGCTTATCATTTATAACCTTTGTTGAAAGACTTAATCATTTTAGATAAGTTGTTTGAAAATATTGTTGGTTACAAACTTCCTTCTGTTGTTTGATTGAAAGCAGTCAATGGCGCTTTTCAAGGACTGCCAACGCTAATACTGTATATGGTTGGTAACAACATTTAGGAGATAACTGCATGGTATTTTAAGCTCCGACGGCATCAATTGAGGATTTGATGGTCGCAAATTCAGTTTACTGGCGACGCGTTAGCGGAGACAGAAAACGGGTATTTGCGACCATCGAATCCCAATTTGATGCCGTCGGAGCTTAAAATACAATATTGTTATCTCCATTCTAATGAAACTGACAGAAAACAACGTTAAAACATGAATTTAAAATCTTTCATATGCCGTCTGCGCTTGCGCGTACGTCCCATAGCATCAA
Source organism: Mytilus edulis (assembly GCA_019925275.1). Classification (NCBI taxonomy): domain Eukaryota; kingdom Metazoa; phylum Mollusca; class Bivalvia; order Mytilida; family Mytilidae; genus Mytilus; species Mytilus edulis. The sequence continues at coordinate 40,114,897 of CM034358.1, forward strand.
TTGTAAGAAAGTGACGTTATCCAATCAAAATGAACGTTACAAACGTTGTTGCATTAGAATGAATGATTGAGATGTTTATGAACTGACACTCAGTCCGACCATGGGAAGCTGTGCTCTGCCGGATGCGTGCTCAACTATTGTAGTCATTCAATGCTACATTTCTCTACTTTAGGTCTACATAATAGAAATTGTACTTATTGAAAAAAATATATATTGTTTTCATTTATTTTATTTAGATAGCGCTATCACATTCGTCATCCATCGTATTTTTATTTATCAGTTGTCAAATTAGACCAATATGTGGTCTGCATCCCCTGCATAATTGATCCTTTTACATACATGTCAGACTCCACTTCTTTATTTCTTTAATGGCTTTCAGTTTGGTGGACACAGGGAATTGATTTCCAGTTCCTTCCCCAAACTCCTACTTCACTCCATATTCTGTTCCTCTGCACTCTTATTTTTTTCATCAACAAGAATTATCCCTGTTTTATCAAAATTTTCTCACGATAAGACCACCCTGCCTCAAGCTTTCATCCATCAAAGTCTCATTTCTAGTCCTCTTATTCCACAGTTCCCATAATTCTGTCCAACCCCTTTAAAGTGTCCCAATGACTCGCACCCATTAACAACCCATCATTCGACAAATTATATTAAACAACCTCATTTGTCTCCTATATGCAAAAATTACGAGTCAGGTTTTTTTGCTTTAATATAAATGGCAATTTTTTTTCACACATCTCGTTTTTGAACTCCCATTTGTATTTGTTACTATCAACTATATGGCTTCAATGAACACAATTCAAACGATCTTTTCACAAAACCACAAATATTGCATAGCAATTACGTTCTCAGGATTTTTTATAAAGTTTACTTTGTGAGCACAAACTGAGGAATTAATTATAAAACAATTTGGTAAAGCAAAATAAATATCTAAAAGATGTTTTAAAAAAAGACTATAGTGGATGAGCTACCCCTTCTTGTAACAAGATTTATCTCTCCTGGGATTTAAACACATTGAGATTGAGATTGAATTGTTTCCCTTTGATAACAACCAGTTCCAAAGCAAGATTGTTTGTTTGATGATTTTTAATTGATTAACAATATTTTGATAAAGGAAAAAGATAATACTTTCAATTTCGAGGTCTCACAAAGGCTTTTTCACCTTCTATTCTAATTTTACATTAAAAACCCAAATTTAGATGAAAAGGCTACAAATGCTGCTATAAAAAAAAATAGAATAAGAGTTTTTATTTTTGCTTTACGTATTTCTTCTCAATTTTCGCAAAAAATTCTAAAGTACTAACAGGAATATTGTTGGCATAAATTACGAGGTCCTAAAGCTGCTGGCGATTTCCAATATCTGCAACATCTAATATATACGTTAAAATCCCTTGAAGTCGGTTCTTCAAAATCACACGCAGCTTTTTTATTCAGTACATTGTAAGCTTGATCATTACAGCTCACAAAATCTAGACTGGATACATTTATCTGAAAGTCATCACGGTAAAGTGTGTTCAAAGTCTATGTTGAACAATTTATAACAACACATAGCTGAGTGGGGGATAGAGCAGATTTGTATCCCGAGAAAACATTGTCAACCGCGGCGAAGCCGAATAACAAAAAAACAAAAACAAAAACAAAAACAAAAGATAAATAAGTTGAAATTTATATACATTTGTTTTTAGATATTCACATCTATGCACTGTCCGCACTATAATAACGGAACAAAACCAACGATGGAGAAAAAAGTAGAGATAATATGCAACAAACTTTGAAATATTCTTTTTGTTGGTCTTTTGCCTACAATTTACATTTATCCCACATCTCCTTTCATGTCATATTTAGCACACTACTTTTTGCAAATGACCGGTACTATTTGGATCGAAGTATGTGTTCATGTTTATGTTGTGTTCTCATATGTCATTGAACCATAATTTTATATATTTTATATGCATAAACCTCCTGCAACTATCGGAGGATTAATAGTTAAATGTGGTGATGTTTTATGCACACGCCGTAGCAGAGGGGCATTACTTTTAACACTTGTCCGTCTGTCCGTCCGTCGTACCGTCCAGAATTGGTTTCCGTTCTCTAACTTTAGTTTGCCTCAGCCAAATGTTAGAAGACTTATACACAATGCTGATTACCAAAAAAAACAAAAAACACAGATCTAGTTTAAATGTTGGTTGCGTCACTTTTAAAGTTTTTTTTAGTAATATCACTTTATAACTTCATATGCAAGCGGGCGCATCTGTGTCCCATTTATTTACCATTGTTTGTCCTTTGGTCGTTTTTCGTTTTTTTCACAAGACATTGTCAGTATGTCTTCGGCTTATAAGTTTCAATTTCCCGTTGCGCGGTATATTTCGCCTCAAATATTGTGAAGCAGCAATATTGTGGTCGAATATGTGAACATTAAATGTATCTCTTCATTCGGAGAATCTATTTTAATAATAGATATTTTATTGTTTCTGTTCAATAAGTTTATAAACATATTTCTTAAACATTGTGTTTTTAATCTTTCCAGAAATATGTTATAAATACTTAGGACCTCGTATAATCACTGAAAAAACAATAATAGGTAATCAATCCTTTTTCTAGGATAATATGCTCTACAGCGCATTTGAATAGCCAAACAAACTAAAATGAGACAGTCGTTGTCTTATTTTTGGTTCAAATTTGACGTTATGTCTATGTACTTTATGTTGTTTCATTACCATTTTCAAATGCCTGGAACTCGGAAATTAGATCGGTGACCAACTTAAATTTTTCGATTTTTCATTATCTTTCAATAAGTTCTACGTGCATACAATTTCTTTTAAAAATCGCAGGACAAGCCATTTACGTACCTGTTACCTTAAGGCAACACCAATGACGTCTGTTCATGACGTCAAGGAAATCTCAAGGTTGTTTCTTCTTCATTTCGGTGTTTTCTTTCTCTTTTCTTCTTTTTTTGTGTATTTGTTTTTAGTTTACTTTAATGAATATCTTAACTAGGCAAGCATATGCAATGTTTAATATAAAAACAAGGAGCTGTTTAGAAAGTAGCTTAAGCAAATATCAGAAAATTGGGGAAGGACACAAGTCATATAATAAAACAATTGTTAACTTTTGACTTATACAAAGATTTATCAACGCCAGAGATATGACATTCACGCTCAGCCGTTGGTCTCGGTAAATATCATATTTGTATGATTGTCAAGTCAGTATGTTAACCTCATCAAGAGTTATTAATTAGGTCTTTCCACTTTTCCATGGAAAGACCTATTGGTTTTCTTCTGATTATTATTATTTTTTTTTTCTTCCGCCAACTTTTTGTTCCTCCGCAATTTTTTTGTTTCGCAAGATGTCGCTTAGACATATGGTATATGATATCGAACAGTTATTACGCTTTTGTAACTTGCACCGTGTAACCTAAATCTTTCCCATATAAGAGTTATCTCCCCGAACACTGTTTTTCTTGTTATCGCGTAATCTTCACAACCGTATAAGAAACCGACAAATTTATTTTTGCAAATTGCTCATTACATCTTCAGGATGTGCTGTTTTATTTTGACCGAAGCCGTATAGAGATTCCATATGAGAGTTATTTCCCCTTTTGTATTTGAAATTTTGAAATGTATTTTAAACTGGAAAACCATAAGTGATAGAGACCTAGGGTCTTTTGATTTGAGATCCTTGGTCCAAAAAAATGAAAATTAGGTCAAGGTCAAAGCTCAAGGTCATGTTCAAAATTTCGATTTTGGCTTGTTATCTCTAGTTTTCAGACATCTTATAAGATATCGACAAAAATATTTTCACACAATTGTTAGTCGCGACATGTAGTTACACATACATTTTAGTCGAAAGGGTAAGTAAACATTTGATGTAAGTTTTCCCCCTTTTATATCTAATATCATTCGTATGGAAATATAACTCATTAACAAAATAAAGTAAAGACCTAGAGTCTTTTGATTTGAAATTGATCTCAAGGTCATATGTTAATTTAACGTTCTAGATTTTGACCTTTGTTTTTACCTCATATGTATTCATGTTAAAGCTATTAGACTTTTTGCATTAGGTTTTCAAGCAATAAGACGTTCATAAGCTAACCGGAAGTGACCTTTTGTAAACCGGAAGTAGCTAATTTTTGTAATAAATTATTCTAAAAGTATGTAAAACCATTTATTTTTGGAATCAGCGTCAGGAAAACTATAAGACAGTATCAGAAATAACAAATTTTGAACCGGAAGTAGTAAATTATCTCCATAAATTATATCTTTTTGTATAGAAACGTTATATGTTTTAGAATCAGCATACAATCAGTTGTCATTTGACGCTGAAATTAATACTTTAAAACCAAATTTTAATATTTTCATATCAAAATAGATCCTTACTGGTGGAAAGACCTTCAATTGTTCTCTGAACAATTGGTTTTTAATTATTATTTTTTTTCCGCCTAATTTTCTTTCCTTCGCTAAGTTTTTGTTTCACAAGTTGTCACTTAGATATTTTGTATATGATATCGAAAAGTAAATACGCTTTTGGAACTGACACCGCGTAACAAAAATCTTTTCCATGTAAGAGTTATCTCCCCGAACACTGTTTTTTTTGTTATCACTTATATGTCGCAACCGTATAAGAAACCGACAAATTTATTTTACCAAATTGCTCGTTATATCCCCAGGATGAAATGAATAATTTTAGTCGAAGCTATCCGGAGACTCCATATGAGAGTTATCCCCCCTTTTGTATATGATATAACTGGTCCGAGTACACAGTTATTCGTAGCGCATTTCCTTTAGACAATAAATGGAAATAAAAAAAATCCCACCTGCGCTTTCTCCATAATATTTTTACAGTGTGTTGTACTACTTTTGGGACAAATTATATCAAAATTATAGAAAACTTCATCAGCTCTAACTCAAAATATGGACAATTTTATGTGAAGGGGGGCTTGAAATCTTTTGACAGCTTCCGAAATGCTAATTTTTGACCTTTTGCAACTGGACCAAATCACTACTTTACATTATACTTCATGAATCAAATTTTTTTACAGTGTAATTTTATCCCCCTTCTTGCTATTTCAGGCATAAAACATAAATAAATAAATTTGGAAGGGGTATAAACAAAATTGACAAGTAACACACTGTCCACACTAGGGACTATATTCGTGGACAACGAAAATCAAGGGACGATAACTGTGTACTCGGACCAACTGATTTGCATTTCTAACTGGTAAACGATAAGTGACATAGGCCTAGGGTCTTTTGATTTGAGGTCCTTGGTTAAAAGACATGAAAATGAGGTCAAGGTCAAAGGTCAAGGTCATGTTCAAAATTTTGACTTTGGCTTGTTATCGCTCATTTTTAGAAATCTTATAACATATCGACAAAATATTTTCACACAATTGTTAGTCGCGACATGTAGTTACACGTAAGTTTTAGTCAAAAGGGTACATAAACATTTGATGTTAGTTTTCCCTTCTTTTATATCTAATATCAGTCGTATGGTAATATAACTCATTAACAATATAAAGTAAAGACCTAGAGTCTTTTGTTTGAGGTCCTTGGTTTATGAACTTGAAATTGAGCTCAAGGTCATATGTTAATTTAACATTCAAGATTTTGACCTTTGCTTTTATCTCATATGTATTCATGTTAAAGCTATTAGACTTTTTGCATTAGGTTGCAAGCAATATGACGTTGAAAAAGCTAACCGGAAGTGACCTTTTGCAAACCGGAAGTAGCTAGTTTTGTAATAAATTATTGTAAAAGTATGTAAAACCATATATTTTTGGAATCAGCGTCAAGTAATCGATGAGACAGTACCGGAAGTAACATATTTTGAACCGGAAGTAGAAAATTATCTCCCTTATTTATATCTTTTTTATGTATATAAACATTATATTTTTGGAATCAGCGTACAATAAGTTGTCATTTGACGCTGAAATTGACATTTAAAACCAAATTTTAATATTTTCATATAAAAAAATCATTACTGGTGGAAAGACCATCAATGGTTCTCTGAACAATTGGTTTTTAATTGTATATTACAATTATTCATCAATATATAAGCACATTAAGATTTTGCTCAACACCGTGTTGTTTTATAAAGGGTTGTAAAACCTTTTTTTGATTTGAAAGGGAAATAACTCCTTACTAACCCCATATGGTTACTAACCGTGTATTGAAACAAACCCTATATTTTTTGGACATCCTATATCAAATCTACCTAGTCATCACGTGTTCCTTGAACCTATCATATATCTATCAATCTATATGAGTTTATATAAAGTTTATCTTGTCTACGTTTAAAAACCTTCAAATCATGATGAATATAAGCCACTGTGGAAAAACTCAAGTTACGTTTTATCTTTAAATAATCTTAATTGTCTAAAACAGATTCATCTACATAAAACTTCAACTTTCTGAAAATTTTTCTTTAGATCCTATTTATGGTTTTAATATTGTAATCATTATATAGATTAAGTTATAAAAGATGGGCTGCAAAACCCTTGCCCACGCGACACACAAGCTTAAAACTGTCATTTAACCATGGGTTAAGCAGTTATAGGCAATCGATTAATCTTTAACGTTAGAGAGGAATACAATAAGAATATAAATGTTGCGGTTGCAATCATGGTTTATTTTCCATTCAATCAGTCATTATATAAAAATTATAAAGAAAACTCTATAGGCATGAACGCCTTTTTTATAATGTCACAAAGGGAAAATCAGAGGAAAAGTAAACAAATTTTACCTCATAATGTACCTTTGGGAAGTGAACAACTGAGATTTAACGAATAACACATTGATTAAATAGAAATAATTAACGGTTCAGGAAATGATACATCAAGTAAGAATTAGAGAAATGTATGTATGATGCGTGAATCATACATTATGTCATAGGTAACTTATAAATTGACTTTTACCAAACTTTTGATTTTACAAAATACTAAAGCTGTTCTACCTCAGGAATAGATTACCTTAGCTGTATTTGGCAAAACTTTTCGGAACATTGATCCTGAATGCCCTTCAACTGCGTACTTAATTTGGCCTAACTTTTTAGTATTTGAGCGTCACTGATGAGTCTTGTGTAGACTCGTGTAAATACAAAATTTTATCCTGGTATCTATTTTGAGTGTTTTTAACTTCGTAAAACAACCTTAAAAAACTTACCAACCAACCACCTTTTTCGATGTCCATGCCACAGTATGTTTCAAATCCCCTTATACATATGTTATATCTGAAGGATATATTCGGTATATCTCACTTTTTGGACCTGTGACATCGTCGCAATCTCTTGGATATTTATCTGTTGATGAAATGATACAATCCGTTTTAATCTTTAAATCTAAATTTTAAGTATTAACAGTATTTGTGCTTGGGACCATATTACTGTGTGTTTAGTGTTTAAATGAGTGACTCATCAACATTATAAGTATCCTCTCAAAACTGAGTTTATGTTATCGAACCGTGCACCTGTTGGGTGCGTTCGACTGAAGAAGTTTTCCAGCCCTAGCTCTCTCTGAGCACGTCAATTGCCTCAGACTATAAAATTTGGTAATCAACGGAAAGCCATAAATGATGAAAGCGGCGTCAACTCTCATTTAACAGTCAATCAACCAATAACCATGTTTTAAATCGACTCGTAGCTTTTAATAGCAGATGCTGGCAAATGACACTGGTATTAGAAGATCGACAGAACATACTCATTAAAGAAAGAAGAAATCGAAGAAAAAAACATACAAAACCGGTGTTACAAAAATATGAACAAATCATCAAACATCAATAACAATATTCCTGATATACAGACATTTACAATTAAGTAATTAATTTCTCTGAAAAGGTTTCGATTCTCGTGCATCTGCCATTCTCCATGCAAGTAACATTCACGTAATGAATTACATTCAGTAGATACAGAATGATTGTAAAACGATTAGTTTGATTTAGTTGTGAGAATTTGCACAGATATACACATGGGATAATTTCAGTCACAGTCAACACATTATTCATAATGTCATTGAATGGATGAAATAAATATAATCATTCTGAATCATTAATATTATAGTCAATCAAGATCAAAATCGACCATGTCAACAATATTCTACACCTTTAACGTTGTACCAAAAATGTAAGCAGTTGTTATCCACAAAATGAAAACGTAGTTATGAATGATACCCAATCGTACGGCTTTCTATACATAGGTAAATTCATATCGAATAGTCGCTTTCAAACTCACTGATAAGAAACATTTGTAACAATTTACTATAGAAAACAAATGTCATTATTCAGGACAAAACTATTTACAAGAGGACTTTTTTTTATCAAAACAAAATGTATATTACAAGTCAACTTAAATCTTTTAATCAGTGTTGGTAGTCGATATCTTTGATTACAAATTGGATTGTTCAAAAACAGGTGCACATTCTGAAATTCTGTGACAAAGGTATTCTCAAAAACATTTCATAGCTCTAAATAACATTTTGATTACATACATATGTGAGAAAAATATTAAAAATTTGGAACGCATATAATTCATTTTTTTTCACATTGCCATATTTCATCAGATTTTCTGAATTTTGATGAATTAAGGGAATACTATTATAGGGGATTTACTTCCTAAACATGCTAAAGTTCCGTTCACACATACAACAGTTTGTTGATAGGTTATAAAAATTCTAAAGCAAAATAAATAAAAGCAAAGTAAGTGTCAGGTAGGTACGTTATTACGATATATTTACCAGATTAAGATTATTAAATAATGTTTTCCTTGCACGGACACTAATAACGAGTTGTAAAATGAAGTTGAATTTCATATAACTGATTACATACTAAAGACATTGATCATTCAATTTAAAAAGAAATGATAAAACAAAACACTTCATTGAAGTTTTGAACTTTAACATATTTATAGCATACTGAAATACTAAATATATTCATAATTACCTGTTATAATTTTTGACGATATATCCGATTTCAACTCGGAAAGTTTCTCTATCACTACCCTTTCTAGAGTTTTATTTATGTAGGTCTTTATTGCCTAATTCAGGTTTTTGATATCCAGCTTAGCAACCAGTGGAACATCGTCGTTACCAATAAGTGGCTTCTCAACTTCCGTATCTGGAGTTTCATGTAAAACTAACCCATTTCCAAGTCCAAGTAAAATACATAAAAATATTGAAATCATCATGGATAACAGAACTCTTAAATACCAGAAATAAACAGAAATGTCAGAACAAACTAATTCACAGTATAGCTGTGAACTGTTCCCTAAACAGAGCAATACAATAAAAATTATAATTATAATATGTTTTGTAAAGAGACTCGTGTGATTTCTGCATTGTTATACAGTTCATGTTAACGCCCAATTTGCCAATAACAACAATGTAAATGCAGTTATCTTTAGAAATCATTACTATGACAGTATGATCAGAATACAAGTACATTATCCCGTAGGATAACCTCAACCTCCGCAATTTCATCTGGTTGAGTAATTATCGATTGTTATATCAAGTGCTGTTCCTTCAAAACGTTAATTAGAAACAAATATTTACTCCTTCGTTTCACTCCTCCGAAAATAAATTTTGTCTAAACTATATATCGTAGAAAAAATACCAAACACAGAATAGGGTTGGGCGTTCGCTACAAGATCGCCTTTTAATTCAACATGTTCAACATAAATATATACAATAGTCATACATAAATGAATCAATATTTACCATACACAAGTCGAATAGAAACGATAAGGTAACATATAAAAAGGGTGGGAGGTTTGGGAATAGTATACCAAACTAACCTAGTCCTTACTTTACTATCTTGTAACGAGCGTCGCATTGGTCAAACACACCTGAAATCTTCTTTATATACTGACTGCCAAAATCGTCCGTGCAGAAAGGAATTCAATGGGTAATAACACATCTCATTTAAATATAGAAAGACCGTTATATATATAAAACATGTAGTATATATTCTGTTTGTGTAAAGATATACCTTGCACCTGTTTTACAATGCAACTGTTCATATTATCTGAATCTCTTGAACCAACAAATCCATCCGAATTATTTTAGAAAAGAGATAATTTCAAGTATTTTTTACGTAAACAAAAGTAAATTACCATACCTTCAGCATCATAGGAATGCTTAAATACAAGTTGTATCTTCGTATTAAATACTAGAAAACTACTTATTTTCTCGAGCGATTTATTATCGAGACTTTCACGAGGAGAACAATTACGCGAATATATAAATCGTCGCAAATATATAAAACTTGAAATTTTCCTCATGACTGCATCTTCATCAAGTAAATTTTACAATGATCGTGAAATCGGTAATGCGGGGTTCACACATTGCCGATTACTGCTCTCGTTTGAGATCAGACAGCAATACGACACGAAAAGTGAAAAAGTCGGATTAGTATCCTCAATTATCTGGAATGTCCTATCGTTGTCTGAACACAGTCGTGTTATTTCGTAACAGATTCTTACGGGTCGGGAAGTGTCCGAATAGTTCGGCAAAGCACCCCGACAGTTAGGTGCGTCCCGTAACATTTGGGACAACTCAGCCGATTTTGTCTAGTCGGATTACAACCGTGGCTATGTCGTGACAGATTCTGCTGTATCGGATCGAATTCCGAACAGTGTCTTGTGTATTCTGGACGGTGTCTTGTGGAACGGGAATGATCTGGAGTAATTTTTATATTTGTTTTTCTGCCGATTGAGTCCAGATTGCATCCAGATCTTGTCGATTGCGAACCGTTTTTTGCCGAAACCGTTCCGAAACAGTCCCGTTATTTATACGAAATTAATCAATGATACCCACGTCAGAGTCCCGATAATTACAGAATACAATACGACTGAGACCAGACAAAGCCGTTTGCAATGCGATAGAGCGGACCGTGATAGGATTACGTTCCGTCAGTACCTGATCATCCCGAATATGCCGAGAGTTATCTAACGGATATCTTCCGTCAGCGTCGGTTCACTGTCTGGTCACTGTCTGATCTCTGTCGGATTACGTTCGGTAGAGTCGGGACGAAGTCGTGACATACTCGGTCGAATTTTACCTGGCGAAAAATACAAATCGGGTTAGAAGCGGATTCAGAACGGGATTGTCGGTACTAATTCGCTTAGAAACTGTTGAATATCGTCGCTTCCTGAACACTATCTGATTGTTGTCGCGATCAAATTATTTTTTTTTACAAATTTTGATTTAAGTTTGAATTTCCATCCACGATTCACAGGATCTTGATCAGACTTTTGATAAATTTTAATCGGGAATGGTCCTGTCGAGGACGGTAGTAAAAATCGTGAATGTGTGACCCCAGCTTAAGACATGTTAGAAAGGGCTTAACTCCAAAAAAAAGTTCTACGAAAAATGTTTGTTTACAAGACAAATAGTTCGATACTGACACAAAACTATTTAGATTGTTTTTCAATACAATGAATAATCCACTGCTGTTAACGCAATAGAACATCTTTCAGGAGAATATTTCACTAATTCTTAACCATATTATTATAATTTGGTGTGCCAATATCATTTTGCACTTTTGCTTCAATCAAGTTTCGACAATTGCTTAAGATGAAAGATTCCAAATATGTAAACCTCAACATTTATTGAAGAGGCATTATTGTTTCATGTCCAACGCATGCTGTGAAATTTGGATCTTTTAATTTTTACTCGTAAATTATATCTGATCTCCAAATCAACAACCGATGGATGTGTCTCCTTGATAACATTCTTCTGATAAGCACTATCCTATTTAACACTTGATAAGATAAACACCACGAGAAAGAGGAAATTATAGGAAGTGATTTGTCATTTTACAGAACTTAACACTGTTCTGATCTAAGACAAAGAGAAGCGAATTGAAAATTAGATACAACGTATTGTATGTTCGTGTTGATGAACTATTAGCTTTTGTTTTGTCGACAACTGCTGTCTTTCTTTCTTTTTTGCAATGTTAGTATGATATATATATATCATTATATAAAAGTCCATAAAAAAGACCAACCAGCAAATTTACTATGTACCGGATCGTCTAGAATAGGCGATACTATGCAGATAAGGAAAAAATTATATCAGTCTAAAAATTTGCACAACGGTACTGATATAAGATGTTATTATACGAAAATGTTGTTTTTAAAGCGTGTTGACAAATATTTCGGCTAAACAAATGGCCTCCTTCTGTGTCACCAGTTTTAACAATACTGATACATAATGTATAAGGTGTAAAAATAGATCAGTGATAATACAGATAAGTTTTGGTCGATTGATTTTAATCCAAAGTCCTGAATATCATATATTAACAAAACACTATAATTCAATATACGTGACTGTGTATATTAACAATAAAAATGAGAGAAAAACAAAACTGTTAGTATTTCTTATTGATGCCGATAGGATGATGTACATTGAGTTCCTTTATCCAAATCCTTTCCCGAACCTGTCGCTGGGCATCACTTCAGTGAATGTTCTGTTCAATTACTAGAATTTTCATGCGGTTAAAGTCATCAGGTTTGTTACCCGACTGTCTGAAGTGCTGAGAAACTGGGAGAAGTGGCTTGTTAGAGATATCACTCCTGTGGCCATTGAGGCGTTTGTGGAAAGGCTGCTTTAACTCACCAACATATGGGAGGCCACAAACCGAACATTCTAGTATGTAAATAACATTCATACTTTTGCAGGTAACATTGCAAAATATCTTGTAGTTATTTTCGGTTGCCTTACTGTGAAATGTTGATGAATGCTGCATCTGTAGGCAGCATTTGCAGCGTTTTTCTTCACACGAACGACATTCTCGGGAGATACTTCTTTTATTAGACACTTCAGCCCGCACCAGCAGGTTTCGCAGACTATTAGGTTGCCTAAAAGCTATCATTTGAGGCTTGGGAAAAATCTTGGATAGTTTTCATAAAATTTTGACAAATGATATACTTTGACCCTATGAAAAAAATATGAAAATTTCCAAAAATTTGAACCAACCATTTTATCAGAAAAATTACACTGGTTATATAGCAGTTTGACAAACACTAATTTTGATCATTGAGAGGCTTAATATCCCGTTAAGGTGGTACCCAACACCTTCACTAAAATTAATTTGGCTCGTTTAATTTTCATCAAATTTTGACAAAGTATTCACTTCAACCCTTTAACAAAAATATAAAAAAAAAATTAATTTGAACCAACCAATTTATCAGAAAAATTACACAGGTTACATAGCAGTTTGATAAACACTAATTTTGATCATTGAGAAGCTTAATATTCCCTTAACAATATAACGTAATTAAAACGTTTAGCTGATTTTACAGAGTTATCTCCCTGTAGTGTTAGGTGCCACCTTAATAACACAACGTAGTTAAAACGTTTAGCTGAGTTTACAGAGTTATCTCCCTGGAGTGTTAGGTACCACCTTAATTGTAACCTTAAAAGCAAACTTGATAATGTATTCCTTTCATAGCATATTTTTTAATGTAGTTAAGCGTATCATTACTAACTTCATTACAATTATATTATTGTTGAAAATACTATCGTTGGTAAACTCTGGTCACAAATAAACTGACAATTCAATGTTCAGATATAAGCATGTCTAATTAACCAGGTCTTAAATTACTGTATAACTATAATTTCAATTAGTGAAATTAGACAAAATTAAGAATATGACCACAGTATGTACTTGATACGTGTTGGCTTAACTTCTTCCCGCAGATCACATGACATGACGAAATAAACAAAATAAATTATTTTTATATTTGTACGTTTATTTTGTTCCTCATCGGTGTTGATTGGCTTAAATAAATTGTATGCCGTACGTATATAAACCCCCAAAAACAGTGGAAATAAATAAATGTTTATTGCATTGAGGTAAGATCATATTCTAAAAATGCTTTAAAATATTATGTGCTTGATATGATTTTCTCAAACATATTGTCTACAGGTTATGTTGCCAATGAGGGTCAATGTTCTTACCTATATCGAGTCAATTAAGACTTGGTTTGTATGTGAGGTCCGAATAGAGCTTACGATATGGTTCGTAACCTGTATTGTTGACACCTCTCTGTTTGATCGTTTGTAGATACCTATTTGATGGTCAGTTTTATTATAGATTTACATATTCAATCTAATCCACATACCACGATATGTCATTACCGAAGAAAAAGTCTTTGAATATGTGCAAATAATCATAACCAAGTTCTTGTATGAAATTATTGTTTTGGCAAAAGGAATACAAACATGACGAAATGAGAATGATATAGTGTTATAAATTGTTATACATTTCTGTAAACAGTGTACACCACCATATGTAGATAATACTAACATGAACATGACATACATTAAAATAAAATATTGCAAATATTTGTTTTCTTATTTTGTATATTTTTTTTGACACTTTCTTGACCTCAGCTAGATCAACGAAACATAAAAATCATTTTTGCCTTTTATTCTCGATAACAATTGAATATGACTTCCTTTTAGTGACTGTTACCTTTTATGATATTTATTTTTAACTTCCAATAAACAACTTAGCGAGTACTATATAATAGCATTAGCTGATTCGTTATCTAGTATTTACATTTCGTTGTATTGATTCGTTACAGGTAGAGATTTTAAGCAGTATAACTATAATAAAGGTACATACAGAAATGAAGAATTAGATTTTAAATACAGTTGAAGGTAAGGGGGCTTTAGTAATTTGTTATTAGTGATTTAATGTCAGAATTGATAATTATCCTCAGAGTTGTAAACACTGATTAGTTGATTTGCCAATGAGACAACTTTTTTCCATTTAGAATGTAATGTTAAAAACCTCGAGCGTCTGTTTTCCGTGGAATAACCTTTTAGGGTTTCGTATATCAGTTAAAACTAAACTAGGTTTAATTCTGCCTTTCTGCAATATATTTTGTTTTGTCGAATGAAATCGTATGTCTATAAGAACTGTTATAGAAATGTGCGTAGGCACTAGAAACACGATAAACCAGATAAAAATCACCAGTTGAATAAGAAAATGTCTATATCAAGTCAGAAATATGAGGGTTGGTTTTCGTTCGTTTTAATTTTTTGATTGATAAATGTCTTGTAAATGCATTAGGAATAAGTGGGCACGCCTCTAATTCCACATACAAAACATCATTTGACAAGGATCAGATTGCCAGCTCATCTGCATGTTCGACGATAGAATTGTCAGTTATACTGACAAAGATTCTTTCCGCAATGAAAGAGGATTTCATAAATATTGAGAACTGTAAACTCGCGTAGTGGTATAAACAAAATATGAATTTTAAAATAACCTTAAAGAGCTTCTTAATAAATACAAATTACGATATTTCTCTGAAATTAATTATATCAAAATGTTAACGTATCAATCCTTTATACCTCCATACCCCATGACGTTTAATTGAAAAATCGTCTAAAAGACATAATGTATATCAACAATGGTTTTCAACATAAAAATGGTACCGCACGTCATACATGTATTTCTTTTGGATACCATACGGTATATTTTTTTAAAAGTAAAAGAAAAAAGCTTTACAGAAGCACAAGTGACCAGTATGTGGGAGTTTCTGAGGGACATTTGCAGGTAAAATTTGGCACCAAATTTTCGTCATTTCTATGGGAGTGAACAGTGCAGCAGCAACTTTTCATATATTCATATGAGTCGAAGTTCCTTCAGACATATGTAAAAAACAAGAAGATCAAAGAAGATAATTAAATTTCACTTTCATATGTACTATACTTTTCATAAACACTAGTCTATAGACAGTTCTGATTAGATTATTATATATTATATATTAATTATATATTCCCCCAGAACATGCAGAACTAGAAATTAAAAGAACAGGATAAACGTCCTCCTCTGCCTCATTGTTAGACCTTTACCTCGAATTTTACATGAGCGGTCATTTCACATGTCTCTGAATCTATGACAAACTAGCGGTTTTTAATTTTTAAATTATAAGTTTTTCCTACCTTAATAGCAATATACCAACTTCTCCTGTATATGGGATATACATTTCTCAACTCATTCGATATTCAAGAGTTTGCATATGCTCCTTGGACTTTGTAAACAGTCACCAGTGTCTTAGTAGAAAGTTGACAAAGTCTTTGTCTCAAATAAAAAAAAATCAAGGTTTAGCCACACACACGTAAGAGAGAATTGGTAAGGTTCAAAAGAAAAACATTTTAAAACTTTCTCAGGTCATCCATTTTAGTAAAGAAAATTTGACTGTTTTTCGACAGCCAAAAATCTCAAATGCTGCGTGTAACTTACTACGACATACATTCCAAGTGAAAACAAGTTAATTAAACGTTTTATAAAAACTAAATCAAAATTATACTACATGGGAGTCTTTCGAGTACTCCCACTCAGGGGCACCAACAGTTCATATTTATATACAAATCCTTGATTGTTCTTAGTTCAGTTTATTAATAATACAAATGAGTATATAACAGCAAAATAAAGTGTTTATTAAATTGGTGCCGAATGTATCTATAAACAATTCAGGAGAATTTTTTACTGTTGAGATAGAGTCAAGACATCTTTAAGACCTCCAGAAGGTGTCAATATATATTCAAACAGCTTTAAGACTGTCAGGAATGTGTGAAGACATATTCAGGCATTATTAAGAATGTCAAGAATATGTCAAACAAATCGAGATAATTTAAGACAATCAAGAATTGGTGGATACTATTTAAGAAACTTATCAGATAATACAACAAAAGGTCTAGAAATGTTAAGACAAGGGTACTACTGTCAAGACACTTGTCAAGAAAAAAACAAGTACCTTATTAGACAAATTCATACTATGTTAAGAATATTTGAAAATAATTCAGACAAAGAATGTTTTTTTTCAGACTTTTTGACATTTGTAGTGATGTTAACATTGTGTACGCTTTTGGATCACAATGCGTGTTACGATCTCAAGAATGTCTACGCTGATGTTCAGCATTTGTTTTCCGTTATAACGAAACTTCATTAAACTGTTATATAAATTGATCTAGCTAGTATATAAACACGATAACAAAGATTGAACCCACCAGTTTAATATTAGGGCTGTTGTTCATTCGTTTTATTTTATTGGTTGATAACATCGAATGTTTGATTTTGTCATGTGTTATGAACTTCCTTCTATGTAAATTTACGTTTTACTTTTACTTCAACGACGTCTTTTAAGATCAATAACACAACAAATAACCATAGTCATTAAATCTGTTTATGTTCTTCCTTTTCAATACTGATTGGATATGTTTTAAGTAGTTTATATTCACATAAGATTATATGGCAAACACAAAGAACTATAAAATACAATTGTTAAGTGCATCTGTTTTAAAAACCTTTATTATGATTCGCAGATGTCATTGTTTATTTTCGCGTCTATAGTGTTACCAGATTTATGTTCGTATCCTAACGTGTTGTTCGTTTTATATCAGGTTTGATAATCAAAATTCAATTGCGACGTAAATGTTCTTGCTTCCCTCTGAAAACATATTTTGGTGTCACGATAAAAGGCGACCGTGCACAAATCCCACACATATACATGCATAGAACATTTTATTTTGTAGATTATTCAAAATGAAAAACGCATAGAGAAATAAATCAGACACAGCTGTAACTGTCGTATCTCCAGTGTTGTAATATTTTTTCTTTTAACCTGAAAGTCAAAATTAATAAAACAAGATGTGTCCCTAGTACATGAATACCTCATTCGCACTATCATTTCTATGTTTATTGGACTATCAAAATGGGGTCAACATTCTAATTACATTTAGAACAAACATAGTATGGGGCATATTTGTACTAAGTTTCATTGGACTTCTACTTCCTGATAAATTACAACGATAAAAAATATTAACCTGAAGCGGGAAAGACGGAAGGACGAACACACGAACGTACGAACGGACACGCACACTAGAAAACATAAAGCCCATAAATGAGGCATACAAACATTGTAGTCATCGCCTTTAAAATATCAAAATCTAAATTCCTCTACCAAATGATATAGTATCACACGGTAACTCAATAAAGTGGTGTAAAGACTGAATGTATCTTATTCATATAGTAAAATGAATTGGATAATGTAATTGACATGGAACTTAAAGGTTTACAGTATTACTCAACAAGTTATGCATATCCCGTCTTTGTTGTTGTAATATAATACAATTGTAAGTTGTGTGTGTCTTTTATAGAAATCATGACATTGAAAATGTCGGCTGAAGTTATTGTCATCATGTTTTTGGTATCAGTCCAAATCTGCCAAGGAAAAATCTCAGTGACATGTAAGTTTATAGATATTAAACTCACTGGTTATTTGTAAATATTTTATATTCAACTCAATATGATTCAATGGATCTTCAGATCTCTTACAGATTCAACACTGATAGTATGATAAGACGATTATATTGATTGTTTATGTTTTAACGCCACTTTTAAGCACTGCATTTAGACACTTTCGTGGCGGCCAGTTTTTCATTGGTAGAGGAAGCCATAGTGCCCAGTGAAAACAATCGACCTTCGATAGAAAAACTGACAATCCGTGTCAATTAGGATTGGAGTCGAGTGCACCCAAAAAGTGGGGGTTGAACTCACAACCTCCGTGTTGAATGGCTAGTTATTACAGTAGTAACTTCTAAGACCAATCGGCCCCTACTAGACGTTTAATAATTTGTTTCTAACTACATTTACGAAAAGTACCTTAAATTATTTATTTTATAGAACGAAACTACCACTTTGAATTGATTTGTTTTCCCTTCTTTAAGATTTGCCGTTGTTTGATCAAAACCTGTATATTATTTTAATAAACCTTTTTTATTTGTTTTTATCTTTTATTAGATTCATTTCCAACTGATTCGTGTGTCAGTGATCCATATCTTGTTGACGGAAATACCATGGTTTACATGAAGTTTGAAGGGGATTTCGGCAGCCAGGAATGTAGACAAATGTCATTCACATTTCCAAAATCTGTCTTTTATTCATATAAATTGTGCGTGACGGAGCTATACTATAGTAGCTTAAAATGTCAGAGTAAAATTTGGTCTTGGGTTAACTACGACTACGACTACGACAATGCTGCTTATAATGAGGAACAGGTAATTTATAATGTGTATTGTGCTGGGTACGAAAAATGAAGAAGATTAAACAACAAAACAATTAATGCTTTTCAAAACGTTTATTTGATTGTATTGTTTTATTTCTCTGATACATTTAATGTATGTTAAACATATACTGTATATTTGCTATGTAAATATTTGTTTAAAATATGAAATGAAAGCAATCTTTAGTGGTTACGCGACCATCATTTTTTGAAAAGCCTAAAACAAATATGGAAAATCTGAATAAAAAACAATAATAATCTGTTAAAGAATCTGATCTATTTAGAGGAGACCTTTACAAATATCCCAAAAAGATTTGCAAATGGTTAAAACACACTGAGCCAAGGTTCCGTGTTGAATGCCATACTTTGACCTATACAAATTGTGACTTTGATGGAGAGTTGTCTCACTACCACTCATACCATCTTTATATCTATAGAACGCAAAATAAGATGTTATAAGAGAGGTTAAAAGTACGAACAGGAATTCAAACTCTTAAGGTAGCACAATACAAAAATATTTCATCCTCAATCAGACCCCTTTAAACTGATGTAATTCCACTCATCCTTCTTTAAATTTTATAAATTAGGTACCAAAAGAAAGAAGAAGGATTGATCTTTTAAATTGTGATAATTTCATTATCACATAATTATTACATACTAAATTGTTATGTAATTAGTTGCAATTTTGTGATGTACATACTTGAATGAATTCAGCTTCTTTGTTATTCATAGCATCCCAACATATTTTATAGATTATTGCACAACACAGTTTGACCTCCAAAACCGTGTCTCATTTATGAAATATAAAAAAAGATTAAATGAATTACATCAGTTTAAAGTCGTCTGATTCGGAGTGAAAAAATCTTTGTATTGTGCCACGTCCAATCGAAAAAGAAACTGACGACGTCATATTTTAAAAAGAACAACATAAATTGGGTTACAGCAGGTTAAATTGTGTGTCATAAGTTCAATCAATATCAAACAAACAACTATTTCAGCTAAGAATAACAAAATGACTTATAGACATTGCTCATAGGCATTCATGAAGGACAAAAATACATTTATAGGCAACAGATGTATACCGTTGTTAAATAGTTATATATCGATTGCTAGAAAAAAATACGGGCTACAAACTAAAATCGAGGGTAAAACATAAACTATAAGCAATAAGACGAAAACAAAGAAACTACAGGAACATATAAATGCATCAAAATGAATACCACCAAAAATAGAATCGAACAATTTGATGAAAACTGCCATTTTCCTGACTTGGGACAAAATTGTAGGTTTTGCTTTTTGTTGTAATAAGTTGATTGTCCTCAATTAATATACTGCCTATAATATATTTTGTTTTCTTTCAAGATATCGGGAGAAGGCTGCTCAAGAAATTCGTATGATTCAAACACAATGTTCTCACGGTGTTTATACGGTTCTCAACTTCAAATTTCATTTAAGTTGAGAAAATTAGAGAAAGTGATCCAAGACAATGTAAATGACACTTTTAAGTTTCAAATTGAAACAAAATGGGATTACAATTGTGAGTAATTTTATAGCTGTAACTCTAATTATCTATGGAATATTTTAAACTATACATCATTGATACAATGAAACATGCACACAAATGACATCAATATATATATATTGCCCAACTGCAGAAGTGATTTTTTTCTAACGCTTGATAACTATACGGAAATTAAATGAAGTCACAGTGACTGCAGATGATGTGCTTCTACTTCTACAACCGATACTACAACAAATACCACTACTACTACTACTTCTACTACTACTACTACTACTACTACTACTACTACTACTACTACTACTACTACTACTACTACTACTACTACTACTACTACTTCTTCTCTCCCTCTACTTCACAATAACAAAAGACATAATCAATTAAATTGAACACATTCAGATGCACACATTGTTTTAAAATGAAAATATTTCAATTAAACTGCACAATGCGAAAATGACACAAGATATTATACGAGACACTTTAAATGCCAGTCTACTGTAGACAAGTTAAGCACATCTTTGTTCATCAAAACATGTCAATTGAACTATACAATGATTAAAAACAAATCTTCATTCAAATCAGAAAACCTATTGCAGACATTTCTTTTAATGTAAAGTTAAATTCCAATTGAAATCGGAGAAAAACAGGAAAAACGTTGATTACGTCACGACCACATGATAAAATTATGTTATAAGCTGAAAGACAAAACACTGTCAGCCAATCAGAAGACGTGTTTCATCAAATTATTGATTGTTCAAATTTATTCATATTATATGATATACACCTCATTTAGATGACATGATTGGTGTTCTTACCGGTGGCATTGTTGGACTGTGTATTTTCACTGGAATAGGAATTTGTTTGTGTATCAATTGTCGCCGTAGAAAACGAGTAACAGGAAGATACTGTGGCACATGTCCCACATATATACACAGTTGCTGGAGTAAGTTTTGTTATCTGTCTTGATCTTTTATGGTTCAAATAAACGATAAACCCACATTATTTTATAAATTGATGCAATTTTACTAAGAAGAAAACGAATTTGCTCTTTCGGGTGTTTATCTCTCACACGAGCTGTATGAATTTAATTACAGTTAACTACATGTAGGTTTACAGTCACACATAATAATGCCACGAATATACAGTTTCACAGATCGCATTTTGTATCATCTGTACAACTATACAATATATGAAACGTTGATAATAGAATAGAAGACAACTAATGTAGGAGACCGAATGTCGGAATATAGTTAATATAGGCCATTTAACATGTTTAACGAATTAAATAAAGAAGGAATATGGTTATTACTAAAATGTACCGGTTTTAATAGACTTAAATTATAAAATTTACTTGTAACCGTTGTATATTATTAGTTGGTTGCACAAGTTTGTTGCAGTGCTGTCGTCTCCTTCAAAAACGCATCATCGTGCACTTTATCAAAGACTGAAACTGCTGAATCTAAATTGCATTAATGCGCTAAGAAAATAAGTTACACTATTACTTTCCCCTTTACATGTGATTGCTCTTATAAAAAATACCATATACGTAGCAAAATATTTCGCAGGTAAAAAAAAACAAAAAAAAACAATTGTATAAGAAATTGGAACTGCAATAGAAAATGCCTCAATCGCAAAGTTATTGAACGCAAATACATCGCACATTGAAAAGCGTAGTACATTGTGCTGTGATGATACGAAATTACCTAGAATCAAATGTATTGTAATAAAGAAAATAGTTGACAATTATGAATGTCTACAGTAGTCTGGCATTCATAATTGTTATTTGATTTTGCCATGTGATTATGGACTTTCCGAATTGATTTTCCTCTAAGTTCAGTATTTTTGTGATTTTACTTTTTTTCAATTTCTCTAAATTGTAGGCTAAAACTGAAAACGATTGAATTATCGTCATAAACTTATAATTCGAACATAATTTCAGAGTTCATGAAAGAAGGGTTAGCACAAGGCATCTCAGGAGAATTGGCTGCAGCTGGTATATTGTTATGTTCCTGTGTAATATGTAGACGACAAAATTATAAACAACAGGAACAAGATCAATGTGAAAAAGGTACACAGCTCTTTAATGGTGTAATATTCTTTACAGACACATATGAGTCCAAAGTGTAAGGGAAATTTACACCACTGAATTACCATACGGGTTATACGAATAATAATTATTAATATGGGGGAAATAGGTTTTTATGATGTGACAAATACAACTGTTACAAAGACAATTTTCTAATAGAGAGACTTACAAAAGAGTTGGATTTGTTCAACAATATTGATTTTTAGTTTATAAATAGTAAGGCCTCGATTATCTCTAATAACAGCAAGTAATGTAAGTAATACGCAAAAAAGTGTAATGTTATTATAAGATATCAGAATTTTGTATTACGAACTGACGTTCTCTTTCATCTTTCCCACAAATTTTAACAGTCGTATACTGTGGATTCATAAATATTCGTTGGAAACCGATTTTCGTGAGTTTCGTGGGTGCAGGTGAAAACAAAAAGAAATATGAAACGAATGGCAAAATTTCTATAGGTTTTGTGTTCAGAGATTGACAAAACCATGAAGTCAAATACCCACGAAACTGCAAGTTTTCCTCATTCAACAAAAATTAATACCCACAAAAATAAATGAAATCACTGTATCACCAAACGGAGACTTATGTAGTAGACTTACACACTGCGAAATATAGAAAACACATAACAAAGAAAGCTAAAACCGTCTAAAAGTGATAAAGTAATAGGAATATATTGTAATTTAAAAATACTTACAATAATAACACGATCAAATGCAGATTCCACAATACAAGACGATTTATTGTCAAAGATATTCTTTTCTGTAATACTGCGCGTACAAACGGCAATTAGGTGAACGTAATTGATGAAGTCCTTATCTTATCCCAAAACGTAACCCATTCAACATAAACAAAATTTCTGTATCTACTTCCATATCAGATGTATTGCAGTTAACTGGTTAGTTTAATTCATTTCAAAATTGCATCCATGACAATACACAACATTCGTTAATAAACAAATTATTGATTCATGTTATTTTGAAAGTTGTTAAGTTCTCCTTTGTTTTCTTTATAGTTACTATTGAAACTGTTGACACCTCAACTGATTCAGAGACCAAATGGGAAACCGTCACGGCCTTTAAAGATCAAGACACAGCTCCATTGTGTGACAGTTAAAATAGCAGACATTTTAGGATAATGAAGAAAAAAAAAACATGCTTAGATAAGAAATAAATAATTATAGCTCTGTATTTTATATATATTTTTAAAACTCTACAATGCACCTCTATAAATGCCTATCAACATTTTAGAAATTTGAATTGATTTACGATAATTAATGTGGCAAAGTGTTTTTTTTTTTATTGTTGATAAAACTGTGTTTGAATAATAATATGTATACCTTATATAGTTTGTAAGAAGAAAACTGTACAATATACCAATGACGAACTTTATTTCGAATATACAATTTAAACGACAGTCTCATCTTGCTTTATTTACCTTCGAGGTGAAGAGAATGGGATTCTGCTTAAATGTTACAATTATATTACATGCTTTTCAATCAGTTGGGATAAATGATACTTTACTTAGTTGGGCACTAGTTAACTGTTTTGACTTTACCATCGATGAAATCTTCTGTAGATACAACATGCCTCGCGTACACAATTTTAGCTCTAGTGAAAAATGAAATTTAGTTTATTTGATAGTGTTTTCATCATGTCCATTAATCAACATTCACTATTCTTGATATGGAAATAGAACCTTTGAATATTGTTTCAAACAGGAAATTAATATTTTACATGCAGGAGTAATAGAGTGCTTCTAAAACATACATAGAAATAAGGAGTTAACAATTTGAAACTAAAATCATCCTTTTTGTCGTAATTTTATGTTCTCCACTGACCCTCATTGTCCATTTTTAGATGAAAGTCAAGATATGAGGCAAAATCAATTGAATCTGTAATATCATTTAAATCAATTTGGAATTTATAAAATCGTTTAACATATTCACCGAAATTTTATTTATTCAATGACAGAACATCATGCGATGTTAAAACATACGTATGTTAGTCAGTGTTCACATTGACATAAATTCGGTGTTGTGTTAGTGCAACTCACACGTAAACTAAACACAACTAAAATCCCATTGATGAAACTCAATGTTTACATTTAGTTTAAATCATGTTTTGTCTACAGACAGTCGATAGTCAATGTAGGCCTTGTGTAGGTTAAGTGTACACAGAACTAGGCATATCGGACATAAGTTTTACCGTGTATATATTTAAGGAGGAAACTATTTTTGAAATAAAAATTAATATTTTTAACAATTACTAATAAAGTTCTTTACAGAAATTGATGTCTAAAATTGATGTTTATTTATTTTAAAAAAATAACTTATTTTCTTAAACCTGATCAAGACTTAAAGCAGCATCATTGCCGAACCCAGATGGCAGCAACCATTTGATTTTCAGGGGGAGGCTGCCACTTTATGTAATGCTAAGATTGAAAGAAAGATTTAACTTGTCACCAAAATTGTCCTTAAAAAATCCATAGCCCCCCTCCCCGACAATTGAAAAGAGTCTTCCCGAATCGACTTGACGTCCACAGAAATATTCGCCACTGGCAAAACGAAAAACAAAAAGAGTGAGATAAATGATATGTTTGTCTAGTATTGCAGATCCGTTAAACTACTGCCAAGTACTCCTAGGAGAAGAAATATCCTTTGAAACAAACAGAAAAGATAAATATGCAGTGATCCCTAATATCTTAATCCTTTTTTTCGTCTGTAAGCACCCTGCTGCAGTCTACGTTTTCTTATGCGTAATCGAGACTTCTTTAGTATATTTAAACTACTGCAAATCATCAAAATGGATTTCACAAAGAAGCAACCACTTAACTCCAAAAAAAAAGGGGGGGTATTATTTTTTTCGCGCAACGTTTTCCGGGTTTTTTTTTTCGATGCTGGTGATTACTCTTGGGAAACTCTTGATTCAGAATATTTTTTTTATCATCTGTATGACCATATTTTTTTTATCCAATTGGGAATCAAAATATTTCCTTCTACCCTTTTTGAAGTCAAATGGTCGTTCCCTTACTGCTAGAAAAGTCATCCGAAAACTTTGCATTCTGTTCTACGTAATGAACATTCAAATGGCATATTGTTTACAAGTATGAACAAATCTTATATCCAGGTACTTAAGCAAGGTGTATAGATGTGAACAAATTCATGTGAAACCAGTGTCCATTACATAAATTTAATTGTAAACATGTTTACTGTACACGGTGTTTGGTGTGAACACGGCTTAGTTTCTTTTACAAACAAACTCTCGGAATATAAATGTTGAAAACATGCCGAACAGATGTGGTATGATTGCCAAAGAAACAACTCCCCACAAGAGAGAAGATAACATATAAAATTGACTGCTAAATAGGACACCATACGGACTTCAACAAAGAGCAAAGCCCATACCGCATAGTTAATAAACTTCACTTTCTTGTTATGAGACCCTATATCAAACTATCAATAACATTGATTAAAAAGATATTTTGTTTTGTTAATTGATTTTCAAAATTCAATTCCGACATTCGGTTTACGTCTATATGTTCTTTATCTTACATTATTGGATAGTATGAAGAAATTTAAATTATGTCCAAGCTGTGCATTAAATAGACACATTAATGTACATAAAGTCACAATATGTTTTAAACATTCTTAAGTCACTAATTTTGGTGAACCTACGATTAAAAGCAGATCAATAATTTTGCAAATGAGGATGTTTCATCTTAAATAATATCGCTGTATGGTATCTATAAAATAGGATAAATCCCCTTGCAAGTGTTTGATGTTTCATCAGAGATCAGTATCTCTAGCAAGAATAAAAATTTCCATTCGCATTATTGACCATTTCAGTCTCCTTAACCAAAATAAGAAAATAATAAACGTTACAGTAAACAGTTATCAAAGGTACCAGGATTATAATATAGTACGACACATGCGCGTTTCGTCTACATAAGACTCACCAGTGACTCTCATATCAAAATATTTATAAAGCCAAAACAAGTAAAAAGGTGAAGAGCATTGAGGATCCAAAATTCCCAAAAAGTTCCGCCAAATACGGCTAAATTATGTAATCTATGCCTGGGATAAGAAAATCCTTAGTTTTTTGAAACTAGTTTTACAGAATACACGATATTTTGATGTGGTCTGTTATATCTTGTCGTTTGTAAAAAAAGACCAAAATATTTGGCTCTGTAAATGTTCTGCATTACTTACCTGTACAGGTGTGTACTTATACTTAAACAAAATAATAAATGTGTTATTTTATCTTCTCTCTGAAAAGCATTTAACCTGACGAACTAAACAAAATAAATCCTTTTTATAATTGAAGGGTTATTTAGTTCCTGATCGGTGTTGATTGGCTTATTCAAATACAGCGTATGTCCTCCATTTATAAACTAATAAAAAACACATAAGTAAACAAATATTTATTGCATTGAGGTTAGATCATTTTATCAAAATATCATAAAATAGAACGTGCTTCTTGTGATGTTCTCACGCATGTTTGTGTACAGTTTCTGTTGTGTGTGCTAATGGTCTTAATTGTACCAAATTTTGCATTTAAAAATGGCTTTTCGTTTTGGGTATAATTAGAGCTTGCAACATACTATAGATTTTTATCAACACCGATGAAAATTTCGTACCCATTATTGTGTACATCGTTTTCGTTTGATCTTACACGGAAAGCTGTTTTTGGACAGTTATAATGCAAATTTTCAAGTTTATGCTGCCATGGTTAATCAATGTTCTTTAGAACAACATGAACAAGGAAAATAAAATAAAAGTGCGAAATACACTTATTATTTATTTATTTTTCCGCTGCTCAGTTTCAGATAAAAACTAGTTTAAATTGATAGGGGTTTAATTGAGGAATCAAAAAAGCAAAAAAAATATAGAGTCAATGTATAAAAAAGGAGATGTGGTGTGATTGCCAATGAGACAACTGTCCATAAAAAAACAGAGTGACACAGACATTAACAACTATAGGTCACCGTGCGACCTTCAACAATGAGCAAAGCTCATACCGCATAGTCAGCTATAAAAGGCCTCGATAAGACAATGTAAAACAATTCAAACGAGAAAACTAACTGCCTTATTTATATAAAAGATGAACGAAAAACAAAAATGTAACACATAAACAAACGGGATTCACTGAATGACAGGCTCCTGACTTGGGACAGCCACATATATAAATAATGTGGCGGGGTTAAACATGTGAGCGGGATCCCAACCCTCCTCCTAACCTAGGAAAGTGGTATAACATTACAACATAAGAACTATAAAACTCAGTTGAAAAGGGCTTAACTCACCAGATGGACAAAAATACAAGTGGACGTGCCGGGTAATTAATAAAATTAACGGTACCAATTTCCTTGCACCAGATGCGCATTTCCACAATACATGTCTCTTCAGTGATGCTCGTGGCCAAAATATTTGCAATCCAAAGCATATATGAAAGTATATATATATATAATCATCCCGACACAAAAAGACAATGTGCCAGTTTTCTAATCTTCGCTAGCCAAGGGTTAGGATCCACTCCCGCTCTCTTCACCCTTGGCGGATTGAGATAAAATTTCGGAAACACAAGGTAAGGATTTTGATTGGTTGCAGTCAAAACTCGCTGCATCCAATCAAAATGCGCCTATAACATGATCACGTGTTAATGTAGAAAGTGTTTATAAACCATTGCCACGTGTTTTTTGTGCAACAGGTCTTTACATCCCTAAACAGACGACTATATTTAGTGAAAACTTGAATGTTCTTAATCAACAAATAGAAGTTCCTGTGTATGTTTCATGCACAAATGCATGAATGTTGACGTATGTTTTCATTTCCGGCATTACCAAGTTTGTAGCATCTAGCACTACGGTGTTTTTACCTCCAAATTGAAGAGTTCAAGAGCTACCATTGGTCAAGAATGATGTATTCGGAATTAGCGTGATTTTTATCTCCCGATAGATGGCGCAAGATTGTTATCACTAATGTTGGCTCAATCCACCAAGGGTGAAGAGAGCGGGAGTGGATCGTAACCCTTGGCTAGCGAAGATGCAGTTTTCACGATATTAGCCATTTGAATTTTGGCTGGAAACTCACTTGATCTTTCATTGCTTTATCATTGACTAGTTAAAATTCTCAAATACTAATAAAAAATAAAGAGATTTTATGAGACTTTTAAAAATGGCTTATAATTATACATGTAAAAGATTTAAAAAAAGAAAATAGGGGTCCATGGGCAAATTTATTTTAGGCATTCAAATGGATAAAACCAGATGATTACGAAAATCTGACAAAATTCGCAAAACATGACAAGCAAACATGAAACTTTATGTTATAACATATTACTAATTTATTTCTAAAGAAGTAAATGAAAAAAATCATCATTTAATAAATGTATGTAAGAAATAAATCTTAAATTGGGTTCACAAACATCCGTGCGCTTTAAAGACAACTCGGATTCTAGAGGAATATTTAAACGAAATTCTTCCAAATGTTGGATTTAAATTAACATGTAATGCATGTATTTTTTTAATGCCACTTAAGTTACTTTTATTTTTTTGAAAGGGGGAAACAATGAAGAGGGATATTTAGAAAAGTCGAAAAAAAGACTCCACCACGGTAAAAATTAAAAGGACGAAATTACAAATAAAACTCAACAGAGAAACTGACCCCGTTAACATTACAAAATTGAAGCGATCTTTATTTGAACCGATCTTAAAAAAGACCAGTTCGCGTTTACATATGCACAAGTAAGACCGATCGAGATCGATCTTTTTTGGTATAATGCGTTTACACTGGAACTTAAATCAAACCGGTCTATGTTTTTAAAACCACCATTTAGTCCGTAATAGTTATCCCACGAGGACGCGGTATGTCAGTGTAAGATCACCCCCCCCCCCCCCCCCCCGATATAACACTGACACAACAAGTCTGAATGGGATAATTATTTTACTTCCCAGTTGTTCTACATTAAACGAAAAACCATTTACAATTCATAAAATCCACACAACCATTATAATATACTTTATATATTTCTGTATGGTATATACCCTTTATGACACCGAACACGATGAGTAGATATCAAACAATGTCAACTCGCCCCACTGGCCAATCGGCACACACTATATCTCCACTTTATAAGAAAATCGCCCCACTCTTGTTTATCGATACGCCCCACTTTTGAAAATGTGTAAAATCTCACAAATTAACGAAAAGGGTTTAAACCCGACTGAATAAAGGTCGCCAAACTCGCCCCACTTATAAAAATATCTTGCTTCCTTTAAGTATGTTAAATAACTGATAGTTCGTATTCAGTCATCCTGGTGTATTGGTATGAGTCGTGTAAATACGCTTGATTTTGACCAAGCGATGATTATGGGTTTCTTGAAGAGAAGTAACGGGTTTAATTTTCATTTCTCTTATTTGTTATGAGTATAGCAAGATTTAGTATCTATAAAAGAAGAATTGTCATATTGTTGAATCCTTAATTCAATTTAGTACACCATTTTAAAACATTATAAAAACAATACATCTCTCACTATTTTTATATTTTATATCAGAGAAAAGAACATTTCGTAATAGAAAAAAAAATATTTTATATTGGACAATCCCGTTATCAAAGTAACAGGTAACCATGCAGAAATATTATATTAACTATAAACATACTAGTATCTGAACTTACATTGAATTTCTATATGTTTGTAACTGACTGTTTGTGACACATGGTACTGTCTGTGAATGTTTCATTGTACATTTTTGAATACAATTTTATCAAAAGAAAAATTTGTGGCTTGAAATGCTTAAGGTCTTGAGTTCGAATCCCATCATATGTACACTAGATATTTACTACGTGAATTTTGATGGATAGTCTTTTCCGTATAATTAATTATAAGTTTAATAGCAGATTTGACCTCCCTCCAAAATGTTACAGAACAAAGGAAAGCATGCATAACAAAGAAACTCAAACTGGGATGATCTGGTAGTGGTGATCCGGAACAGATCACCCCTGTTATATCAAATGAGCTGAGATGTAGGACTGAAGATCGATCGTTCTCGTTTACATTAGACTGATTTCTTTTGAACAAATGTAAACATGGTCATAGTGTTCATTTCTTGATGACATTAACAAAAATCAACTGATGTTGACGAATCATGACATATGTTTTCCAATTATAACGGTTACTATTGAATAATTGACACCTCTGACAGCTAAGGATAATTTGACAAGCCACAATATAAATTAAAATCAAAATGACCATAACGATACTGAGTCGAAAATTACCATTTGGCGCATGACGGTAATAGGCATTTCAACCATCATGAAAGATTTCTAGAATCACTTATTACAACACGGGCCCGTATTTGTAAAGACAAATATATATTTATATATGCTTTATATTTTCATTGCATTGAAAGATATTGTTGTTTTATATTTCTAATTGATATCGTTGGGCCGTCGTAAAACAATTTATAGTAACAAAACTAATTGAAATTCGTCAAACTGACAAGTTATCACAGCAAGCTAAGATGGTCAGTTAGAAGAATGGAAAAGAAAAAAAAAGAAAATTAAAACAAACAAAAGTCATATTAAATGTAAAAACCTGGTAGAGCCACTGATCTGACCAGTTTTTCAAACTTTTCCAAATTGTCTGTCAAACTGGGCGGAGCTGTATTTAAATTTGCCCGAGATTCCACATCAAGCTGCCAAGAAGCCATTGTTTACCATGTTGAAAGCCCGTTGTTAATTATAGAATAAACATCAGTAGTTAGTCTTTGTTTTGTACCGACGGTGGATAATTACACTCTGAAACGACCAAAGATTTAAATGCATCCTGTAAGCGTAATTGTTATCCTAATCGTAACAGTTTCCGCAAATGTCTAATGATCGTAGTGATAAACGTATGCAATAATTTCTGAATAAACACTATTTATTATCTGACACATTTTGATAATTAAAGTAAAACTCTATATGCATATGATTACTTTTATATTATATATATATATATATATATACATAAAGTCTCTGAATGATTGTATAATAAAAACTATAAAACAAATTCCCATACGTTTCGGCCATTACGGCCTTCTTCATTGTAATAAATTACAACATTGAAACAACAATTACATCACTTGGATACATTACGTTATAATAACTTTTATGACGTTCATTTGCCGCGTTTTTCGCTTTTTCAATATAAATATATTTATCATCGTTCATACATTGTGTTGAGTCCTTCAGGTTCTAGAGTTTTTAATTTTTTTATCCAAAAGGCTTCTTTAGTTTTTCTGTAAGTTTCTGTCCCAAATACTCTTTCTATGGCGGTAACTTTTAAATTTGTTATTGAATGATTGTTCTGAATGAAATGGTTGGCTACTGGATCTTCTGTTTTCTTTATTGGTATTTTTGAAAAGTTCAATAGCATTCGTTGATATAGTGTATCACCCGTTTGTCCTACATATATAACTTTTTCACATTTTGTACAATTAATCGCATATATCACGCCTACGGTTTTACAATTTATTTGTCCCTGAATGGTATATTCTTTGCCGGTGTTGTCACAAAATACCTTGGTTTCATTTAAATGTGAGCATAGTGCACATTGTTTACCACATGGTCCACATCCATTAGTTTGCTTATAAAATAATAAATTATGCTTTTTGTGTACTAAGATGTCTTTTATGTTGTTATCACGTTTAAATGCCACGATAGGCGGATCGGGAAATATTTTCTTTAGTCTTTCGGATTGATGGAGAATTTTAAGATTTTTTCTAAGAATGGAATGTACATTTGGAAGCGCATTGGAAAAAGTAATTACTAAAGGTACCCTGTTGTTTTCTTTCTTCTGTTTGTACTTTAATAGATCTTCTCGGTTTAATTTGTCGACTTTCTTCAATTGAACTTCAGTGGACGAGTTATTGTATCCACGTTCTTTTAGGTGCGTTTTTATTTCTTCTCTTCTTGTTTTGTAATCTTCTTCTGTTGAGCAAATTCTTTTGACACGAATGCCGAGTCCATATGGTATAGCATTTTTTACAGAGTTTGGATGGCTTGACGACACATGTAAGTATTGGTGTTTATCTGTTGATTTTGTATAAAGATCTGTTTTAAGTTGTCCGTTTTCTATGTGTACAAACACATCAAGAAATTCAATTTTTTCAGTTGAGTAACGCATTTCTGTTTTAATTCGCGGATGCAAACTGTTTGACATTTCGTGAAATTTTTTTAATTCATCTAAACCATGTTCCCATATCCCCCAGATGTCATCAACTTATCTCCAATATGAAAATGGTTGTAAATTGCTGTTTTGAAATAAATTTTCTTCCCATTGTCCGAGGTAGGTGCAAGCATAATTCATGCCTAGATGGGAACCAATAGCTGTTCCTTCAGTTTGTAAAAAGTGCTTTCCGTTGAAGCTAAAATTATTATTTTCAATGACTAAATCCATCATTTTAAGAACATCTTCAGTTGGGATTGATGTGTTAGTTCGATTTTCTAGTGCTGATTTACATGCTTCTCGTGCTTCTTTTCTTGGTACGCTTGGATATAATTTAGTTACATCTAAACAAAACATTATTGCGTTGTCTGGTAAAGGCAGTTGTATTGCATTTAATTTGTTTAAAAAATCTGTTGTGTCTTTGATATGCGTGGGCAAGTTCCGAACATTCTCCGAAAGCTCGTTTTCGACTATTTCCGCGATTTTTTCTGTGGGATGGTTCCGCCCATTAATAATTGTTCTAACTGGGTGATTTTGTTTGTGTAATTTCGGATTAGCTTGTACCTTTCCGTGACATGTTCCTTTCGGTAAGAGATATTTTTTCATGTCTTTATCTATTATTTCTCTTTTACATAAATTTTCTACGAGTTTTTTTACTTTATTTTCATTTTTCTGTGTTAGATCTTTATCTATTGCTGTGTACGTATCGTTGTTATCTAATTCTTTTTCTACCTCTAATTTATAATCTTCTGTGTTCATTATTACAACTCCGGATGATTTGTCGCTTGGTCGTATCACGATGCTTGTATCATACAAAAGTTCCCGCATTGCTTTTTCTTCTTCAATAGTTATATTCATTTTGAATTTTCGACTTAATCTACTTAAAATTTCATCTTTTACGGTTTGTATATACTCATCTAACCATCTTTCTTTTCCTGCGGAGGGTGTGAACGTACTTGATTTTTTGAATTTAGTATACTCGTTTTGGTAATTTTCTTTTTCCTTGTTTTCTTCGAAAAAATGTTCGCGAAGACGCATTCTTCTTTCCAATATCTTGAGATCAGCTATATATAAATATATAGCATATATATTGTTTTAAATATTCTATATATACAAATATATATTCAAAAAATGATTACCTCGTACATTTTATTGCACCCCTTTGTATATACATGTTGATGTCACAATACAACTGAAAAAATTGAATTTCTTGATGTGTTTGTACACATAGAAATAATAATGTTAGCTTCAACGGAAAGCACTTTTTACAAACTGAAGGAACAGCTATTGGTTCCCATCTAGGCATGAATTATGCTTGCACCTACCTCGGACAATGGGAAGAAAATTTATTTCAAAACAGCAATTTACAACCATTTTCATATTGGAGATATGTTGATGACATCTGGGGGATATGGGAACATGGTTTAGATGAATTAAAAAAATTTCACAAAATGTCAAACAGTTTGCATCCGCGAATTAAAACAGAAATGCGTTACTCAACTGAAAAAATTGAATTTCTTGATGTGTTTGTACACATAGAAAACGGACAACTTAAAACAGATCTTTATACAAAATCAACAGATAAACACCAATACTTACATGTGTCGTCAAGCCATCCAAACTCTGTAAAAAATGCTATACCATATGGACTCGGCATTCGTGTCAAAAGAATTTGCTCAACAGAAGAAGATTACAAAACAAGAAGAGAAGAAATAAAAACGCACCTAAAAGAACGTGGATACAATAACTCGTCCACTGAAGTTCAATTGAAGAAAGTCGACAAATTAAACCGAGAAGATCTATTAAAGTACAAACAGAAGAAAGAAAACAACAGGGTACCTTTAGTAATTACTTTTTCCAATGCGCTTCCAAATGTACATTCCATTCTTAGAAAAAATCTTGAAATTCTCCATCAATCCGAAAGACTAAAGAAAATATTTCCCGATCCGCCTATCGTGGCATTTAAACGTGATAACAACATAAAAGACATCTTAGTACACAAAAAGCATAATTTATTATTTTATAAGCAAACTAATGGATGTGGACCATGTGGTAAACAATGTGCACTATGCTCACATTTAAATGAAACCAAGGTATTTTGTGACAACACCGGCAAAGAATATACCATTCAGGGACAAATAAATTGTAAAACCGTAGGCGTGATATATGCGATTAATTGTACAAAATGTGAAAAAGTTATATATGTAGGACAAACGGGTGATACACTATATCAACGAATGCTATTGAACTTTTCAAAAATACGAACAAAGAAAACAGAAGATCCAGTAGCCAACCATTTCATTCAGAACAATCATTCAATAACAAATTTAAAAGTTACCGCCATAGAAAGAGTATTTGGGACAGAAACTTACAGAAAAACTAAAGAAGCCTTTTGGATAAAAAAATTAAAAACTCTAGAACCTGAAGGACTCAACACAATGTATGAACGATGATAAATATATTTATATTGAAAAAGCGAAAAACGCGGCAAATGAACGTCATAAAAGTTATTATAACGTAATGTATCCAAGTGATGTAATTGTTGTTTCAATGTTGTAATTTATTCCAATGAAGAAGGCCGTAATGGCCGAAACGTATGGGAATTTGTTTTATAGTTTTTATTATATATATATATATACATAGATTACTAAAAATTCAACATTTCCGGTATGAATAGTTTTAATTCACTAGTACTTTCATGTTTAAATAACAATCTTCAGGTTAAACTATACATGATTAACGTAACTATGTAACGGTAGGTATGTAACGTCATAGTTGTCGTTGAGTATATAAAGGGAGATAAATCGTATTACACTTAGTCTATATATAGAAGTATGGAGCGTCATTATTACACAATAGAAAATGCATAGTTTGCATTCAATCGTGATTTAAATTTTGAAATAAAATGTTTTTCCTTTACTTCTCGTGTAATGTCACAACCCATATTCATTTTATAAAATGGGAATATTTTAAAAAATCCCCCTTATAAAATGGGAATATTTTAAAATATTCCCATTTTATAAAATGAATATGGGTTGTGACATTACACGAGAAGTAAAGGAAAAACATTTTATTTCAAAATTTAAATCACGATTGAATGCAAACTATGCATTTTCTATTGTGTAATAATGACGCTCCATACTTCTATATATAGACTAAGTGTAATACGATTTATCTCCCTTTATATACTCAACGACAACTATGACGTTACATACCTACCGTTACATAGTTACGTTAATCATGTATAGTTTCACCTGAAGATTGTTATTTAAACATGAAAGTACTAGTGAATTAAAACTATTCATACCGGAAATGTTGAATTTTTAGTAATCTATATATATTTCTATACACAAGAACATTTATTATAGTGATCTTTATACATATATATATATACAGTCGGAAAGCTGACCCCGGTTTGACCCCATTTCTTAAAGCAACAATGGACGTCATGTGATTACCATATATGGGCATTTTTTTACCAAAAAAAGTGAAGCTCGTTTTTTGGAATTTGTAGTTTTTTGCATGAATTAAAACTAATTTCCTTTAAAGTGAACATTCTTGAGTATATATGAAATATATTACTCAACTCAATTATGGATTAAACTAATTTTTTTCTCTCAAAATGTGTCTTTAAAGTCAAGGTGTTGACGAAAAAAATTGGTCACAGAAAATTAAAATCGTAATTTTCTTTCTTAACTTCTCGGGAAGCTATGCTGAATTTAAATTATGTTATGTAACATAACTTGGACTATGATGTGTCAAATTTGTGCCAGTTGATATGCTAAGATACGCAAATGTGCCAGTTAGATGTGTCGATATTTCTGACGAAGCGGGGCCGACGGTAATTCACGAGTTACGTCCCTTTGTTTGACACTATCATGAACAAACTATTGTTATATCAAGCAATATGCTGTTATTTACTGTATATATTATTAAAAATTATCTTATTAAATATATTTTGATACTGTAAACATGTGTCAAAAAATAGAGAAACACATTTTATCACTTTTCAGAACTCAGTGAGTGACTCAGTCCCTGTGAAATAGGCCCTATATGTGTCCCGATGTGCCATAATAGGGTTAATAATTTAATATTAATTTAATATTCCAAGAGTTAATTTAATATTCATGTTTTGGTAAGTATTTTTACTGCTGCAACCAAATTATTTTAACACAGAAATAAATGTCTGCTCAATTTTTACAAGGGGTAGTCTAAATATTCATGAATAATGGATCAAGACAGTATTAAAATGATAAAAAACAGGAATTCCTTTTCATTACTGACACTTGCAAGTTGGTCCTACCTTTTTCATTTAAACATAAAAGAGATCATAATGAAAGTATTCTGAATGTAAAATCTTCATTATTTTAAATTTATAAAAGGAAAATTAGTTTGCAATCCTTGTATGAACAAACTAAATATAACCATGTTGTCTCATTGATTTCATGCAAGTTATAGTTCTAATGAAAGGACTCAAACACAATAAACCAATAAATAAATGGTGCTAGTCATGAACTTGAAAATAAATAAGAACAAAATAGACTTAAGTAATATTTTTCTTTTTCTATTTGAAAAAAATAATAATAACATTAAAAAAAACTATGCATTTTTACATTTATATAAAAGTATTTCAGAGCAGTTTCTGGGGGCTAAGTCAACAATTATGTTTTAGATCACAAGTCAAAATTAAGTCACACTTCATGTCAGTATGATAATGCTTTGAATAAGATTGATTAAAATGATACTCTGAAAGAGATTGTTTGAAGGCAGCAACCATTTGTTTTCAGGGTTAGGGGGGAGGGGGGGACTATGGATTTTTTTCCAGACAAGTTGAAAACAATTCTTCTCTTTCAATTTTAGCATTTCATTTAATGGCAGCTGAGGGTAAAACAAACATTTTTTTTTCTCAGGGTCAAAAACAAATTATTTTTTATCCAAAAATTGGAAACAAACTTTTTTTCTTCAAAACAATCAAAAGCCACCACCCCCTACCCCCTACAGAAAATCAAATGGTTGTTGGCTGCCTAAGTTGAAATTTAGGGCAATACTTTCTCATTTACTTTTGCAGGATTCCTTTATCACAAAAAAAGTATTATTTTAAACAACGAATGTGTTTTATGTCAGTGCATCTAAAGCAGTTAAGGTTGTGCAAAGACAGTATAAGATTTCCTTACCTTGGTTTAGTTAAGTCATACATTTCACTGACTTAAAGAGAATAATTAATCCAGTCAAATATTCACAGCTGACCTCGCCATTACTTTTTCAAACAAACATACTAAAGTAAATGTGTGTACATTGACTGTGTTCAGATGGCAGGTGACATCGATGTGTAAGACCGAAAAACTACAATGTCAAAAAATGTCTTTCTTTTGGAATTTAGTTCAAACGGGGTTTCCCAAGGGTTAATAGAACGTTATACTTTATGATTTTTTAAAATTTTGAGATACTTATTATTAATTGTTTGTATAGTACATATAGTCTTTGTTAATCTGTGAAAAATAGAAGAAAATAATTTTAAACGACGAGTCAACGGCATTACGGGATCGTTAAAACACGGCCAAATTGACATGTTTGAGATTTTTTTCCCCTTTTGATAATAAACTCCATGCTAAAAAAATCGAAATAAATCTATTTCAGACCCTAATGGCAAGTAGAAAACTGAAAAAAAGATAAACTTCCAAATTGGCGCCAAAAAAAAATCCGCGAAATTAACGCAATTTCAGAATGGCGGGTTTTAATATCAGTCCCATTGTTGTCTTAAGAAAGTAGCAACAACGGTCGTTTCTAAGGGCTTGCTTTCCGACTGTATATATGAAAGTAATCATTG
Source organism: Mytilus edulis (assembly GCA_019925275.1). Lineage (NCBI taxonomy): Eukaryota > Metazoa > Mollusca > Bivalvia > Mytilida > Mytilidae > Mytilus > Mytilus edulis. Next base: position 40,153,606 of record CM034358.1, read on the forward strand.
TAAGATTTTTATAGGAAAACTTGTAGTTGGGGCAATTTTACAATACAAATTACATGACAGAAGTAGATATTCCTGTAAACTCACGAGTCAAGAGAAATTTGACATGACATAATTGAAATAAGACAACATAACACATATTTTAAAACAAAATTTTATTACAGACATGAAAAGAAATAAATCAAATGTTACACAATATGCCTTTCTTTAAGGATGGTATAACAGTAAACAAATGAAAATGGACATGAAATAAGTTTAAAGTTATATTTGAGTATTGCACACATGATTCTCTTGTTTATCATATTCTTTAGATATTTTCTTGTCCTCATAAATATAGACGAATCATTGTAATCAAATTGAATATGGTTCCTTTTAGTGACTGTTACCTTTTATGATATTTAGTTTTAACGACCAATAAACAACTATACGGGTACTATCAAATAGCAGTAGCTGATTCGTTATTTGGTATTTACGTTTCAAAGTATTGATTTTTACAGGTAGACATTGTACGCATTACTATTCTAAGGGTACATGCAGAAGTGAAGCATTATATTTTAAATACAGTAAAAGGTAAGCGAGCTTCAGTAATTTGTTATTTGTGTTTTCTTGTCATATTTAATAATTTTCCTCAGAGTTGTTAACCCTCATTAGGTTATAAAATTGCTACACAAAAAATACCATACAAAATGTGATCTGAGATATTTTTATTTGAAATTTTCATATTGTTTTACCTCAAAAATACTTTCCAAATATGAAACTAATTATGAATGTATAAGTGATCAGCCCTCCCCTCCCACCACCCACATTATATGAGTGTCGATTTGTCCGTTTCTGACGATACAAGTGCCTTCCGTATTATAATCCTGGTAACTAAAATAAGGATATTTACTTTATATCCGTTGTATTTATGATGTCTGAATATTACATGTTGTAATGAACTATTATATTATTTACATGGTGTATATGTTTATTTTTTCTGTGTTGAAGGTGCATGAATGGGAGGTTAGCCTATAAGAAAAACAGGTTCCGTCCATATATTTTTCTAAAGAGGTCCATATAGATTGCCATAACTGCCCTATATGTACTTATTTCTATATATGCACTACTTTTTCTACAAAATACATGTAATACAAAACACAATGTACGGTCAAAATTGAGATCTTAACGTGAATGGGGAGGGTTTATGATCATTTAAAAAATATGTCTATATATAGAAAAAAGTATAAACGTGCATGAGTGGGAGGTTAGCCTATAAAAAAAAGGTTCCGTCCATATATTTTTCTGAAGAGGTCCATATAGAACACCATAGCTGCCTTAACTGTACTTATTTCTATATATGCACTTTCTTTTTCTACGAAATACATGTAATACAAAACACAATGTACGGTCAAAATTGAGATCTTTACGTGAATGGGTAGGGTTTATGATCATTTAAAACAATATATCTATATATAGAAAAAAGTAGAAAGCAAAAGTATGTGCATATATAGAAAAGTTATAAAGAAAAAGTAGGTGCATATATAGAAATCGTATTTGCATATAAGGTAAAATATAAAGAAAAAGTACGTGCATATTTAGAAAAAGTTTGAAGAAAAAGTATGTGCATATTTAGACAAAGTATAAGGAAAGAGTAGAAAACAATTGTGCATATATAGACAATTATATTTCGCAGATGCCGTTGTATACGTTTGCTTCTATACTGGTGTTACCAGATGATTCATGTACGTAAACTAAGGTTGTGGTTTGTTTGATTTCAGTTCTCTGATGATAAAAATTCAATTACCTCGTACATTTTATTGCACCCCTTTGTATATACATGTTGATGTCACAATACAAGGCAACCGTGCCCAAAGCCCATATATATACATGTATAGAACATATTATTCTGTAGATTATTGAAAATGAAAAACAAATCATGCATAAGCGCAATAAATCAAAACAGATTTAACTCTCGTATCTCCGGTGATGCGATATCTTTTCTTTACAGCTAAAAGTTAAAATCAAAATTGATAAACAAAAAGAAACGTTGTAGTCATCGCCTTTAAGATATTAAAATTTAAATGCTTCTAGCGAAAAAAGGTCGTATTACACGGTCACTCAGAACAGTCATTTATCAACCTAATATAATATATTTAGATATAAAACTAAAATGAATAGTAAATGTTAAAGGCAGTGCATAAACACGGAACTTAAACGTTTACATGATTTCACATGCAAAGTAGGAGGGGTTGTGAAGTACAAGTTTGTTTTTCTGTTATTTTATTGTTAATTATTTGTGTGCGGTGTCGTCTACTTATAGATAAGGCGGTATTGAAAATGTCAGCTGCTACATTGGCCATTATGCTTATGGTATCAGTCCATATTTGCCATGGAAAGATCTCAGTGACATGTATGTATATATGTATTCTACTTGCTGGTTATTTGTAAGGATATTTTATTCAGCGTATTATGATTTAAGGCGAAGTATACGTAATTGCACGCCTCTAGCGGAAATCGGAGGACAAAACGTGCGTCATTAGTTACGAACATTATCTCCCTTACTCTACGAATTAGAAATGGGCACATGAAAGAGAAATCTGGGGGGGGGGGGGGGGGGGGGTAATCATTTTATTGACATTCTATCATGAACCCAAACAAGTATTCCTATGCTATCTCAAAATTTCAAAGAAATTATCAGACTTCAATCAGAAAGGAGTAGGTCCGGTAAGGGCCGATTTTGGCCCCAAATTTCAGTTTCATCTAACGAGATATTTAGGACACTTTTTAAACACTTAAGTGTCTTTTTTTTTTATTGATTTGATTAGTTTATGCTAAAGATTTTAACTGATTCAGTCATTAAAAACGCTCCGATTGAAGCTTAAATATGAAAAATCTATCAAATATGCCAAAAAACGTCACTTTTCAGATGGTTTTCGTCAAAAATGAAAGTGGTCGCATCCGTGTTCATCCTCAACCTTTATATATGTTATGTATTATCATCACATACAACTTACATTTCAATATTATGAATGAACACGAATGCGGCCACTTTCATTTAAGACGGAAACCGTTTAAAATTTAACGAAAATGCTATAATTGTGAAGATTTCAGTAATTTAGCATGACTTTATGATGCTGGTACACGATATATGTGCATTGTATTGTCAAAAACAGCACATATTTATGTAGCAGAAGCATTCTACTTTCCAAAAAATAGCTAAAAGATTACAATTTCACAATTTTGCAAAACTGCTTAATTGTAGGACCAAAAAGGGTTCTTACTGAACCTACTCCTTTTAGTATCACAAATCTATGGTGCGTTATAGTCTGCAACTGTTTTTGTCACGTCTAGCCTCATGCAGAAGCGGCCGCTGGGGTACATAAAATAATTCGTATTTATTTCAACAGAAATTAAGAATAAACAAATAAACAAATGACAATTCTGCTTCAGGTCGTATTATACTCGTTGAAATCAAACCAATATGGACGAAATATTGTAGTGTATTCTTGAATGTAACGAAAAATGACCGTTAGTATGTGTGTTGAACTAGAAAGGCGTGGGCATGTCCCGTTTTTTATGCAATTGTAATTTTAGGATTATTTATATTTGTGTAAAATATAAACAACAGCTAGGAGTATAAGTAGAAGGACAAAACTTACAGTGAGAAAAAAAAACCGAACAAAATAATATGAGTCCGTCTACAAAACATTACACAGAAACTAAGGATTTAGCACTGTGATACTTATCTTAGATAAAGTAAATCATCTAATCTATCTCGTCCAAATTTCAGTTCTCATGGAGCAGAAAATAAACAGGTGTCTTCTATTCCGTCCGCAATTTCTAAGGAAAGTAAAATCTAAATTAAGAACCATGGTTGAAACTGAAACTACACATGCATGATAAAAATAGAACATGCAGTGTTCGACGGGCTAATTTTTTTTTAATACTTTTGAAATATTTATAAAAATATAGAGGGTCACAGGCTTAATTTTCTTGAAAAAAAAATATATTGATAGTTCAATCTTTGAATTTCAAGATGTGGGTATTTTGTTATATATTGATTGATAATTGGTGAACTATTTGTAAAACAAATAGTATTTTCGTCACATGATCAGAAAGGACGCGCAGAAAAATATACACCCGACAAACCTGACCTGTGGCAAACAGTTGTTCTATTTACAGTATATGATACCAGAGCTCCTTTTTTTTATATAATATAAACAATACCAAATATTTTGCATTGGATACAGACACAATACGGAAGATACACTCGTATAGAATTGAATTATGAACAGTCTCCTTGCCAACTTCAGCAGCAAGGTTGTCGCCTTTCCGAACTTTCTAAAGTCCTGATTGTATTGACGAGTTTTAAGAGCCATGATCCTTGCTTAGAAGAGATCTCCTTACATTAAACTGGATACATTCAAATGAATTTGCACTAGAAACATTTTTAGCATTATCTTGGATGAATATATTCTCATTATATCGCTCTTGATAAATTCGTATAGTAGTTTACCATTAATCACATACGTACATTCGTATAGCCTTACGTAGTAAGTATGTATTTATTACATGACTTCAGTACATTTATATCATGACAACGGCACATTTACAGCATATAACAGTAATTGTACAAAGCTTTAACATTACACTTAACAATACGCATATACACAATGCTAAGGCATAACACAGGCAGTGATCTATGCAATGGGAAGTTATATAAAAAAAAAAAACTCTTTTGTTTGTTTTTTTTTCTGAAATTCATATACGGGTTCTTCTTTTGACCTTATTATAGCCATTCTCAACATGATATGCATTTGCAGATTTCTTTCTTTTTACGAGTCTTACATGTGGAAATTTAAGAAATATTGGTACAAGAAATTATTTTCTTTGTTAATGAACTACCAGAAATCATTGATGCCATGATAATGCCTTGTCGTGTAGTTAAAGAAAAGGGAAAGCTATCGAGAAAGGAAATTTAAAAGTTAAATTGTAGAATCACGTGTACGTGTGTGAACTTGACAAAAAAATGGGTTATGTACGCAATACCTGTGAATAGCGCTGGAAATAATGAGAATGAAAAGAAGCGATCCCTATATCATGTATATTATAACCGAAATTTTCAAATACATTGTATGTATAGAATCATTATGTACTAATCTGGACAACTCAATATTTGATTTAACATAATTAGAGCAATACAAATATTTCAAAAAAGATATGGAACCCTGTCCAATAAAGAAAAAAACGGAGTTAACGGCTAAGGACTTTCTTTGCACCAATGGATTCGTCGTTTATTTTTTAATCGAATTTCGAATTTAAAAAAATTCTGTTGACCAACAAATTAGAAAATCATTATAAAGTAAAAATATCTGCAGTTTTTTATTTTTATTTTCCCTATATATTCTTTGTATTTCTGGAGTATCATGTTATTAGTTTCAACAGCTTGTTTCTGGAAAACGAAAACGATTACTCCCTTTTATTATTTTATATTCTGATGTATTTTTACAAGCGGAGTCCACATGTAAAATTTAAAAACATTCTGTTGAGTAGTTATATTACATACACTTCGCCTTAAGCATGTTAAGGGATCTTCAGAGCTCTGATAAATACTATTGTTTATATATAGAACGACATTACCACTTTGAATTCATATACGTATAATGTGTTTCAATATTATACAATTATTGGCTTTTGATGAGGTTTATACAAAGATTTTTCAACCAAAGATATATGGCATTAACTGAGGCCAACGACCGAGAAGAATGTCATATCTTTTGTGTATCAAACGTAAAGTGTTTATATTTAAATACGTCAGACGCGCGTTTCAAATACATAAGACTCATCAGTGACGCTCAGTTCAGAAATGTTATAAAACCAACAAGTTCAAAGTTTAAGAGCATTGAGGACACAGAATTCCAAAAAAAGTGGTACCTAATACAGCTGAAGTAGTCTATGCCTGGGATTCGAAAAACCTTTGTATTTCAAAAAATGCATGCATTTGTAAACATAAAACTTATAAATATTTACTGATGAGTTTTATGTAGACGAAACGCGCGTCTGGCGTACTAAATTATATTCCTGATACTTTGATAACCAATTATAAAGATTACCATTTAAATGATAAATAGTATCAATTGAAATCAAAAGTAAACAATCATGTTAAAATGCTTATTATATGATTTATTATTCTTCAACAATTAATTAGTATTTTCTGAGATACTCACTACATTTAAAACTGGTCCTTACTTTTTTTTTACTAAATTTATCATCTGCTGTTGCAAATTTTAAACATTCAATAAAAAGTGAAATCACAAAAATACTGAACTTAGAGGAAAATCTAATCGGAAAGCTCAGATTCACATGGCAAAATCAACATCAGAAACGAATGGACAAGAACTATCATAATTTAATGACTTAGTACAGGCAGTTTCAAATGTAGACAATGGTGGAGTAAACCTGGTTTTATAGCGCTAACCCTCTCACTTTGATGACAGTATCATAAAATCCCGTTATATTTACAATGATGCCTGAACTAAACAGACATATATTTTACTTTTAACAACAACCATAAAAACCCTATTTCGCGTATCAAACATAAACTTCAAAAACTATCCAAGGAATTTGTTTTTGTCCCGGCTGATAAAGCTGCTAATAATATCACTATTGTTTGACGTAAATTTTATATTGAGGTTCTGCAAAAGGAAATCACCAATTCACCAACATTCCAGCTGACTTCATTTACAGAATCAAAAACAATATGTTCAAAGTTTTGATTTTTCTACCACTTTGCCTCATATTCTTATTAAAAAAAATCACATCCCTAATTAACTGGGCATTTTAAAAGTCAGAATACGAGAACATATGTTCAAACACTTTTAGGTCATTTTTTAGAAGCAATAAACAAAAGAACTATGTCAATTGGACATGCTTTGATACTATATATGTGCTTGAATTTTTACTTGATAACATCTTTGTTCGCTTTGGAGATTCCGTATATCGTCAAGTTATTAGAATTCCAATGGAGACTTACTCTGCACCACCTATTGCGGACCTGTTTTTATATTGTTATGAGTTACAATTTATGACTAAAATAAGCAAAGACCAAACGAAACAACATTTGATACAAAAATTTAACAATACTTTAAGATATTTGGATGATATATTGGCTCTCAATAATGACGACTTCAGTATATACACTAAAGAAACTTATCCTGTTAAACTTACTTTAAATAAAGCTAATACTAACAATGACCCCTGCCCTTTCCTTGATTTTGATATCCATATCACTAACGGGAAGCATAATACAAACATTTATGATACAAGAGATGATTTTTCATTTCCTATAGTTAATTATCTCTTGTCACCGTCTTATGGTGTTTATATATTCCAACTTGTACGATTCGCTCGTGTATGAAACAACGTATTAGATTTTAGCGAGAGAAATTTATGTATCACTGAAAAATTATTACACCAGGGTTTTCGATATCACAAACTAGTCAAAACATTTACTAAATTGTATCATCGGTATAAGGAAAAAATTCTTAAATACAATTCAACATGCAGACATCTTATACGTTCAGGTATTTCACATCCAATCTTTTATGGTAATATTCTTTACAAAGCACAAAAATGTCAGTATTCACCTCAAAAGCCTACAAAACCTTTAAACAGACTTATTAAGAAGGGATATAGTTACGATACTGTTGTCATGTCATTAAAAATTTCATATTTTGGCTTTAATATTGATAGAGTCATTGCATCGGAACTAAACGCATTTATTTGAAAAAACAGTTGTTGGCATGACACATGGTATATATTTTATGATAGTATGATACTAAACCTCTAACGGGAGGGATTGTGCCTGATGTTCATATGATGAAGACATAATCTTTCAATCAGTTTAATTGAGGTCTGAAGCTGGGATGTCAGTTAACTGCTAGTAGTCTGTTGTTATTTATGCATTATTGTCATTTTATTTATTTTCTTTTGGTTACATCTTCTAACATCGGACTCGGATTTCTCTTGAACTGAATTTAATCTGCGTATTGTTATACAATATTTATCAACAAGGTCTAGGTGAACCTTCCGATGAACTTTTTTTGAAAAAGGGCGAGACGTTCTTTGACATACCCCAAGTTCATCAACTTTCTACTCAGACACTGATGACGTTTTACAAAGTCTGAGTAGGAGCTGCAAGCTTTTGAATATCGAATAAGTTGGGAAATATTTATCCCATATGCAGGTGAAGTTGGTGTATTGCTACTAAGGTGATTTACAAAACGAAAACACTCTACATATATTAAGAGGAGAAAATTACACCGATATCAAGAAAAGAAAAACAAAAAAAAAATCTACATGACGTTAAAACGCAACGTCATTGACGTTACTTTGGAAAATCTTTATTTAGGTGAAACGATGTTGTTTCAAAACTTATACTAACATGTAGTAGCTGTGGTGAATATATTGATTATTTCTTATGCTATAAACCTATGAGAACACAGCAAATGTATAGTCATAAAATAAACCTTTTTATATGTTATCAGATGCTTTTCCAACTGATTCTTGTGTCTCTGATCCGTATCTTGTTGACGAAGACACCATGGTTACCATGAAGTTTGAAGGCGATATAGGCAGCCAAGAATGTAGACAAATGTCGTTCACAACTCCAAAATCTGCATTCTATTCATATACAATGTGTATGAAAGAACTTTACTACAGTAGCCCACAATGTCAGAGTAAAGTTTACTTTCGTTGGTATTGGTCTTACTACGACTACGACTACATCGACAGTTATGATTATTATAATAGCAAAGAGGTAATATACCATGTATATATATATTGTATATTATACAGATACGGGAAATGAAGAAGAAAACAAAAACCAGAACAATTTAAGAACCAATATAGCTATATAAAAACAATGTTTTATTTTTTGAAGAAGAAGTCTTACTTTTATTATCACATTTAAATATTTTAATGAAAACCCAAATGTGCACTTGTTTTGTAAAACAGGTGACATACATCTTTTTTGTTTGTGTCTTTGTGACGGAAAAAATGATATGTTCGTTTATTGACATAATGGAAGTGTTTACATACATGTATAAAGTGCCAATATATGTCATAAGAGAGGCAAACGATACGAAAAGGAAAATCAAACGCATAAATCGAAAATAAATTGACAACATCATGGCTTAGAAAAAAAGACAAACTCAAATAGTGGAACAGCAACCTACATAGTGTTATAATATTAACCACTATAAAACAGACATCTATGTCAACAAAGAAAAACAAAATGACATTTAGAAAAAAGCACATAAGCAAAATTGATGGACAACTATACTAAAAAGACTATAGCACAATAACAAAAGGCGATATTTAATCTATTTAATTTAAATACCTCCTCTTATCATTTTGAATAAATCCAAAATATGTCCCTTAATATGAGAAGGGCTTCACTTTAAAAAAGAGTCTGTATAAGTACCACCACTTAAAACTAAGATATAGAGATGATACATTTTGAATCTTTAAAACAGTGCATTAGAACAGCATACATGTCATTTTCATGTACACTTACATTCGTGCTCTATGTCGTAAAAAAATCAGATATCCCATTTTGCCAAATCATTTCCGTGATATTTAGTTTTATCTTCAAAAAAGTCCCTAATTATATCCTTTATAAAAATTTAATTGGATAACTTTTTTTTTAATCCTTCTGTATCGGCAAATGATAATAAGAAATTTTAAATCTATCTTTTGAATCTTTCGCCCCTCTTTTTAAATATCAATTCAAAGACTCATACCCATCGCCAGCCAACTATCAATGCCTCCTGCCGATGGACTGTGTATATCTTTTTTTTCTCGTGTTTTTTTTTAATGTTAGCTCGATTTTATGTTTAACAGTTTAACGAGACCTTTAATTTTACTGAACTAGTACACGTTTTGAATTAGTGGCGAATTGAAGCCAAACTCTGGGTGCGAGATCTTTCCGCTATGTTAATTTTGTTTCTAGATACATGCAATATATATTAATTACACTCAAAAAAATAAATTTTGAAGTCCAAAAGACGTCTGAACATGCTAATTGTTCTTGAAAAATACAAAAAAAAAAACGTAAGAAATAACAATTACACTTTCATAACAACCTACAAAAAAATAATGTAAGCATGACATAAACTGAAAATGCGACTTTGTGACCCTATTATAATAGAAATTGAACCATTTGTTAACTCTTGCAATTAGGCGTTTGTACTCAATGATTACACTGTCTTTTACATTTTTTTCCCTTTAAAGATATCAGGAGTTGGCTGCTCATATGAAACAATCCGAATGTTCTCACGGTGTTTATATGATGGTAGTCATGTCTCATTTGAGCTGAGAAAATCAGAGAGAGTGGTTCCAGACAATGTAAATGACACTTTCAAGTTTCAAATTGAAACAAAATGGGATTTCAATTGTAAGTGATTGTATTGCTGGAAATCTGGTTATCTAACTAATATTTAGACTAAACATCGCTGATACAGTAAACCATACACATACATGACATCAATATACATTTCACAATGGCAGGAGTGATTTATTTTTTAAATGTCTGTTCACACTATAACTGTAGAATAGTTATCAAAGGTACCAGGATTATAATTTAGTACGCCAGACGGGCGTTTCGTCTACATACGATTCATCAGTGACGTTCATATCAAAATAATTGTAAAGCCAAACAAGTACAAAAATGAAGAACATAGAGTTTTGTACAGAGGAAATTTATAAAAAATGACCACATTATTGATATTCATGTCAACACCGAAGTGTTGTTTACTGGGCTGGTAATACCCTCGGGTACTACTACTACTAATGCTACTACTACTACTACTACTACTACTACTACTACTACTACTACTACTACTACTACTACTACTACTACTACTACTACTACTACTACTACTACTATTACGACTACTGCTACAATTACTTCTACTACTCTTCTGTTACACAATAGTACAAGACATTTTTTAAATTCAGATACAATTAGATACACACATGTTTATAAAATGAAATTATTGCAATTAAACTGGACAATGCGAAACATTTAAATCTTTCGGTATGTTTTGCCTTTAAGGCAACACAACACAACATAAAAATTGAAAATATGAAGAAAATTAAGATATAACACTTGACACTTTAAATATCAGAATACCAGAGACAAGTTTAGCACGCTTTAGGTATTTAAAATGTGTCAACTGCACAATACATTAACTACAAATTATAAACAAAACATTCCCTTTAATTTGCCTTCTTATAACTTCATTAAATTTAATAATTTCGTTTATCAGCTCATCCTGCAAGAAAGTTTTCCTGTCATATTTTATTGCATTCGCACAAGTACAAGTGCTGCTGGTTTTGAGTTACTCCACTGTTATTGATTGTTCAGAGGAATTATATATATCTTTTTCACCTAATTTTATTTTAGATGCAATGATTGGAGGAATATCCGGTGGTATTGTTGGGATGTGTATATTCACTGGAGTAGGAATCTATGTGTGTATTAATTGTCGCCGTAGGAAACGAGTAACAGGAAGATACTGCTGCACATGTCCCACATATGTACTCAGTTCCTCGAGTAAGTTTTGTGATATCATTTGGATTCTGACAATGCAAGTGAACGATAACAAACATTATCCAATCAAGCAATGCAATAGTTCTACTAACAATTAAACTAATTTCCGTTTTCGTGTATTTTTTTCATTTTTTGTATATATATATATAAATTGCTAGGACCAGCACAGTGAAATGAATTGTCAGAATTCACTAACATTACACTAGTTTTACAGACACAAATAATAATGTATTGCTTTACTCAAAGAGTTTTTCTGATCCAATCTCATATCATCTCCCTAATATTACAATCAATGTGATGTTGAAAATCTAACTAGAAGACAGGAGACCAAATGACTAGATTTATATAATTATAGGTCACTTAACAAGCCAAAACAAAGGCAAACACCTTAATGACCTTTACAAAATATATTTATGGATTCTAAAAAAGAAGGCATATATCCATACAACAAATGCACTGTTAATAATATTAGACTTACATTATCAAATTCTCCTGTTTAAATTAAAATTAGAGTATAACTATCATTTGACATTCAATACTTTCTGTAGGTTGCAGACGTGGTCCCCTTGGAAAAGGCATCGTTATGTGTTATCTACAGCAAAGACTGAAAACGTCTGAATCTAAATTGAATCATTTCGCTCAGAGTATAACTTACACTCTTACATTCAAACGAAGCTTTTTTTTGTAATTAAAAGTAAAAAATGGAAGAGAATACAAAATGTGCAATGTTTGAATCCCAAACATATTTGTGGCAAACAATGTTATATAGTGATAATCGTTGAAAAGCGTAGTATGTTTTGTTGTATATGTCAGAAATTACCTAAACTCAATTATATCGTAATAAAGACAATGCTTGACAACAAGTTTGTACATCGTTAACATTGCAAATCGTAGTATGTTTTGCTGCATATGTCAGAAATTACCTTAACTCAATTGTATCGTACTAGAGACAATGCTTACCAACAATGTAAGCTTGAATTTATGTTTATTGTAATCATTAGCTAAACAGATCTAAATTATAGTCAACAATATATAACTCTACACTACCAATAATTTACCCATACTTTTTTGGTACATTTCTACCCTCGTGCATATCAGTACTGTTAGGAAAGACTGAAAACTTGTAATGTTATACTTTCAATGAAATCAGTACTGATTTTGTCAGTACTGTTTCAGTACTGATTTTGACAGTACTGTTTCAGTACTGATTTTGACAGTACTGTTTTAGTACTGATTTTGACAGTACTGTTTTAGTACTGATTTTGACAGTACTGTTTAAGTACTGATTTTGTCAGTACTGTTTCAGTACTGATTTTGACAGTACTGATTTCGTCAGTAATGATTCAGTACTGATTTCGTAAGTAGTGTTTCGTTACTAATTTCTTCAGTACTGTTTTATTATAACACTTTTTAAATCAGACTGTATCTTTATGGTGATGCCTAGTTGTTTTGTATATTTAGGGTGGGTTAATTGTTCTCTTTGACACTAACCCCATTTCCATTCATTTTCTATATCGTGACATGTTAATGTTTTCGTTATGTTTTTTTTATTTCCCTGATTTTTGTTGTCCTGAAGTGGTTCAGCTTTAGATTCAGCTCTTCGACAGTTACTTTAGCTTTTTTTGTTTTTAAATATTCTGGCTTTATGTCATATTTATTGTCAGAATTTCATCTTGTGTGGTCTACAAGGTTCATGTTTTTAATACTTATTAATACTTCTATTTGACAATACCATATTACATGTATTTATATCTTGCTTGAGTCAAATCAGAACATATTGAACATTGGAACTCGATATATTACTTTTGAGAAGATGGGTGGATGGATTGATGTTATGTGATCCAGTGGCAAGTTTAGTGCAGGAAGAGGACATGATACTCAGATATAAATACAATGTAATTAACATATTTTGTACAGAACTAGACCAATAATGCACTGAGCTCCTTTTTAACATGCTAGTTCACCACAAGGAGAGAATCTGCTATAAGACATGTCCCCCTACATGAACAGGTACCTTCAGACTGAACAGTGTATGTTTTTCTCCTTTTACTGTGAGCTGAGCGAATATTCAGAATACGACCACTTTTTTTAGTCTAACTTTTCATAAATAAATTTCCAATCATATGCTCATTGTAAGATTTTCAATGGTTAAATACATTTATTGACAGATTTCTTTTTTTTTGTATACATTAATCATGCTGCAATTTCATTCACTTGTAATGAGTGTATTGTGAATAGTAACTTAAATACATGTATGCATAACTCTTGTACTCTTTCCTATAAAACTGCACAGCGTATTTTACGAAAATAATATATGAAATTTGGTGTTACAATATTAACGGGGAGTTGAAAGGGTAAGAACTACATTACTCAGTATAGCATGTTCACATGAGGACTGATGACTTTCAGAAACTCTTGGTTTGTAGTTCCTCAGAAATCTCTGATTGATTTGAATCTTACAGACATACAAACAGAGGTACATTTTGTAAAATAAGCATAAAAATTTAAAGAAAGATTTCCAACAGACTGATTAATGTCTGACGGAGGTCATTTGGTACATAATTAACCTTTTTGATTTTTGAACATATATGGTTTGCTTTTCAAAATTAATTTTTATTGACTGAATAAAACAAGATGAAGAACTCAAATTTTTGTTCTATCTTCTTATCAACTGCAATAACTTCAATCGAAATACAATAAACAGTAATCTTAAGAATGAACAGCATTAAAAAGTAAAAAAAAAATGAGTTTTCTCTCTCTCAATTTAATGGTTTTTTTTTAATAACTGTTTCATAATTCTGCTTCAATGTTATTTTCCATTGCTCTTCCTATGCATGTGATATATATCTTTGCCAACTTGTTTCTGGAAAGGAAAAAGTGGATTATAACATTTATCATTTTGTTAAAGTCCAATAATAAGATTAAACATAGGTCAACCATGACATAATGTGAATCAGTGTACATGCATTGCTAAGGTGGTATAACGTTAATTATACAAGGTTTATATTATACAGGGAGAAAAATGAAAGAAAAGAATGGAACACTGTTTGATTTACCTACTTGAAAACTGGCCTTGAAGTCATTAAACTTTCGAGTCAGTTATTTACTCAAACTCCAAAATCAACAAATCAACCAATCAAAATGCTGGATTTCAATTTTCGACCACGATTTTTTTTCACTGAGAAAATTTTGTATGACTTCAGGGCCTGATCTTATACGATTTGGAGAAGAATTTTAGCGTCCCAAGTCTGGGTTCATGGCAAATGTCCATGTTTTCAATACGGGCTGCACATTTTACAATACGGTATGGGTTTTCTCATTGTTGAAGTCTGCACAGTTGTATATTATTGTTCACATTCACATCGTCTCAAATTTGGTGGATAGTTGTCTCAGTGACAATCCTACAACTTTTTATCATTTTATACATATGCAATAGTTCAAAAATTAAATAAAAGTAATCTTTTTGTGATATTTGTCATTATTAGTACCAGTGGCAATTCTCATTATAATAAATTACTATCTTTTAAATCTGTTATTCGGTTACAGAGAAGGAGATCTTTGTTTATATTTCCTTTAGGTTCCTAAGTTCAACTATGTCCTGCTGTAACACTCTGGCATCTTTGGATCGGCAACAAAACACATATGTATTAATATAATCTGATTATTCGAGCACAATATCAATGCAATCTGTGAAACAGTTAAATGGGAAGTTGTGTGTACGGATATGTACTTCCCGTAGACTTCTTTGTTAACTTTAATGATATCTTTCAATTGTTGAAGAATGTATTTCTACTCTTTATTTTTTTGAACTTGCCTGTTGTTGGTTTGTTGTCATATGAACACACTACAACATTTCATGATATTGAAATAAAATTATAGGAATAACTGCAAATACTTACTTTAAAAAAATCATAATTGAGTGTAAAACTATATATATACCTACCTTTTCAAATTATTTCAATGTTCTACTGTCACCTTTCATACCAGTTCTATCTCTATCTCATATTTTATCTGTTCATGACAATTTTTAGTCGTTGATCTAAAACATTATTTTCCTCATAGACTTAGTCTTTGTGTTCTGGTGGTATCCATTTTAAGATACCTATAACAATAGATCATACTGCATCAAATACTTTGCATGCATTTATAAAAAGTTGTTTTTCCCAACATGCATGTTATGGTATTAATTATGGACGTAACACTTTGTAAATTATCCTTTGAAAAAATACACCATGAGATAAAGATTGTATCGATGATTTACAAAATTCTGTAAAGTGGTTCAGGAGTTATTGATGACACTTTCGTGGGACATAAGGACAAGATATGTTCCATATGTGAACACATTCTCACTAAGAAAATGTCACCAGAAGTGCAAGTCTGTCATCACAACGGATAATGTTCATGTGATACAGTAAAAACAGTAAAACCATTGGTAGTAAAATTGTGCGGGATGTTTAATTTTCAACAAATGTAAGATTGGTCACCTTTAATCGGATGCCTCATATAGCATGTATAGAAAGAGAGTGCCATGATCTCTGCAGGTTAATAACTATTGCAACAACTCTTTGAGAGGCCGTCGGTGGCCTTTTGTCTGAATATGCAGCAGGGCAAATTCCTGTCCACCTTCAATATGCTTTCGTTGTCCAGTGGCAGTCCAAGTTTTATTGACCTTCTTTCACCCCAGATGACATCTTTTACAGGACTTACCTATTGTACTTCAAAATTTAACAATTATTTGAACATGCATGTAATATTTGCCACTGGACATTAAGCAAATTTTTAATACATGTACTCTATTATGTTATTATTTTGAGGAATCTCAGTAGGATAATTTTAAACTATGGGGATTATCCTCTTGAAATATAAATATTATTCATACAAAGTATTGCTCAATAATTATGTGTCGGATTACTAGTATTCATGTGTCGGTCCAATTGGTCGTCGGACTAATAGGGCGTCAGGCTATTGGGGTGTCGGACCAATATGGTGTCCGAACAGAAAGATTTAAAAGGCAAAAAAAATGAAAAAAATGTGCAACTTATAAAAGGGTCTGGTCTGGAAGTGGTTTCTTCATTTCTGTATTCTGTAATATTTTATATCATTTTTCACTTTTTATTATTAATTTTGCCTGTTATGCTCTTTTATTCATATTCAAGCACCACACTATTATCGATTCTTCATTGCTTCTGTCTACTTTATAACAACAATGGGAATAATATGAAAGCCAGCCAAATAGGACATTGGAAAATTGTCTGTTTTCTGTTTCTTGGTTTATTCTTGCTTGTCGTTGGAGGCAAACTTTGTCTTTCTGTCTCTTTAGTTTGTGTGCATTATAATAAATTAAACGAATGTAACACAAATTTGCCATCTTAAAACAAATTTGCTGAACATTGCGTCTGTTATTTAATCTCTTTTTAACAGAAGGAAAAAACTAAGATTAAATATAATCAACAGAAGTATAAAAAACTATGAACTAAGTCTTTGAAGTTAGATGCATGATTTTTGTTATTAGTTGTTAGTGGCTTTGAACTAGCTGTCAGTAACTGCAAGTACTCTCAGATCTGTATTTAGTGACTTTTTTTGTTGAGTAACGGTAACGTCCATTATGTTTTTGTTACTGAGATGCATTTCTATTTGCATTCATCTGTTATTTAAAGTTAAATAAGCCTTTTTCAACTGAATTTTATAGTTTGTTGTTATGTAGTACTATTACAACTCTGTTCCAGGTTTAGGGGGAAGACCCTAGCATGTTTAACCTCACCACATTCTGTATATATGTTCCTGTCCGAAGTCAGGAGCCTGTAATTCAGTGGTTGTTGTTTGTTGGTGTGTTGTTCTTTCATTTTTGTACATGAATAAGAACGTTAGTTTTCTTGTTTGAATTCGTTGACATTTGTCATTTTGGTGCTATTTTTAGCTGACTATGCGATATGGCTTTGCTCATTATTGATGGCCGTATGGTGACCTATATTTGTTAATTTCTGGTCATCTGATCTGTTGTGGAGAGTTGTGATTATTCCGCTCATTTTGGGTGCCATGATTGGCAAATAAAATATATGTTGTTGCTGTTGTTGTTGTGTCGTACGTTGGCAATAATACGGTATCTTTTTTTATAAACAAATATATATATGTATATATATATGAAAATCGAATGTTCTGTTTCCTTATGAACCACATAAATTTTAACTAAATTCTTGAAGGGAAAGACATTGTTTTGTATAAATGTCAACAGAATATAGAATTTTGTGTCAACAGAATACAAAATCAACATTCTGTATTCTGTTGACACAGTATACAGAATGTTGATTCCGGCAAAATATATGATCTGACAGGATGCTCACGGAATAAAACTTGTGATGGAAGAACACATACATTTGTAAAACATACATGAACAATAGCAATCCGTAGATGATTCGAAAAGGATCCGCCATCTCTGACTTGTCGTTACAATCGTCTCTTTCTGTAACTTTAAGACTTTCTGCAAGTGGCTGGTAAACCGATATTTTCTCTACTGTATTTCTGTATCCTATCCTTCCCGGCTGATCTGCTGTTGTCTCAAATTTTGCCGTTGATGTTATTATCGTAATCACAAAAGCGCGTCAATATGGAACATACAATTGCCTATTGTAAAACGTTTATGTGATTGGATTTACACATGACGTCATTCATTGTTTACAAACGTTATTTTTGCACTCGCACTGACATTTCAACAGTTCAACAGTTCAAACTTCTTCTGGATTGAATACCACAATGGGATTGAAGGTAGATCAAGGTATAGTAGTACATTGAATATTTTAAAACTGAGAAAAGTGTAATTCAAACATATTACGTTAGTTAAAAAAGCAGAATGCGCGTTACACAGTGGCGGACCCCTGGGGTTCCGGTGGTGGGAACACCAAATTATTTTGGACGTTCAATGCATTATTCTATATAAGGGGGTGGTAAAGGGTTATTTTCGTGCAACGTTTTAGGCCTTTTTATTTCACATGTTTTCGTGTTTTGAGGTTTTATTTCTCGTTTTCTCGTGCTTGGTTCGACGTGCGTGCCTCGTGTTCTCCTTTATTTATTTTCCGTGTTTCGTGTCGGAACTGTTAATTTCTCGTGCTTGTCGCGCATTTTATTAAAAGTAAACCGGAATTAATTCAAAGTCAACAACTAGCGGACGCTGAAAGGTGACTGCAGGGTCATCATGTCCATTTTTAGCTCACCTGGCCCGAAGGGCCAAGTGAGCTTTTCTCATCACTTGGCGTCCGGCGTCCGTCGTCGTCCGTCGTCGTTAACTTTTACAAAAATCTTCTCCTCTGAAACTACTGGGCCAAATCAAACCAAACTTGGCCACAATCATCATTGGGGTATCTAGTTTAAAAAATGTGTGGCGTGACCCGGTCAACCAACCAAGATGGCCGCCACGGCTAAAAATAGAACATAGGGGTAAAATGCAGTTTTTGGCTTATAACTCAAAAACCAAAGCATTTAGAGCAAATCTGACAGGGTAAAAATGTTTATCAGGTCAAGATCTATCTGCCCTGAAATTTTCAGATGAATCGGTCAATCGGTTGTTGGGTTGCTGCCCCTGAATTGGTAATTTTGAGGAAATTTTGCTGTTTTTGGTTATTATCTTGAATATTATTATAGATAGAGATAAATTGTAAACAGCAATAATGTTCAACAAAGTAAGATCTACAAATAAGTCAACATGACCAAAATGGTCAGTTGACCCGTTTAGGAGTTATTGCCCTTTATAGTCAATTTTTAACCATTTTTCGTTAATTAAAGTAATCTTTTACAAAAATCTTCTCCTCTGAAACTACTGGGCCAAATTAATCCAAACTTGGCCACAATCATCTTTGGGGTATCTAGTTTAAAAAATGTGTGGCGTGACCTGGTCAACCAACCAAGATGGCCGCCACGGCTAAAAATAGAACAAAGGGGTAAAATGCAGTTTTTGGCTTATAACTCAAAAACCAAAGCATTTTGAGGAAATCTGACATGAGATAAAAATGTTTATCAGGTCAAGATCTATCTGCCCTGAAATTTTCAGATGAATCGGTCAATCGGTTGTTGGGTTGCTGCCCCTGAATTGGTAATTTTGAGGAAATTTTGCTGTTTTTGGTTATTATCTTGAATATTATTATAGATAGAGATAAACTGTAAACAGCAATAATGTTCAACAAAGTAAGATCTACAAATAAGTCAACATGACCAAAATGGTCAGTTGACCCGTTTAGGAGTTATTGCCCTTTATAGTCAATTTTTAACCATTTTTCGTAAATTAAAGTAATCCTTTACAAAAATCTTCTCCTCTGCAACTACTGGGCCAAATTAATCCAAACTTGGCCACAATCATCTTTGGGGTATCTAGTTTAAAAAATGTGTGGCGTGACCTGGTCAACCAACCAAGATGGCCGCCACCGCTAAAAATAGAACATAGGGGTAAAATGCAGTTTTTGGCTTATAACTCAAAAACCAAAGCATTTTGAGGAAATCTGACATGGGATAAAAATGTTTATCAGGTCAAGATCTATCTGCCCTGAAATTTTCAGATGAATCGGTCAATCGGTTGTTGGGTTGCTGCCCCTGAATTGGTAATTTTAAGAAAATTTGGTGTTTTTGGTTATTATCTTGAATATTATTAGATAAATTGTAAACAGCAATAATGTTCAGCAAAGTAAGATCTACAAATAAGTCAACATGACCAAAATGGTCAGTTGACCCGTTTAGGAGTTATTGCCCTTTATAGTCAATTTTTAACGATTTTTCGTAAATTAAAGTAATCCTTTACAAAAATCTTCTCCTCTGCAACTACTGGGCCAAATTAATCCAAACTTGGCCACAATCATCTTTGGGGTATCTAGTTTTAAAAATGTGTGGCGTGACCTGGTCAACCAACCAAGATGGCCGCCACCGCTAAAAATAGAACATAGGGGTAAAATGCAGTTTTTGGCTTATAACTCAAAAACCAAAGCATTTTGAGGAAATCTGACATGGGATAAAAATGTTTATCAGGTCAAGATCTATCTGCCCTGAAATTTTCAGATGAATCGGTCAATCGGTTGTTGGGTTGCTGCCCCTGAATTGGTAATTTTGAGGAAATTTTGCTGTTTTTGGTTATTATCTTGAATATTATTATAGATAGAGATAAACTGTAAACAGCAATAATGTTCAGCAAAGTAAGATCTACAAATAAGTCAACATGACCAAAATGGTCAGTTGACCCCTTTAGGAGTTATTGCCCTTTATAGTCAATCTTTAACCATTTTTCATAAATCTAAGTAATCTTTTACAAAATCTCCACTGAAACTACTAGGCCACAATCATCTTTGGGGTATCTAGTTTGAAAAATGTGTCCGATGACCTGGCCATTCAACCAAGATGGCCGCCACGGCTAAAAATAGAACATAGGGGTAAAATGCAGTTTTTGGCTTATAACTATGAAACCAAAGCATCTAGAGCAAATCTGACAAGAAGTTAAATTGTTAATCAAGTCAATATCTATCTGCCCTGAATTTTTCAGATGAATTGGACAACTGGTTGTTGGGTTGCTGCCCTCCAATTGGTAATTTTTAAAGAAATTTTGCCGTTTTTGGTTATCTTGAATACTATTATAGATAGCGATAAACTGTAAACAGCAATAATGTTCAGCAAAGTA
This sequence comes from Mytilus edulis, assembly GCA_019925275.1. NCBI lineage: Eukaryota > Metazoa > Mollusca > Bivalvia > Mytilida > Mytilidae > Mytilus > Mytilus edulis. The sequence goes on from CM034358.1 coordinate 40,174,845, forward strand.
AGATCTACAAATAAGTCAACATGACCTAAATGGTCAATTGACCCCTTAAGGAGTTATTGCCCTTTATAGTCAATTTTTAACAATTTTCATTCATTTGGTAAATTTATGTAAATTTTTACCAAATATAGTTCTCTGTTACTAATGGGCAAAGTTCATTATAGATATAATTGTAAGAAGCAAAATCGTTCAGTAAAGTAAGAACTTCAAACACATCACCATCACCAAAATACAATTTTGTCATGAATCCATTTGTGTCCTTTGTTTAATATGCACATAGACCAAGGTGAGCGACACAGGCTCTTTAGAGCCTCTAGTTATAAGACAAGATGGTATCCAAGAACGGCATCATGATTAATAAATTATTTTACTTTTTCTGTTAATATGTACGATTTTATTTCTCGTGCTTCGTTTTTTCCGATTTTCATTTTCCGTGCAACGTTTTTTGCGATTTTTATTTCACGTGTTTCCGTGTTCAGGGCCCCCCTTTACCACCCTCATATAATACTACTTAAAATATTTTATTTCCCCCATTTTTTCGCTATAATTATGAAATCTTTAGGCGACTGAGTTGGAACCCCCCTTTTTCCTTTTATCCCGAGTGTTTGGAACCACAGGCACTTGTTTCTATCCATACGAAGGTCGACTATGGATATAGTCGACCTTCGTATGGATAGAAACAAGTGCCTGTGTTTGGAACCCTCTTTTAAAACAATGGGTGGATCCGCCTCTGGTTACAGAACTTTCTGTAAATGTCAAAATAGGTATAAAATCGCGGGTTGTTTTGGATATACATATTATTACTTCTTTGCCAAACCTTATTAAATAGATTATAGTATTAATATTTGTCAAATTGATATTTGTGAAATGATCAGCCTGACTTTCTAAACATAATATGATTGGATAAAGGGAGGTGCGTAAACCCCTCGGCGTAAGAAGGGGGAGGGGTCCGAAGGTTGGACCCCTTTTTAACGATAAATGCATCATAAATTTGAAAAGGGAAATCTATTTGGAAACCCTATCTCCAGATTTGGAACCCCCTTTTAAAAATGTGTTTCCTATTTTGACAGGATTTTTTTTTATAGGGCACAATGCTTCATTTAGTTTGGGAAACATTTTAATATATAAGTCCTAGGTGCCTACAAAATTATTTCATCTCGCCACATTGACTGCTGTGTTTGTTGCTGTTTAGTTGTTGCTGCATATATTTATATTTTTATATATAAGTGATCTCGTTTGAAATGATTTTACAACAACATTTCTGTTACTTCTGGGTTTTTTTAATATTTTTTTTGCATACTATGCGATCTGGGCAATGCGATATATGGGTTTGCTCATTGTGCATTTGATGTGGTAAAAATCAGGGGCGGATCCCGGATTTTTGAAAGGGGGGCGAAGTTATTAAATTTTGCCGAGCGGAGCGAGTCGGAAATTTTTTGGGACCTTTTTGGGGCTAAAAAAAACATAAAATAAGTGTATTATTAAGTGCACTATTTAAACGGTTCCTGGCTTGGGGCATGCATACTTTATAGTTGCTGTAAAGTGTAAGGGTTGGACATTTTTTATGCTGTATTATCCCTATTAATTGTCTATCATAAAATGATAGTATTGATCCAAAGCTATGTACTGATATATTTGATGTAGGACTTGTCAGTATAAAATAGACATGGAAATTTTATGAAATTTACAATACGACCAACACGAGTTAAAAAAGACAAACAAGCAGTTTTTATCAAAATGTTTGATTGATATGTTTCACCCAACATAACTTAGGGAACCGAAGTGAGGGGTTCCAAATCCACCAAAGACTACGAAAGTGTCTGAAATGACAACGAAGTTATGAATGACGGTCAACAAATGGAGACATAAAAGTCACACCCAGTAGGCAGGTTGCATGCAGTCTGGTCTTGAAAAAAGTATTCAATATATTTAAGTCCGGCAAAACAGACATTCCAGTCAGACATGCAAACCCCGGCCACAAAAATATACGCCCGTTTTTACTAGTATTCATCATGTTCATTTCATGCTAAATATTTTTGTTGGAAATTTTAGTTTTTAATAGCAAAAAAGTGGACAAGACTAGTGTTTTCAATCCAGATACGGCCAAAATTTTTGTTTAAGGCAAGAATCAGAGTCATTTTTTTTTCTCTCAAATATCTCAGACTGCCTCCTCAAATCAAATGGTTCGTACCTGATACTTGAAATCTTTCTAGAGCTTATACTGACTGGGGATCATTATTCAATTTGTTAAACATGTTTTCGTAGGTAAATAATATTGTGGAACTTTTTTTTCATGAGAGTGTTAAAGTCTATAGAGTATTTACCATTACTTTCTGTTTAGTGGAATAGTGAAATAGAAGTCAATACGTTCTTGCTCAATCCTGTGTCGCTTTGAAGGTTTCCTGATTGTCATGACAACCTCAGCCTAAGCAATGTGTATAACTGTAATTTGAATTTCAAAATGACCGAGTGCCGTTTTTTCAACGCACTGGTCAACTCCACCATATATATAGCAAATCACATGACTTTGACAATCAGTAAATACCGGCCAGCGAAAAATGTCTTTATAAGTAGAGAATTGTCGTATAAAAATTAAATACTCGGGAAATGGCAAAGTTCACGAAGTCTAGTCTGATTAATCATTTTATAAAAAAAAAAAAAAAAAAAAAAGTCCGAGCAAAAGGGGGGGGCGTACGCCCTCTTCGCCCCCTCTGAATCCGCCACTGAAAATCATTCAACAGTCTTCCTATTTTTATATTGTAAATAAAGATGTCTGTGAAATATTTAAATTTCTATTTTATTTTGGTACTGGCTATGGTTACATTGAAATGTAACAGTCGTAAAAAAGTTATTGTTACAATAAGGTTTAGGCTATATCGCCGGAATGCAGACCTAGGGTTGACTAAGGAACTACATAGAATACTTACGAGTGTAACAATGATATTTATGTCTACGGTTACATTGTGTTATTGTTACGTAAATGCACTCAAATGAAAAATAATTTTTTACAATATTTTATACATTTTTTTTATTTTAATTTGATTGTCAGTGTACACACCACCAGTATGTTGTTTCAGTCCGATGCATTTTTGGCCCGGTGTAACCACTCTCAGTGGCGGATCCAGAAATGTACATGAGTGGGGGCCCACTGACTGACCTAAGAGGGGACCGGCTCCAGTCACGCTTCAATAATTCCCCTATATAAGCAACCAAATTTTGCCCCCCCTAAATCCACCTCTGACTCTAGCGGCAGCCCTCACAAACGAGTAATTGGGGTGGATGGGTTGGGTGGCTCAGTGTTGTATTAATATATAAGAAGATGTGGTATAACTGCCAATGAAAAAAGTCTCCTGTTCATATAAGTCGTAATTTGTAGAAGTAAACCATTATAGGTCAAAGTACGGTCTTCAATACCGTGCCTGCATGGGCTCTCACCGAACAGCAAGGTGTAAAGGCCCCCAAAAGTGACTAGTTTAAAACCATTCAAACTTGAAAACCAACTACTGAATACCAAACTCCTGACGTAAGACAATAACCTTTTTGTATTGTTACAATCTCAAAAAACGTGTCCGATAATTTAAGAATGTGTCCGGTTAAAAACGCCAGAATATTTCAATGATACTCTGTAAATTAAAAACGCAATTCAATATTAATGGTGTGGGATACGATAGAACCCGTATTGTTCTGTTGGATTGTAAATGATTAGAAAAAAAAGTCGAAGCAGGTGCCAAAAAAAAATCTGGAGGAAAGGTTTAGTAATCCGTACAGACAAATGTCCAAGGCATGCTACACTGTGCACGCTTTCTTCTGCTTGCAGACACAGACTACAGGTCTGGTTTAAAAAAAAATTGCACAATAAAAAGTTAGTTTTATTTGAAGCGCTTTAATTTATGATTTTCTTTATCAATATGATTATTATCATTATAAAGTTCAGACAGAGGTACTTCACAATTTAGAAAACTAATACATCATGTATATTTTATATTGTATTATCTTCCCGGTGCTTGACCACGTTTACTGTATGTCATTGATAAACATTAGTTTGTTCAGCATAGGTAATTCATAACAAGCACAACTGCAGGCTAAGTTTACAACACATAATTTACTATTGATTACTTAATGTCCAGTGGCAAATATGTCATGCGTATTTAGAAAAAAAACCCGTTAACATTGCATTTAATAAGTTTTGTAAAGTTTAAATCATCGTTTATAAATAGAAAGTAAATTCTATTGTTTTAATATTATACGGTGATGCCTATAAATGTCTTTTTACAAAATGTATGTATATGAGGGTACTGCTCGACCGGCGTCCCGCAGAAGTGGTTTCGCCAGTGCAATTTGACATGTTTATCAAATCATTGACGTCACATTGACGCGTTTTGGAGGAATCGGACACGTTTCTGTGTGCTTCCATGGATAGATGTATAACATCTCTGGCTAGGTGCTACATATATGACTATATACGATAAATTTTCAATTAAATTAAATTTCCACTTCAATCTATTAAACATTAATGTACTTTTGTATAAAGTAGTTAGTATATATTTAAATGTCTTTCGTCGTTGTTTCACGGATCTTATTATAAAGAGCACATAAATAGACCGATGGTTAAAGCTACACGTGTACGAAATACTTGCCACTGGCAAACACCAATACTTTGATGATGATGAATTAAATTATCATATTTTCCTCTTTTTTTTTTTATTTAGAAACAAATTTCAACTTTGATTGATTATAATATATACATGTAGTATCAGAAGTCCAGTCCATTAGTGATTACTGGACTTATGGTAGTATATAAAGTAATAAGTAAATGTTGATGTCATACCATTCCCTTCCATAATTGTGCATTCTTTTTATTTTTACATAACACAGAAATGAGGAAAGTTTTAACATAAGAAAATTTATTGTAGCCTAGACCTGTTGGTGACCTTCTGCTGTTGTTTTTTATTTGGTCGGGTTGTTGTCTCTTTGACACATTCCCCATATCCATTCTCAATTTTATTATTTATAAATTCATTACATTTTCTTTCCTCAGAATGATTAACAGCAATGGAGACAGGAGCAGACATGGGAATGTTCGATGTGAAAATTGAAGACCTATAAACAAAATGATGTATCAATATGGCACTCATCAGAAAAAAAACCCCAACATTTAATCATGAACCATTGAATCCTGAGTTTCGTACAAGTACCAAAACATTAAAGGTGGATGCTTATAATGAGCTCATATTAGAACTAAAGTGTCCTCTTGAATTACCACTGTACATGTAAAAAGATACATCATATCCGGGACTGAATTGAGGAAAAGAGCTAGGAAACTGACATTCAACAAAGCATTCCAAAGAAAAGATGGCATAGGGGGAGAGCAATGAAACATGATACATGCAAAATTAATTGTTTCTTGATTGTTTTATTTATGAGCTTTAAAGGGTCATAAAATAACCAAGGGGCATGAAAATGACAGAGATTTTTGCCACAAACTTCACATGTTGGTATGACATTGAATGTTTTATTATATATTAAAAAATGGTTTAATATGAAAAGAAATTCCAGTAATGATTAAAAATAAGGTAATCGAGACATTGTTTTGTGTTGATTATAATGCATTGCCTAACATAGTAACATATGACTGCATTAATTACAACATATTTTAAGCAATAGCAAAATACCAAAAAATGAACAGTATTGAAGATTCTAATCTTGTTTGATATATATATAAATTATGCTCTATTATACAATTGATACTGTAAAATATCAGCCTCGAACCACAGTGTGAATCTTCCTGATGTCGAGTGCGTATTATTTTTATAAACACTGAAAGACAGTCACAATCAAAATCAAGAAGTAAGCAAAGAATTACAAAACGAAAGGGCATTTACAACAACACATTGAAAAATACATATATAAAAACAACACGAACTCCATTAAAAACCGGGAGTGAATTCAGGTGCTCCTAATGCGTATTATTTTTATAAACACTGAAAGACAGTCACAACCAAAATCAAGAAGTAAGCAAATGAATCACAAAACAAAAGGGCATTTACAACAACACTTTGAAAAATACATAAAAGACAACACGAACTCCATTAAAAACTGGTAGTGAATTCAGGTGCTCCTAATGGGTAAAATCCGATAAACTGCTTATCTTGCTTCATTTCTGTTGTTTTCTCCTTCGCTTCAATAGTTTTTCGATAGACGAGAGTAAGCTTGATAATTTTCCTTGGTCATGTTCACGTCGCTAAAAAAAATCTGCGCAGCAAGGTGATATAGTCAAAGAGAAAAACGTAACCAGCTAAAAAAGGATAATAATAATATTGTTACAGAATTATCAAACCTATATTTGGATACCAATTGTACTGAGATGCACATTGTAAAAACTTCTCTAATGATAAACACTTAATCAGAGATATCTACAAAAGATACAAAATATGCCACAAATTATTATATAGCATACTATACTTACCGAGTTTAAAAGTTTTCAGTTCCAAATATTTTTTGAAACAATACACATTCAAGTTAAAAAGATTAACACCAAATCTACTGAAACAGTACTGAAAATAACAATACCGAAATAGTACTGTCAACATCAGTACTGAAACAGTACTGACAAAATCAGTACTGAAACTACTGTCAAAATCAGTACTAAAACAGTACTGACAAAATCAGTACTGAAACAGTACTGTCAAAATCAGTACTAAAACAGTACTGTCAAAATCAGTACTGTCAAAATCAGTACTAAAACAGTACTGTCAAAATCAGTACTGAAACAGTACTGACAAAATCAGTACTGATTTCATTGAAAGTATAACATTATAAGTTTTCAGTCTTTCCTAACAGTACTGATATGCACGAGGGTAGAAATGTACCAAAAAAGTATGGGTAAATTATTGGTAGTGTACTATTCCCTGCAGTTTGAGCAAGCTATATAACCACACGTCCATCATGTTCTCCATATGAACATGTCTGTGCCAAGTCAGGAATATGACAGATGTAATTCATTCGTTTAATGTGTTTGGGATTTTGATTTTGCAAGTTGATTAGGGACTTTTCGTAATGAATTTTCCTCGAATTTCAGTATTTTTGTGATTTGATATTTTTTGTTACATTTTCAGAGTCCACGAAAGAGGGAATATCACAAGGTTTCTCAGCAGAATTAGCTGCAGCTGGTATATTGTTGTGTTCCTGTGTAATTTGTAGACGACAAAATTGTAAACAACAGGAACAAGATCAGTGCGAAAAAGGTACGCAGGCCTTGAATGGTGTAGTAATCCGTTAAAATATATGAGTAAAAGTGTTCACGGGAAATTTACACCAACAAAGTACAATTCGAATTATACAAAGCGAATAGAGAATGCCATGAATAATGATATGACGGGGATACGTAATTTTGACTCTGATATCACACACAATTCTTTCAAGCTTCAGTTTGTTGAAAGATATAAGTACCAACTTACCAGAATGTTGGATATGTTCTACGTGTATGTACATGTACAAGGATTTAGATTTTAAAATGATTTGGCCTCGAGTATCTATGAAAAGCAAATAATGGCAGTAATACGCATAAGGTGTTTATAATTGTTATAATACGTTATAAGAAACGCGTGTTCATGAAAATATGTTTGTGTTCATTATTTCCATAAACTTATACAATGTTATATTACATAACAGAGACTTACAAAATGTATCTAGTCGATTTATGTTTCTCAAAATATGAAAAACAAAAATCATAGGAAGCTATAGTTGTCCAAAATTGACTTTTGTTGTGTATACATATTGGTCAGATACAGCAATAGTAATTTATATAATACATAAAATAAGAACACAATCGAATGCAGATTACACAATACATGACAGTACATTGTTATAATGTAAACGATACGGTTTTTTTTCTGCAATATTGTGCGTACAACTGCAATGTGGTAAAGGTAATTTTCGAAGTCCTTCTCATCCCTTAAAAAGGGACTTAGTCAACAACGAAAATTTTTATATATATTTATGTATCGGCCATAGTGATACTTTTCTGTGTTGTTTTGCAAAATTGTCTTCTTGTTTATCTTAATAGTTACTATGGAAACTGATTGCACCTCAACTGATTCAGAGAACAAAGGGGAAGCCGTCACGGGGAAACCGTTACGGGCTTTACAGATCAAGACACAGCGCCATTGTGTGACAGTTAAAACGGCAGATATTTGAGGATATATAGAAGAGAAAAAAAACATGCTTAGATAAGAAATCAATAATTATAGCTCTGTATTTTGTATATTTTTTAAAACAGTACATTGCACCTTTATAAATGCTTATTAACATCTCAGAAATTTAAAATTTAAATTGATTTAAGATAACTGCTGTGGTAAAGTGTTTTTATTGTTGATAAGACTGTGTTTGAATAATCATACGTATACTTTGCATTTTTTAAAGAAAAACAGTACATGTACTATTAACCAAGGACTAACTTTATTTTGAATATACAATTCAAACGACATGCCGTCTCGTTTTGCCTTATTTACCTTCGAGTAGCAGAATGGGGTTCTGCTTAATTGTTACAAATGTATTACATGATAGTCAATGAATTCGAAATTGTTCAATGGGATAAATAATACTTGATACCGATTAAAAGTTTTACTTTAGCAACGACTATGTAGATGCAACGCGCTTTGCGTACACAATGTAAGTTCTAGTAAATAAAGATGAGTTTATTGGATAGTCTTTTTATCATGTTCTGTTAGCAGCATCCTATGCTCTTGATAGGACAACACAACACTCGGATATTGTTTGAATTAGGAAACCAATATCTTATATGCAAGAGTAACGAAATGCTTCTTCGTTATACATTGAAATGTTAAGGGGTTAACAATTTTGACACTCAATTCATCCTATCTGTCGTAATTGTTTGTTCTTCACTGACCCCGTTGTTGTCCATTTCGAGATGAAAGTTAAGATATGAGGGAACATTATTTAAATCTGTAATATCATTTATATCAAATTAGAATTAATAAAAGCGTTAAACATATTCTCCGAACATTGATTTATTCAATAATAGAACATCATACATAAAGTGGAATGTGAAGTCAAATATATGTTAATTTATTTTTAATCTTTTTTAATAAAAAAAAATCGGCAAGAAGAAGAGCAAAGCTAGGACACCATTATGATTGCCAATTGTTTTTTTTTTGTTTTTTTTTAAAAAGCCGTCACTTAAACGTTACAAATTATGATGGCATTAAATATAATCATGTATTTGAATGGTGTCAGTTAAGTCATATTTTGGTTTATAAATATATTTTTTCATCTACATTGTTTTCATAAAAACCATAATTATAATTTACGAGAATTAACATGATTAACTTGTATAAACTATTGTCAAATTAATGTCTACTGCAAATGATTAAGTTTGAATTCTACACCTTTGATTGCCTTTCAATTTTCACGATGACAATGTAGTACGTGCATATTTGCTAAAAAAGTGAAAATATTATTGTTTTTTTTTTAAATACTCTTCATGCCGATCTTAAAGGACGTGTAAGTCCGAACAAAGAACCGCTGTATAAGGTATAGTCATCCGTAATACAATTTTGAATATAAAAACGAACGTTGTTGCATGACTAGATCAAAATATGATAAATTGACGTCACTGATGCAATTATTATAGATAATATTACAGCAAAAGTCCAATGTTTTTAAAGATCTCCATTGATCACAGTTGGATAGTTTCTGTTACAACTATATATAAATCGACGTTCATTGATTAACAGATAAATTGCAATACGTTATGTTGACCATTTGCTCATTGTTGTATATTCAAGAGTGTAATACAAACATGATGTAAATGTAAAATATGTTTATAGCTGACTATGCGATATGGGCTTTGCTCATTGTTAATGACTGCACGGCGATCTATACTTGTTCATTTCTGTGTCATTTGGTATCTTGTGGAGAGTTGTCTCATTGGCAGTCATACAGCATCTTTTGTTTTATGATTATCAATAACAGCTGCATTGTCTTTCCTGTTATGCCTATACTGATATATTGGTAGATTTACAATGTTACTGTACATGTACATATGATAAACATATGATAACGAACTACACTTTCAATATTACATCGAGATATATAGTGTGGAAGGAGAGAAAGCTGAAAATCGGGATGTTAGGAGTATTATGAACAAATTATGTACTTTAATACACAATATATCAACTATTCATGGCTTAGTAAGGCTTGTATGAATGCAATATATGATATACACGAATCTAATAAGATCAAGAAGAAAGAACATTGTTTTATATATAATTACCTGTTCTTTTGTTTATTCAAAAGAACACAAACAAATCATGGGCATTTAAGAGTTTAACCTCATTTATTTTTTTTATTTTCTGTTGTCTTATGTTATTCAGGGTGGATATAAACTTCATACCTATAACAAATCCTGTATAAGTGAGAACAAACCAACTTGAGATATCATGACAAAAATGTACTTGTTTTTAATATGGTTGAGTCAATGAAATATCAATAGCAACAGACAGCTGCGTAATGCACACAATGTAATGTTCTGTTTATCATTAGTCCGATGTATGCAAACATAATCAGTATGTATAACGCGTAAATAATTATCTAGGTGATGAATTGATGAATTATGAGAAATGATAAAACATATGTCCTTTGATGTTGAGACGCATTTTTTCTCGCGAATTCGTTACGTCCACAATAACAAATCAGCAATCATACATTGATGCTCTGTATAGAATGATCTTTGGTCTTTTAATTGTAAACTGAAAAGAGAGAAACAAAGGAAAACTGTACAACATGTGTAAAAGTGATACCTTATCAACCTCTAATTTTGTGGTGAGGAAAAGTTGTTTCTATGGGAGTTTCTTTTTCGGAAACCGTAACATGTTTCTTTCTTTGTTAAAATACTTTAAAGCCATAATACTTATAGAAGTTGGCTAAGTATCATTGTCTTACAGATTTCCATGGTGCACATTCAAACAATACAGTAGAGGACGTTGTAGATTATTATAGGATCAACATATAACGTATATTTTTAAAAGAAATATAATTATAGTGCTTTCAGTGGATATACACATGCTTCATGTAATTGGAGGAGGTTTGTTAAAAAACTGTGTCCAGGTACACCAAAATAAGGTCGAAATTACAATTCTTATGCAAGCTGACAAAACTTTCTGACCATTAGGATTGAAAAGGGGACGGTTCACAAATATTATTCGTATTACATGGGTTAGTGTTAATGAAAATATTATGGAAATTACGATACATGGCAAGTTTGACGCCAATTAAAAAATTGCCTACGCGTCAAAGAACAAAACAGTACGTGTATCGTATATACATGTGGCCATTTTTCCCACAAAAACGTATTATAAATTGCAATAATGGCAGTTTACTCCTTTTTAAAAAAGGAAACTACTAGCAGGTAACATTTTATGGACTACAAATAATGCACACATCTTTTTCACAAATATCTTTTTTGTAATGCTTTTCATTATATATAACATGTATAAAGGGTTTCTTTATACGTTTACCTCCTTTCCACTGATAATGTCGTTACTTTTATACCATGGGGAAAACCTGTTATTCGCACTCTGTTGTCGTCCATGGTTTATAGGTATGCATCTGCAGAAGAAGTAGAAAATGTCATCTATTGTAAAACACATTATAAGTAACATCTTTGTTTATATAAAAGTATGACGTATATAAGTGTAATGGTGATCTAGTAGATGATCTAGTGGATGATATTTTAGCCGAATCATCAAAAGGTCAAAATTGCCAAGTACCAGACTACAATAGTTATCAAAGGTACAAGGATTATAATTTAATACGCCAGACGCGCTTTTCGTCTACATAAGACTCAGTAGTGACGCTCAGGTCAAAACAGATAAATAAAGTACAAACGAGATGTCGATCAGTTAAATGTCCCTATAGCTTACTTCAAAATCGTTGTTACCAAATGAGAATACAATCATGTTAAATCAACAACAAAAAATATCCAAATATGTCGTTATTTGTATAATTGGATAAAAAAAAAACGGTGCTAGATGCGTGCAAAATCAATGTTTATACTGCTGACCTCTCTCGTCTCAAAGTGTGACGGGATAGCTTGTTTATATTATTTTATTGTAATAATGTATGGAGGAGGACAAGCACACTTCAAATAATTTACAAACATTATTGATAAAACACGAAAATAAAACCAGACTAAGAGTAAGGTCGCATCAAACAGCTGATGCTATTATATCAACCTAAAAAATAATAAACGTACTGTGCTACTGAGATCTACGGGTTTTTGTTCTGTAAAATCATCATCGTATATTTTATAATCAGAAGAATATAAATCAGCTGATGCATGCATGCTTCTGTGAACACTACTTGGACGGTACTGACTGATATTATCCTCATCATCACTATTGAAATAGATAAACAGGACAATAAAATTGAAGATGCATAGTTGAGTAAATGACATGTGCAAGGAAACAATCACATAATTTTGCTGTAGATTGTTTAGCTCAAATAGTCCGACGGGCCAAGTGAGCTTTTCTCATCACTTGGCGTCCGTCGTCTGTCGTCGTCCGTCGTCTGTCGTCTGTCGTCTGTCGTCTGTCGTCTGTCGTCCGTCGTCGTTAACTTTTACAAAAATCTTCTTCTCTGAAACTCCTGGGCCAAATTAACACAAACTTGGCCACAATCATAATTAGGGTATCTAGTTTAGAAAGTGTGTCCTGTGACCCGATCAACTAACCAAGATGGTTAGTTGGCTAAAAATAGAATAAAGGGGTAAAATGCAGTTTTTGGCTAATAACTCAAAAACCAAAGCATTTAGAGCAAATCTGACATTGTGTAAATTTGTTTATCAGTTCAAGATCTATCTGCTCTGAAATCTACAGATGAATCGGACAACCCGTTGTTGGGTTGCTGCCCCTGAATTGGGAATTTTAAGGAAATTTTACTGTTTTTGGTTATCATCTTGAATATTACTATAGATAGAGATAAACTGTAAACAGCAAGAATGTTTAGCAAAGTAAGATTTACAAATAAGTCAACAGGACAAAAATGGTCAGTTGAACCCTTTAATGGTTATTGCCCTTTATAGTAAATTTTTAACCGTTTTTCGTATATCTTGGTTATCTTTTACAAAAATCTTCTTCTCTGAAACTACTGGGCCAAATTAAACCAAACTTGGCCACAATCATCATTGGGGTATATAGTTTAACAAATGTGTCCAGTGACCAGGCAAATCAACCAAGATGGCTGCCATAGCTAAACATAGAACACAGGGGTAAAATGCAGTTTTTGGCTTATAACTCAAAAACCAAAGCATTTAGAGGAAATCTGACAGGTTGAAATTGTTAATCAGGGCAAGACCGATCTGCTTTAAAAAAATTAGAGATGAATTGGACAATTGGTTGTTGGGTTGCTGCCCCGGAATTGGTAATTTTAAGGAAATTTTGCCGTTTTTTGTTATTATCTTGAATATTATTAACAGCAAAATTTACAGCAAAGTAAGATCTTAAAATAAGTCACCATGACCAAAATTGTCAATTGCCCCCCTAAGGAATTATTACCCTTTATAGTCAATATTTTAACAATTTTCATAAAATTTGTAAATTTTTACTAACACTTTCCACTGAAACTACTGGGCCAATCATTATAGATAGAGGTTATGGTAACAGCAAGAATGTTCAGTAAAGTAAGATCTACAAACACATCACCATCACCATGTCATGAATTTATCTCTGTGTCCTTTGTTGAATATGCACATAGACCAAGGTGAGCGACAAAGGCTCTTACGAGCCTCTAGTTTTAGGAAACCTTCAATTCTTTGCAATATATTTGTATTTTCAACATTTCTATTTGATTTAACAAACCGAAATATAGTAACTTTATGTTTGTTTTTATGATGATCCATGTATCCGTTTTTTTCTGTACCCCCTGGTTTCTCATTTTGGAATTGTTGGTAAGAAATTTATAAAATTAACATATACTTTTGTTTTCTAGTGATAATATAAAGTTTTTATAAGACATTAGACAAGTATTCATTTCTTTTTTTTTTATTTCTAACATCTAGCAGTCTAGGGTAGAATAATATATGCTGACAAATAATAAAATATAAATATAAACAACTCATGTGTGTATAGATCTGCTATGCACTAAACACCGAACAAAGATACAAAATATATACATCAATACGTAAAACTTTAGACATAACAGGAGTTCACCTACGCTGGTTCCGATGTTTTTGTACGCTTCACCTTCCTTCTCTTTATATGATACAGTAAGCAAGTGGTTATTATGACTGCACTTAGTATGCTTCCAATCAAAGTAGCAATCGCAATAATATACTTAGACTCCAATGCTAGTTTTTCTATCTTTATATCACAGTACTGTCCAGTAAATACAAAATCTGCATCCACTCGGCAACTACAAAAAGGGATCAGCGGTTTGTTATAACTTTTTTGTAACATTAATTTACGTAATTATATTATTAGAAACATACACGAAAAAGTTTACCATTGTGCAAAATATTACTTGACATCTGCAAAATACCAATGATTTCTGTATACATTCATGTGTTGTTAAACATTTAAAATTTGAAAACTATTAAATAATTCTTATATGATTTGCGTATCTATAAAAACTTGAACGGGATTGGTCAATTACATATTTTTCCTTTGGTTTACACTTCAATAAACCATGTTTCCAAAACTATTTTCATAAACTTCACTGTGATATATTCATGCCAAATACACATACATTCAGGGATCCTGGAATTTTCAGCAAATTGAGATTGAAAACCAAAAAACAAAAAAGTTTACTTGTTTCTATTTTAATGCATATAAAACATAAAAGAAAAAAATGCCTTTAAACTTTAAAAATGTACATAAAATTTAAATTCATATAAAATTCCGGGAAATTTCAAAATTGATTTGGCGAATTCACGTCATGGCAAAATACGACGTCATACGAAGGAAAATTTTCAAACGAAAGATTGTTTCGTTACTCGTACGCTTCAAATTCGGAAAATAACTAAATAAAATGAAGTTTTTGAGGTAGGTGCTATAAAATTTTAGATTCTGCTGCATTTATCGGACCTTTATGGTTTTTAGAAAGTCAAGATGGCGGCGTACTCCTAAGTTACAACATGTCAGTGTGCATTTGATGGTAAATATCGTAGCCATCAAACAAAAATTGTTTCTTAAACATCGGAAATGTTTGGCTGAAGAATTATAAGGATTAAACACATTTCTTCTAGAGGTTATTGATGTGTAAACCGAGGCTCTTACTCACAAACTTAACATAAAAGTCCTTCGGACTTTTATTCAGTTTGTGAGTAAATCGCCCCGGTTTGCACACATCAATAACTTCTATTAAAAATGTGTTTAATCCTATAATAAACAGAATCACTAACATGACTAATATTGATCTGTTCAGTGAATATCTTAGTTTTTTTCTCAAATAAATTGTGTATTGATTTGTTGATTATGTGTTTCGAACAAATAGTTTGTGAATGAGAGAATAAGATCCGTCATATTTCAGATTTCACTAAAAATTCCTTCAAGCTGTATTTTTTTCATTTCTTATCTTTTTGGGGTAAAATGTATATTGATAATGATAGTATGTAATACCTTTAAACACACAAATACTCACGATAGAATACAAGAAACACCAACTTTGGTTTATCTGCCCTTAATCAATTACAGAAATGCGAATATTGGTCAATTGTCGCTTGATTTAATATATCTTATATTATTTATCATGTATTCTTGTGTAATCAAATAACAAACTGGTTGCATTTGACTGTTTCCCTCCTCATTTCACACACTGCATGTTTAGTTGCATATTTTATTTTTAATTATAATCAACAACTGATTCTTCCCATGATTTATAATTTAAGTTTTGTCAAATAGTTTGGTTTAAAATGAAAACTTACCGGCATTCAGGATTTCCATCAATGTTCAATACACACCGCCCTTTGTTTTTACATTTAGTTTGAAAATCTTTACATTCTGATACACACTTAAAATTGGTGGAGTCAAATAAGAATCCTAGTGTACAAAGTCGTTGTGAAATGTTGCTTTCGTTCTTTTCTTTTATTTCTACAAAATATCAATCAATCAATGTTATCATTGCCAAGACGAAGCCTCACCTTTTTTGCAATATGACCAATAGATTAAAAGTAACAGCAAGGATAATTTTACTTGAAAAAAAAATAGTTGTAACATGTACAATGTGTATGCATAAAATCGTGGTATATTGCTTAATTCCCAATTCAAAACTTAAAACAAAATAATTGAAAGAGTTGTTTCATAAAAAAAAATGTAGAAACAAGCATAATTTCTCTAGCGAAGGATTAAATCCTACTTAGCAAAAAATGGTTCAAAGGGAACAGTATCTGAAATTTACATTATCAAGATGCTTGATTTCTTTTTGACACTATAAGTGTTAGTTTTAGAACACATGATTTTCAACAAGCAACGGGAATGTCAAAAGAAACCACTTTTGTCCCTCATCTTACCAATGTGTTCTATTATGTTTGGCGACTTCATGCATGAATTTCGTAGGTAGAAAGAACATAACATGGCAGTTTTCTTTACTTTACTTTCTGCTATATAGATGATGTTCTCTCAATTAATAATACACATTGTGGTGCAATGAATGATGAACGTTAAACATTAAATTATTGATACAACAAATAACGATGATTTGCCTCATACCGTTTTAAAATTGAAAAAATACGGGTCAGTTAAAAACAAAATCTACCAGATGATTTTAGTTTCACAATTGTAAATTATCATGTCTGTGTAGCAACATTGCAGCAGTTCTTGAATATACGGATAAACTATTTAACAGTTGATACGATGTTTTAGGTCATGTATTTATTACCATGATTACCTCAAATGAGAGTTGCTGCTCACTAGGATACTATCAAAACAAGGTGTTCCAAGTGGTAAAGTTGAATCATTCATTCTTTGATTTACATAGGCCCATTTAGATTGAATGTTACGGAATATCAATTTCACAGATGAAATCGGATATATTCCAAATCATCATTACTACCATTCCGCCCCCTTTTCCATGAATATGATCTACCGAATTAGACTTACAACCGTGTTGGGACAAACACATGCAAAAGTACAGGTGTGGAACAAGATCTGCTAACTCTTTTCGGAGCAGCATATATTACATGATATAAGATCACTTCAAGCTTTTATAAAATTCGTGGTGCTCAGTCTTTACTTTTTTGTTTTTTGTTTTCGCACTATTGTTTGTTTATTTGTTTTAAATACGTTTAAAATAAGTATTATGAATATGTCGATCATAAGGTGGAAAGTAGTATATAATAAAAACGGCTGAAATAACCCTCAATCAAACAGGTACCTTCATCTAGCAAACGCAATGTTGTGTTCTCTCTGGTAATTGTTAGATCATCAAATGTAGAATTTTCCAGAATGGCATGCGTAGCATCAGATATACTATTGAATACATCACTAATTAATCTAGTTTTGTTCAGAGCTTTAAAAATGGATATTCTGATGTTGTAGTCCACCTGTAAACTTTTCAATAAAACTAGTTACACACTATATGTTATGTGTTTTGGGAGATATAGTTTGTATCCTTTTGTTTTATTGAAAACATACATACATGTCGTTGAAGATAGGTAATAGGGAAATAATTACACTAACAACCAAAAAACAAGGCTCCGTGTTGAAAGCCATACATTGACCTGTTATGGTTTACTTTTTTTAAAATTGTTATTTGGATGGAGAGTTGTCTCATTGGCACTCACACCACATCTTCCTATATCTATATAAAAATATTTAGTATAATATGCAATCAATATAGACATGGCATATCGAATATTCTATGAAATCATGACATATGAATGTTTGAAAATCAAAACTGTTATAACGACGAAGAAGACTTTTTATTTGTTTCTTGATGTATGCATATATCCACAACCATAATTAAAATAAAGACAAAATAAAACCAAAAACCGATGCTGATCTCGAATGCTATGTTCTGCTTTAGCTGATGCTACTCTTTATTATGGGTATGACATACCTCTTGTGTTTTGCATACTATGTATCTTCAGTAACCCATGAATCAGTTATAAATAAACATCACATGTTTTACTGAACTCAAATAAGTTAGAAAAAAATAGAATCTGCGTAAAAAGTCGCAAATGACCATCAATGAGCTATTTGAATTTTATATAAAAAGAAAAATGGGTGTTAAGGCGACAAAAATTAACCCTCTATTGAAAAAAAAAAAGAAGGAGTCCGAACATCAGAAAAATATTCCTAATCGGAACCCTCATCAGGACATTCAAAACCCACACATGATTAAATTGTATATTTTCTCACTTTTTTATCAATGAACATATAAGTAAAATTAATATAATTGATTTTAATGCCAAGGTTAATTTATACGTTTTCTAAATACATTGTATGACTTACGTCTCGGTTGTGTCTCGTCTATATCTTGACCTAGTCTCGCTACAATCTTCGTTGTTCTCTCTACATATACTTTTGAAATAGATAAAACGATTTTCACAAGTAAAACAGAAAATCATTCATTACTTGATTTTGAAAACGTTCTGGTGTAAAATCTGCAGTGTTTTGATAATTTTGCTTTTCGAACCAGTAGTTTAAATACATTCCATTAGAGCAAAACTTTAACTCTGCACTGGTTCATTTTTTGTTTCATAAAGCTTATATTAGCCATCAAATATAAATGTCTCTTCAAAAGAATGAGCAAATACGAACAAGTGGTTTTACACGCTTATATTTCGATGAGTAAATTGTCCATTATTAGTGTTAGTCGTACGAATAGCTTTGATATAAAAAGAGAAGATGTGGTATGATTGCCCATGATACAACTTTTCAAAAGAGACCAAATGACACAGAAAGTTACAACTATAGGTTACGGTATGCCTTCAACAATGAGCAAAGCCCATACCGTATAGACAGCAATAAAAGGCCCCGACATGACAAATGTAAAACAAATCAAACTAATTGTACGGTTAAAATGTGTACGAAAATTAATGCAAATTCGATCCTTTTTTGCTACTTATTCTGGAATAAGACGATCTTCTATGACATTCTGATATGAATTTAACTGAATAGGGAGCTGCGCCATTAACCAAATAATCAATAAAATTATCATAGTTAGCAGACTTGAAACAAGAAAAAAATTAATGTAAACGATAGTTTGAACTCCGTAGAAATAGGTGACATTATGATTGGAAGTGCTTGTTTTTTTCAAAAAACAAAGATAACTGACTCATTGATTGGTACGTTAGGGTTATGATCCATTTACATAACTCTAATTGCAGGCTGATGACATCTCAATTTAGCTTCTTTAAAGTCAATAGCTAACAAACATGACTGAAGAGTCTTATTACTGCTCAATTTGTTCACAAGCTTGATTTTTCGACTGATTCAACTCCGACTAACTTAATGAGAAAAAAAAATATTCATTGGTAAAATTTAGAATGGAGATGGAAAATATGACAAAGAGACAACAACCCGACCAAAGAGCAGATGAAAGCGGAAGGCCATTATTAAATCTCCTACGCAGCAAGAAAACCCCACAACTTGAGGTGGACCTCAGTTGACCCAAACATAAAAATCTTTACTAGTTAAGTGAATATAGACGTCGTATTTATCTCCAAAAGATGTAGTTTGAACTATAATTTAAAAAAAACAACATTCAAGACTAACACAGGACAAATGCTCATGACTTGGGACAGGCGAAAACATGATTGACAGTTAACCCTTCACCGTAAATTACTTCAATACTGATAACTGTTTTAAAAAGTGATATCAAATGTTAGGGCTTAAGAAAAGAAAATATTTTGCTCCGCATTACGTACCGAAATGAAAAGGTGTCTATATCTTCGAAACCAGCAACAGATTTATACTGCTCGACAAGCTAAAAAAAATATAGCATCAGTTTACTGAATGGTATCTTGAGTTAATTTCTTGTATGATAATTGTCTAGGATAGATATCCCTTATGGTAATATAATGAACTAATAATTACATATATAATTCATAAATATCATGTATATGTTGTTTCATTTATTTCCACTTCATGAATATATAATTTTGAAAATGCTTGTTTATTAACAGTCATAGGCAATTACCCGTTTGAATGTTTTATTGGTTTGTTTTTGCTGACAATGTGAAAAATCTAGCAACGGTTTCAACTAGAAAAAATCACAACACAGATGCATTACAACACAGATGCATTACAACACAGATTATTTCTGTTTTTGAAATTGGCATAAAACATTTTGATGTTAAAGTTCTTTCCTAAATTAAGAAATTGTTATCAATTAGGAAATTTGAAGAAAAAAAATTATGAAATCATTGCTATTATCTGCTTCAGTCTATAAGCTCAAAATAAAATTTCGAGTTGATGGTTGTAATAAAATTGCAATCAAATTCCTTTGTCCCCCCTTTTTTTCTAGCCGTGGCGTTGTCTATTTCTAGATAGATACTAGTATATGAGTTTGAATGTTCTTCTGGTAACTTTCGCATCTCTTTGTAAATACTGCATAGTTCTTAATCTATAATCACTTTAACTTGCTATGGCAAGTTATTGGTCTGGAAACCGGAAGAAACTATAACAAAAAAGTGTAGTATGGAAACATTATTTTTTACAAAAGAAGCTACAGTAATTTATAATATTATAATAACAATGTTTTTGTTCATAACGCAAGAAAGTTTTTTGATGAACTCTCTCTCTCTCTCTCTCTCTCTCTCTCTCTCTCTCTCTCTCTCTCTCTCTCTCTCTCTCTCTCTCTCTCTCTCTCTGTGTGTGTGTGTGTTTAACATTTTTTAATTCGAGCGTCACTGATGAGTCTTTTGTAGACGAAACGCGCGCCTGGCGTATATACTAAATTTAGTACTGGTATCTATGATGAGTTTGTCTCTAAACAATAAATATTGACTACCTATAGTTCCGTCCAGACGAATGTTTCGGCATTGTGCTTAAAAACTAGGACTACACAGTTAAAATAATATAGTTAGTGGATAAACCAAAATAGATTTTGAAGGTCACTTTATAACACTATACATACCGGGGGACGTAGTGTTCCCGCTAGTTTAAAAGCTTCTTCAGATTTTGGATTATTCAGTGCATCAGGAAACGTCTCGTTTGCTAAAAAAAGTCTGACATCGACGTGAAATTCTGCGTCTATAAAAAGACTTGAATGAAAAACACGTTTTTTTTTTCTCGATGTATGCAATTGTGGATACATTGTATTGTTGAATAACAAATAAAGAACAAATAGCAATAGAACAATTTACAATTAAGTTCATATCAGTAGTAAACCGGTTCAAATGTGCAATTGTACGTTGTTCATTGGAATATGTATCCAAAATGATCGATTCAACGTTCCTGGAAGGTGACGTTAAATCGTTGTTATGTCATTGCCATGACGTTGACAGTTTCTTCCCCATATTTTATGAATACATTCCAATTTTCCATTCATATGTTCCGAATTCACTAAACACATGAAACAACCAATGTATCTATGCAATGTATCAATTTTAATAAAATTATTTTATCACCCCAAAATGCATTAATATTTCATTTCTGTATCAAACATGTGGAAACTTTTCTCAACTGTTGGTTCTCAATACATTAACAATACACAATTTATCATTTGAAAATATGACGCAGGCAAGCTCATTTAAAAAATAAGTTGTACATTTAGAACCCTAAACGGGTTCAGAAAAAACCCCACAAATACGAACAATCATCAGTCAAAATGACTCTAAAGGGGTTTTATAAAAACAGTTGTTTCCACGTTTTGCTGGATTCGAATGGTTCAAACCAACATTATATAAATGGTCAACCCTGGAGAAATGATATTGAACACAACTAGTGTTAAAAATACTAACCTGTATTAGGTTCTTTTTCCAACGATTCTTCTGTTGTTGTGATAAGAGTACTTGTAGATTGAAATGTAGTCAATGTCGAAGTCTTTGTGTATTTAAGAGTAGATGACCGATCAGTAGAAAGAACTGATGTTGTATCTGTATTTGTCAGTTCAGTAGTATGAACTGATGTTGCATCTGTTGTTATCTGTTCAGTAGTAGGATCTAATGTTGCATCTGCCGTTGTTTGTTTAGTAGTAGGCGCTGATGTTGCATCTGTCTTTGTTAGTGCAGTAGTAGGATCTGATGCTGCATCTGTCGTTTTTTGTTCGGAAGTTAAATCTGATGTTGGATTTGTCGTTGTCTGTGCAGTGGTAGACTCTGATATTGCATCTGTCGTTGCCTGTTCAGAAGTTGGATTTGATGTTGCATCTGTCGTTGTCAGTTCAGTAGTATGAACTGATGTTGCATCTGTTGTTATCTGTTCAGTAGTAGGAAACTGATGTTGCATCTGTTTGTTGTTTGTTCAGTAGTAGGAACTGATGTTGCATCTGTCTTTGTCTGTGCAGTAGTATGATCTGATGTTGCATCTGTCGTTTTCTGTTCGGAAGTTAAATCTGATGTTGCATCTGTCGTTGTTTGTTCAGTAGCAGGATCTGATGTTGCATCTGTCGTTGTCTGTTCAGAAGTTGGATCTGATGTTGCATCTGTCGTTGTCTCTTCAGTAGTAGGAACTGATGTTGTATCTGTTGTTGTTTGTTCAGTAGTAGGATCTGATGTTGCATCTGTCGTTGTCTGTTCGGAAGTTAGATCTGATGTTGTATCTGTAGTTGTCTGTTCAGTAGAAGGAACTGATGTTGCATCTGTCGTTGCCAGTTCAGTAGTATGAATTAATGTTGCATCTGTAGTTGTCTGTTCAGTAGTATGATCTGATGTTGCATCTGTCATTTTCAGTTCAGTAGTATGAACTGATGTTGCATCTGTTGTTATCTGTTCAGTAATAGGAACTGATGTTGCATCTGTCGTTGTCTGTTCAGTAGTAGGAACTGATGTTGCATCTGTTGTTATTTGTTCAGTAGTAGGATCTGATGTTGCATCTGTCGTTGTCTGTTCGGAAGTTGGATCTGATGTTGCATCTGTCGTTCTATGTTCAGTAGTAGGAACTGATGTTGCATCTGTCGTTGTTTGTTCAGTAGTAGGAACTGTTGTTGCATCTGTCGTTGGTTGTTTAGTAGTAGGATCTGATGCTGCATCCGTCGTTGTCTGATCAGTAGTAGAAACTGATGTTGCATCTGTAGGTGTCTGTTCAGTAGAAGGCGCCGATGTTGCATCTGTCGTTGTTTGTTCAGTAGTAGGATCTGATGTCGCATCTGTCGCTGTCTGTTCGGAAGATAGATATGATGTTGCATCTGTAGTTGTTTGTTCAGTAGTAGGATCTGATGTTGCATCTGTCGTTGTCTGTTCGGAAGATAGATATGATGTTGCAGCTGTAGTTGTTTGTTCAGTAGTAGGATCTGATGTTGCATCTGTCGTTGTCTGTTCGGAAGTTAGATCTGATGTTGTATCTGTAGTTGTCTGTTCAGAAGAAGGAACGGATGTTGCATCTGTTTTTGTTTGTTCAGCAGTATGAACTGATGTTGCATATAATGTTGTCTGTTCAGTAGTAGGATCTAATGTTGCATCTGCCGTTGTCTGTTTAGTAGTAGGCGCTGATGTTGCATCTGTCTTTGTCTGTGCAGTAGTCGGATCTGATGTTGCATCTGTCGTTTTCTGTTCGGAAGTTAAATCTGATGTTGCATTTGTCGTTGTCTGTGCAGTGGTAGACTCTGATATTGCATCTGTCGTTGTCTGTTCAGAAGTTGGATCTGATGTTGCATCTGTTGTTATCTGTTCAGTAGTAGGAACTGATGTTGCATCTGTTGTTGTTTGTTCAGTAGTAGGAACTGATGTTGCATCTGTCTTTGTCTGTGCAGGAGTAGGATCTGATGTTGCATCTGTCGTTGTCTGTTCGGAAGTTAGATCTGATGTTGTATCTGTAGTTGTCTGTTCAGTAGAAGGAACTGATGTTGCATCTGTCGTTGCCAGTTCAGTAGTATGAATTAATGTTGCATCTGTAGTTGCCTGTTCAGTAGTATGATCTGATGTTGCATCTGTCATTGTCAGTTCAGTAGTATGAACTGATGTTGCATCTGTTGTTATCTGTTCAGTAGTAGGATCTAATGTTGCGTCTGCCGTTGTTTGTTTAGTAGTAGGCGCTGATGTTGCATCTGTCTTTGTTAGTGCAGTAGTAGGATCTGATGCTGCATCTGTCGTTTTCTGTTCGGAAGTTAAATCTGATGTTGGATTTGTCGTTGTCTGTGCAGTGGTAGACTCTGATATTGCATCTGTCGTTGCCTGTTCAGAAGTTGGATTTGATGTTGCATCTGTCGTTGTCAGTTCAGTAGTATGAACTGATTTGCATCTGTTGTTATCTGTTCAGTAGTAGGAACTGATGTTGCATCTGTTGTTGTTTGTTCAGTAGTAGGAACTGATGTTGCATCTGTCTTTGTCTGTGCAGTAGTATGATCTGATGTTGCATCTGTCGTTTTCTGTTCGGAAGTTAAATCTGATGTTGCATCTGTCGTTGTTTGTTCAGTAGCAGGATCTGATGTTGCATCTGTCGTTGTCTGTTCAGAAGTTGGATCTGATGTTGCATCTGTCGTTGTCTCTTCAGTAGTAGGAACTGATGTTGTATCTGTTGTTGTTTGTTCAGTAGTAGGATCTGATGTTGCATCTGTCGTTGTCTGTTCGGAAGTTAGATCTGATGTTGTATCTGTAGTTGTCTGTTCAGTAGAAGGAACTGATGTTGCATCTGTCGTTGCCAGTTCAGTAGTATGAATTAATGTTGCATCTGTAGTTGTCTGTTCAGTAGTATGATCTGATGTTGCATCTGTCATTTTCAGTTCAGTAGTATGAACTGATGTTGCATCTGTTGTTATCTGTTCAGTAGTAGGAACTGTGTTGCATCTGTCGTTGTCTGTTCAGTAGTAGGAACTGATGTTGCATCTGTTGTTGTTTGTTCAGTAGTAGGATCTGATGTTGCATCTGTCGTTGTCTGTTCGGAAGTTGGATCTGATGTTGCATCTGTCGTTCTTGTTCAGTAGTAGGAACTGATGTTGCATCTGTCGTTGTTTGTTCAGTAGTAGGAACTGATGTTGCATCTGTCGTTGTTTGTTCAGTAGTAGGATCTGATGCTGCATCCGTCGTTGTCTGATCAGTAGTAGAAACTGATGTTGCATCTGTAGTTGTCTGTTCAGTAGAAGGCGCCGATGTTGCATCTGTCGTTGTCTGTTCAGTAGTATGATCTGATGTTGCATCTGTCGTTGTCTGTTCGGAAGATAGATCTGATGTTGCATCTGTAGTTGTTTGTTCAGTAGTAGGATATGATGTTACATCTGTCGTTGTCTGTTCGGAAGATAGATCTGATGTTGCATCTGTAGTTGTCTGTTCAGTAGAAGGAACTGATGTTGCATCTGTTTTTGTCTGTTCAGTAGTATGAACAGATGTTGCATCTGTTGTTGTCTGTTCAGTAGTAGGATCTAATGTTGCATCTGTCGTTGTCTTTTTAGTAGCAGGTGTTGATGTTGCATCTGTATTTGTCTGTGCAGTAGTAGGATCTGATGTTGCAATTGTCGTTTTCTGTTCGGAAGTTAAATCTGATGTTGCATCTGTCGTTGTCTGTGCAGTGGTAGATTCTGATAATGCATCTGTCGTTGTCTGATCAGAAGTGGGATCTGATGTTGCATCTGTCGTTGTCAGTTCAGTAGTATAAACTGATGTTGCATCTGTTGTTATCTGTTCAGTAGTAGGAACTGATGTTGCATCTGTCGTTGTCTGTTCGGAAGATAGATCTGATGTTGCATCTGTAGTTGTCTGTTCAGTAGAAGGAACTGATGTTTCATCTGTTTTTGTCTGTTCAGTAGTAGGAACTGATGTTGCATCTGTCTTTGTCTGTGCAGTAGTAAGATCTGATGTTGAATCTGTCGTTTTCTGTTCGGAAGTTAAATCTGATGTTGCATCTGTCGTTGTCTGTGCAGTGGTTGGATCTGATGTTCCAACGGTTGTTGTTTGTTCAGTAGCAGGATCTGATGTTGCATCTGTCGTTGTCTGTTCAGAAGTTGGATCTGGAGTTGCATCTGTCGTTGTCTGTTCAGTAGTAGGAACTGATGTTGCATCTGTTGTTGTTTGTTCAGTAGTAGGATCTGATGTTGCATCTGTCGTTGTCTGTTCGGAAGTTAGATCTGATTTTGTATCTGTAGTTGTCTGCTCAGTAGAAGGAACTGATGTTGCATCTGTCGTTGTCAGTTCAGTAGTATGAATTAATGTTGCATCTGTCGATGTCAGTTCAGTAGTATGAAATGATGTTGCAACTGTTGTTATCTGTTCATTAATAGGAAATGATGTTGCATCTGTCGTTGTCTGTTCAGAAGTTGGATCTGATGTTGCATCTGTCGTTGTTTGTTCAGTAGTAGCAACTGATGTTGCATCTGTTGTTGTTTGTTCAGTAGTAGGATCTGATGTTGCATCTGTCGTTGTCTGTTCGAAAGTTAGATCTGATGGTGTATCTGTAGTTGTCTGTTCAGTAGAAGGAACTGATGTTGCATCTGTTGTTGTCTGTTCAGGAGTAGGAACTGGTGTTGCATCTGTCGTTGTTTGTTCAGTAGTAGGATCTGATGTTGCATCTGTCGTTGTCTGTTCAGAAGTTGGATCTGATGTTGCATCTGTCGTTGTCTGTTCAGTAGTAGGAACTGATGTTGCATTTGTCGTTGTTTGTTCAGTAATAGGAACTGATGTTGTATCTGTCGTTGTTTGTTCAGTAGTAGGATCTGATGTTGTATCTGCCGTTTTCTGTTCAGAAGTAGGAACTGATGTTGCATCTTTCGTTGTCTGTTCAGTAGTAGGGTCTGATATTGCATATGTAGCTGTCTGTTCAGTAATAAGATCTGATGTAGCATTTGTAGATGTGTGTTCATAAATAGGGGTTGATGTTACACACGTAGTTGTCTGTTCAAAAGTAAGATCTGATGTTGCATCATTCGTTGTCTGTTTAGTAGTAGAATCTGATGTTGGATCTGAAGTTGTCTGTTCAGTAGTAGGAATTGATGTTGCATCTGTAGTAGTCTGTTCAGTTATATGATCTGATGTTGCATCTGTATTTGTCTGTTCAGTTGTTTGAACTGATGTTGCATCTGTCGTTGTCTGCTCAGTAGAAGTAACTGAAATTGCCTCTGTCGTTAGGTCAAAAGTAAAAACTGATGTTGCATCTGTCATGGTTTGTGCAGTAGTAGGAACTGATGTTACATCTATAGTTGTCTGCTCAGTATCTATAAATGAATATGATTTTCAGAAGAAAGAACGTTCAATTTAATTATGCATGTCAAATATCGAATAATACGGTATATTACTAAAATTCAGAGACTTAATTTGTCATTACCTATTTGCTAAATGTAAAAAAAACTAACGGTGGAGTAAAATGAAAACGGTAGTTAAAGACCGCGAACTAAATTAATAAGTTATTTGTAATCTTGCAGTAAATTTTCTTTAATCAATTGGGGTAGATTCGCCGCTAATTTCGCTGGCATTCAATAAAAACAGTACATGTTGTAAGTCTCTTTTCGAACTTTATAATAGTTGGGTTTTATCTGTACGTATAAATTTTATATTGAATTGTCTGAAAATCTACTGAACATGTGCTGACTTCAGGATAATTTGCTAAATAATATTCATAGACTATAAAACTCAACATGACTCAATGTTTGTTGTTGTGACTCAACAGATGATGTTAGGATCAAATTGACTACTACCTATAGTATTTTAGAATAAATGCAAACCTTTTGCAAATCGTTGTTAATGATTTTGGTGTTTTACGATAAACCTGTATAATGTGCATTTTTTTTAAGCGATTGCAAAACGATACAAAGACTTGTATATTCCTTCAATTGAAATAAAAAAAATTATACGAAACTATACTCAACTGGAAATATGAATTAACAAATGAGCCGCAACCTGTTTAATGATGGCAGTGTTTAAATAACGTTTTTCCTACTTGAAATTAGAATGATATATTATTCTGAGACCACCGTAGGTCAAAAATTAAAGGGAAGTATTTCGTTTCTCTTTTATATTATGACTGATGGTTTTTTTTTATATTTTTGCCTGTGTTGTATTTTTTGTATAGGCCATATGTTTTTACTTTTCTTGGACTTGGCTAAAAATGTTTTTTCTCTCTTTTGCCTAATTGTAAAAATCAAGTTATTCATATATTAACACACATATTCCAATTCTCCTGTCATTGTTTATACTAGATGTTTGTTTATATAAAATACATATTATATCACTGTATAAACAAATTTCCTTCGATATCTGTGATCACATACATGTATGCTATCTTAAGAGAGTATACTGTTTTCCGAAAAGAATTGTGTTTTTTTAAATGTCAGTTATAACTTTGATTTTATAATCATTGATCATGCTATAATAAAACATTGTAAGGAAGTAATACCCCCATTTTGAACGTTCTGTTCCTGAAATTTTGTCATAGCTCCTAACTTGAAATATGTTTTTGCACATAACTTTATATGTTTTTGTAGATTTAAAATATATAGTTTGTCATTAAAATATCCAATTCGTGTCTACAAAGGAACCAGTTAAAAATAAGTTTTTGTAAGTAGATTTGAATGAACTTTTATCTAAAGAATAACGTAAGATCCAACTAGAAAAACGAAGGTAAGGTATTGAAAAAAAATATATTTAAAATGTTATTAAATAATGAGATGAAATTTCGTTGTCAATGAGACATCTATCAAACAAAGTCTAAAGCATTTTGTTGATTAAAACAACTTTATGTCATCATAAATATTCACTTCATCAAACGGATCATATGTAAACATTGGTATCATTTAGAAAGTAAAATATAAGTTTAACACAATTACATACCTCTAGAAACCAAAAGTAGAACAATAATGCTAAACACTTTTAGTAAGTTTGTCATTCTTAATGAATTATGTTAATGTCCATACACTAGTTGCTAATCAGGCAATACGGAATCATTTCTCAAATTGGTTTCTAAAATAAATATTTACTAATAAATAACTAAAAATATAGATCGACATAAAATATTGATTTTATTTATTTGTGCTAAGCGGTAGCAAAGTTAACGCTTAAACTATTAGATGATTCCGCGATAAATTTGTGTAGCATTAAGATGCAGATGTTCCGTAGACCAATTAAAAACGAACACGAAAAGTTTTCAGAATTTTTGAAAACATAAAGCTAATTAAATGTTTGCGACTAAACATCCAAATTATCCTAAGATGAACTTCCCGTTGTACATTCATATCGGTATTTTGTATTATGGCCTTGCAATAATTCTTGATATATTAAAATTGAGAAAGGAAATGGTGAATATGTCAAAGCGACAACCACCCGACCATAGAGCAAACAACAGCCGAAGGCAACCAATGGGTCTTCAATGTAGCGAGAATTCCCGCACCCGTAGGTGTCCTTCAGCTGGCCCCTAAAATATGCATAATAGTACAGTGATAATGGACGTCATACTAAACTCCGAATTATACACAAGAAACTAAAATTTAAAATCATACAAGACTAACAAAGGCCAGAGGCTCCTGACTTGGGACAGGCGCAAAATTGCGGCGGGGTTAAACATGTTTATGAGATCTCAACCCTCCCCCTATACCTCTAGCCAATGTAGAAAAGTAAAACAATAACAATACGCACATTAAAATTCAGTTCAAGAGAAGTCCGAGTCTGATGTCAAAAGATGTAACAAAAGAAAATAAATAAAATGACAATAATACATAAATAACAACAGACTACTAGCAGTTAACTGACATGCCAGCTCCAGACCTCAATTAAACTGATTGAAAGATTATGTCTTCATCATATGAATATCAGGTACAATCCCTCCCGTTAGGGGTTTAGTATCATACTATCATAAAATATATGAGAAGAACATAACCCGTGTCATGCCAACAACTGTTTTTTTAGAAATAAATGTGTTTAGTTCCGATGCAAAGACCCTATCAGTGAATCAATGTTAAAGCCAAAATATGCAATCTTTAATGACCTGACAACAGTATCGTAACTATATCCCCTTTTAATAAGTCTATTTAATATACCTTCGGTTAAGAATTTTCGTTTCACATCAACGTGGTGTTTTTGGGTTCTTAGACATGCCTTATGCGCACTAATTTCTATATGACAACCGGTTTGGTGATGACAACGTCCCCATTTCGCTTCATTATTGTATTGAATTTGGCAATACCAATAAAATAAAAAAAGGTACCTTGACAGAATTCTAACATACACATTTAACACATTTACCTATAATAATAAACTGCCAAAGGTGAACAAATCCTCAACTCACCAAGTCACATTATTAAAAAGTTTCATCCTTTCCTGCTAACGAGCATTGGTTGTTCAATGAATGAAAAGGATAACATATTATAACGAAAGTAAGAATTTGAACTTTGTGTGAAGCTGTAAATCGATGTTTTTTTTAGAATGTTAAGTGGCACTTCATAGTCAAATAACACTTGTCTGGTTCAAATCTATTTACGTTCCTGTGGTCTCCTGGCAGCGTTCGATGATTGAGTTGTTTCTATAAAAGTAATTCAACAAGGTTAAATCAATTATTGTCTGCAGTAGCGTTGGCTATACCAAGTTATCCTTTCCGTTGATGGTTCAAGAAAGTCGTTGAGTTTATCATTTGATTCGGGACTTTCCGTGGATATTTTTTTTTATTCTACCTTTTATCTATCTCAATGACAACTTGTTTAATGTCTTCTTTCTTCAAATGGCTTTGTCGTATCAACCAGATCGTTTTGACTATAACTGCAATGTAGGTTGCTCATTTGCATATTAATTAAAATGTGCCAAGACGACAGTTATTGTCCATGTATTACTGGTGACTAGAAGCTTTACAGCAATTAATTAATATCAAAACTTTTAACATTTCTGGTTTTAGCGTCATTGGCGATGCTTTTGTAGACAAAAAATACGTCTGGCGTAAACAAAAATGAGGTATTTGCGATGAGTTTATTAACAACAACTGATTTCATGTTATTGATAGTTTAGTTATCCCCTTCTGATATCACAAGACAAAAAATCAGCCGTTATTTACTGAATTGTTTAGTAGTTTTACTTTATATATAATATGAGTTGTTCTTGTAAGATAAATGTATTAACATATATATATATTTTTTTATTTATTGTGTAAAATACAGTTATATAATCGAATGAAATAGTAGTAAAGGTTTAAATCGTGTGGAATCCACCAAAGCACCGCCGAAGGAATTTACTGACTCTAACCAATGCGTTTATGATTGACAGAGATGTCAGCCAGGTATGTTTTATATGTTCTGAATTCTGTATAATTCCTTCTGTGTTGGCTTCCGTTTCTACCTTTAAAGTGTGTTTCAGCAAATACACGGTTTAAACTGTATGCCAATACATGTTGTTTTGCAATATATTCATTTGCATTTTAGTTAATGCAAACCAATCATTGCGGTAATCTGTCTGTAATCGTTTTCGACAAATCGATTAACAGTCTCGCAAATCAAAATGTGTGACGCTATCATCTCATATTATTCTGGTCACAAATGATCATCAACGAATCTTGTCACCGTGTATCGTAGCTATAGGGACAGTAAAAGTAGCTTTCTCGAAACAGCATTTTTGCGTTAATATTGATTCACTTATAGGGTCTTTGCATCGGAACTAAACACATTTATTCTAAAACCAGTTGTTGGCATGACACGGGTTATGTTCTTCTCATATATGTTATGATTGTATGATACTAAACCCCTTACGGGAAGGATTGTGCCTGATGTTCATATGATGAAATCATAATCTTTTAGTCAGTTTAATTGAAGTCTGGAGCTGGCATGTCAGTTAACTGCTAGTAGTCTGTTGTTATTTAGTATCGAATTCATAACAGTGTGGCTATGGACATTGATTGGCGCACTTTAATATCCCATTGACTGGGACAGATAAAGTGAACGTTCGTCTATAACGCCCATTGCTCACGACGTCCTTAATATAAACATTTAAACCGTGGGGTCACCAAAGGTTCTCAACGCCTATATAAAATAATTCGAAATACTAATCAGGAATTTGTTTTTTGATTTATATTGATTAATTATTAATTAATTTTGTTATGTTTCGACAATCAATTTTCATAATAAGATATCGCAAAGCCATGTTCTTTCAGAAAAAAGAATGACTTACTGAATGCATGTATTGATTGATTATCTTTTTCGGATTTAACAATTGCGATTGTCGAGTTATGTAATCTTTTAACTTTTATCTGGTCTAATTTTATTTTAGAACAAATGCATAATCCACTTTCAAAAGTTGTGCAAATACGAAACATAAAGACAAAATATACTTCTGCCCTGTCTTTTTCGTACTTGAAAGTTATTGGATAGTAAGAAAGCTATTTGGATTAAACGTTGTGAAATTTGCATGCATTTACGTTATTGTATTGGCAAAATGTATCATTTGGTGTATATAGAAAACTTAAACCGTTCTGCTATACTGCTACTATACTTGTGAAAAACACTTGGCAACAGAAACGCATTCATCTTATTTTATAAAAAAATCGACCCAATTTACATAGAAATGGACGTCTTCGTGCATTTGTGATCGCAAATAAAATATGTTCCGGACCTTATGAGTATTTGGACCATACGTGTATGGTTGGACCATATTAGTATACCCTTATGGTCATGATATATGCGTATGGTCCAAATACTCATATGGTCCGGAACACATACATGATATTCTGTGCGTTGTCGGTCGTCTATTATTTTTTTTCTTTTGTTGATGGATTTGACGTCTTTCTGTGAGTGATTATTTGTTCATGACTTAAAACTTACTTGCAAATAATTTAAAAACAAGACTTGATTTATAAAAATGTCCAAACAAACCATGATTTTTTTTAAACATACATCACATCCATTGCAAAAGGCTAAAATTCGCCAGGTCTTTAATTTCAACTAAGTGAGTTGACTAAATTAATGTTGCGGACCATTTTCCAATTTCCATGCGGTATCCCTATTTTTTTTCTCGCTCATCTTTTATGTTTGTTTTTTTCATCCCAAGACCACTTGGAGCTTTCATTCTATAAAGTGTGTATTTTGCTAATGGTCGAAGGCCATACAGGGACCTATAGCTTGATAACGCCTGTTGGTCCCTGGAAAGAATGTGTCTGATTGTGTATCACACTTCATATTCTTATTTTAACATGCAGTTATATCTATGATAAGAATGAAAATTGAATTGTCATTGAGACAAAAACCCAACCAAAGAGCAAAAAAAAAAAAGAAAAAAAAAAGCCCAAGGCAACATGTAGATCTTTCGTATCAAGGGAATTGCTATAAATATATTTATTTCAGGTAAATAGTATTAGGCCATACTCAAGTTATAAAATAGATCTTGTCGTCAACTTTTGCAACCAGCTTCTATGTTTCTATAATGCACTGTTCATCTTTTTTGGGCTTCGACTTTTCCATTGGACAGACAATTTTGTTTTCGACTGTTTTAAAAAGATGCATTTTTTTACAAAATCATACAAGTAAGAAGTCTCTGACCTTTGGTAGTGTTGTATGTTAATTAATGTTTGTTTATTTATCTGTTTAGGCAGCAACCATTTGATTTTCTGGGGGGGGGGGGGGGGGGGGGGGCTATTGGTTTTTTTTTCTGTGCAAACTTTTTTTTTCGCCTTCGGCGAAGAACAATCTATTTTTTTTAGCGACAAACAGAAGACAATTTTTTTCTTTCAATTTTAGCATTACATATAGTGGCAGCTGAGGGTAAAACAAACAATTTTTTTTACTCAGGGTCCAAAACAAATTATTTTTTTCACCAAAACCTGGAAACAAACTTTTTTTTCCAAAAAAAACCATAGCCCCCCCAGAAAATCAAATGGTTGCTGCCTTAGGAAATAAGTATGACGTACATTTTCACTGAACTAGGACACTTTTTATAATAGTTTTTCGATATCGCTCGGGCAAAACATTAAATAATCACGAATATAATGCCTACCCATGTTAAAACTACAATAAAGTATAGTTTGCATCAATTATTTCTTGAACCTACCATTTTTTTTGTCTGTGTTGGATTTGTGTGGCATTGAAAAAAAACGGGTATAAACTACACAGTGCAGCTTCCAACAAGAATACAAGATTTATTGATTTTCAAAATGCGACCAAAATTAAAAATTTCCTCGCAGCGGAAAAAATTCAACAGTTTGATTTTCATTGAAATAAAATAATTGTTATGATTTACACACCGTTACTTTTTCCAATATAAATATTCGAACTATTTTGTTTGTTGTTTCCTTTATAAATTTACATCATTTTTAAAAAGACCACGCGTCTTCGATATTTAGAAGACTATAAAAGCGATGTTCATTATCTTTCTTCTGCTGTAAGTTTAATTTAGTTATTTTGTGTCATAATTGCCATCTCGTATGTTTTAAATTTGAATAAAGAAGATTCAGGTTGTCTTATTCGTCAATGATACACACAAAACAAAACGATAACAAATAAAATAAGATGCAACATTCATTCTCCATGAAAAGAATACATCACATGGATGTAATTTTTGTAAGAAAAATACAAATTTCGTGAGAAGTTGTGTGTTGGACTTAAGAGCCAAGGCAAACTGACAAATATCTGAATGAACGAATCGATTTATGGTATGTATATAAAAAAAACAAAGCCCACATGGTTAGCATTGAATAAATAGAAGGCCACTCTTAAATGATCACAACGTAGAAGTTTTTGTTCTCTTAATCAATAAGATATTTTCTGAAATAACGCGGGTCCCTATTTTTTTTACCATGAATAAACTTTTTTTTATTATTATTTATTGATATCAGCTCTGGACATTAATATTCTTAAAAATGAAACTGTTGTAAGTGATGGTATAACAATTATTTAAAATAAATTCCTTAAATGATATGTGAAAAGAAAGTTTCATTTTATGTATCAAAATGTGTAACAAATGATTATTTAAATCCCCACTTGAAGGCCTCCCATAGACTGAGTGAGCATAAAATCATCGCCCACGACAAACAAGTTAAAGGTAAACTTTTCAGTACAATTACTAATAAACGTTTTACTGTCGACCACACTGTTATGAATTTCGTTCTATGTATTATTGTCATTTTGTTTATTTTCTTCTGACATCAGACTCGGACTTCTCTTGAACTGATTTTAATGTGCGTATTGTTATGCGTTTACTTTTCTACATTGGCTAGAGGTATAGGGGGAGGGTTGAGATCTCACAAACATGTTTAACCCAGCCGCATTTTTGCGCCTTTCCCAAGTCAGGAGCCTCTGGCCTTTGTTAGTCTTGTATTATTTTAATTTTAGTTTCTTGTGTACAATTTGGAAATTAGTATGGCGTTCATTATCACTGAACTAGTATATATTTGTTTAAGGGCCAGCTGAAGGACGCCTCCGGGTGCTGGAATTTCTCGCTACATTAAATACCTGTTGGTGACCTTCTGCTGTTGTTTTTTTCTATGGTCGGGTTGTTTTCTCTTTGGCACATTCCCCATTTCCATTCTCAATTTTATGTTTTGGTATTCCTGACTGCTACATTCTTTTGGCCTTATTTCGATGTTTCATACTCATAATGGATTATATATAACATTTTGATACTGAGTAAAGTGTAGGTAAAGACCGAAAATAATATTACACTAGAGAGGAACAAAAAAACTGAAAAAATGGGTTTCAGATTTCAATTTTAGAAATCCGTGTGACGAAAATATTTCGGTATATTCAACAATCTCAGGTAGGTCAGTTATTGAATGTTTTAACAAAAAGAAGGATTTCAATTACGCAGTTATCAATAATATAGTCTTCATTACTATTATTTTAACTGCGAAGGAACTTCTATCGTTGGAACTTTTAAAGAAAACGGAGGATGTGGTACAACTGCGAATGAGACAGCGACCAAATGATATAGATGTTGAGCAACTATAGGTTACCACACGGCCTTATAAAAAGAGCAAAATTCACAGCACAGAGTCCGCTACAAAAGGTCTAAGATTGACATATGTTAATCAATTCAAGCGAGAGAAAAACAGCTTCACTCATGTATGAAACAATGAACGAAAATCAAATTGGTATACACCACCAAACGACAATTGACTAGGAAAAAGTAAAATCAAAAATATACTTTACTCCATGGAAAATTAAACACGGAACGTCCCATCTCTTAGCGTATTCATGCAGTGTTGTGGGTAGTGCATCTTATATTTTTTTACATTTCTATTCGAAGTTTAGATCTACGATTTTAGGTTTTACGGTTTGAAGTATCATGTATAATCATGACAATGTGATTAAAACAGTAACATACAAGATGAAATAATTTTGTTTTCTGTCATATTGCAAGATGCAAATTCTGTATGTTAAATATTGAAATGTTATTTATTGTATTGTATCACTGCTCATTACTTGAACAACAATCGTAAATGTCATTTGTAAATTAACTTTTTTTTTTAGATTTTATATGTATTGAGCAATAAAAGTGCAATTAGCTGTCATTTATTTGTCTCATTTATTGTTATAACGATTTAAAGCCATAAAACGAAAGAAAATACAAGGAAGCAAGTTGCAAATATTATACCAGTGGGTCCTTTAATCTTTAAAATACAATAGCAACACACGATTGTTACATACTAGTGAAATAAGTCATATGCCCTTAAATGTGATTTATGACCTTTTTATGACTGTGAAATGAACAAGTAGATTGCATTTTCATTAAAAAAAATACATTGTTACTTAAAATAGGTCCAAAAAGATGTTATGCGATTGATTATCACTTACTTATTTTAAAAACAACTGAATTAGTACTTTGCAGAATTCGATAACGGTTTAAAGGAATAATGTCTGAACGGTATTCACTCCGGTGTGATTTAAAACAAAAACAAAACAACAACAAATAAATGTTACGAAACAAAACTAAATAGCTTCCAATTGACTATCAATGAAATGTTAATATGACTATTATCAAAGTTGTACCAGTGAACAGTCTGAAACACGACTGACTATCTTATCATAATTTATCAAAATCATTGTTCAGTCTTCAAAACCTGTTTCAATTTGAAATAACCTATATAAGATATTTAAACTATTGATGCTTTCCGATTAAAAATACAAACAAACACTAAAAGATTTGACCATTATGGCTTCCTTTTATAGACTAAATAATTCTGATATTTGATACATTTTACACATTTTCTGAACTAAAATATATATATTTGATTGTCTTATGAATACAACTCAGAAAGTTCCAATATAATAACCAAACGGTTTGTGCTGTTTTGCTAAATAAACACTTTGTACATTTTCATGTTTTTTTTTTAACTAAAATATAAATTAGATTGACTTATGAATACAAATCTTTAGATAATAACCAAACTGTTTGTTCTGTTTTGCTCAATACACATGATACAGTTATTATTGACAACGTTGTATTATTTTGAATCGAACATAGATAAAAATCATCAAATAAGATAGCACACAATAAAACTAAAAGACACGAATACGAATACAATTAATGTTTGCAATGAGAATACAATTAGCAATGATTAAATGAGCAATAATTACTTTAAATTACATGTATGGTTCCTTATATAACGACATTCTGATTGTCTAACGCAATCTCACGTCATTTAGAAATCAAACCTGATTTGAAAATGAAATGTAACAGTCATGATGACACAAACTTCGTAAATAATATGCACAAGTAAGGAACGGAAAAACTAGATACAAATCGTGTTTTCATGACCCGTGTTACATACATTTGTACAACATGCACTACGGTCAACGCTTTTACATCCGAATAGATAAAAAACGCATTCGATACTTAAATAACTTAAATACGAAACAGCTAAAAATGATGAAAATATAAGTATAAATAATTACCTTTCTAACTTTCTACGTAATAATTAATTCCGAATATCAAATGAAAATGTCACTTTATCTAAGGCTAGCTGTTCAAAAGATGTGACACAACAGTTACTCGTTGTTAAAATAGCAATTTATTGTTGAGTTAAAAAAAGTAATACACCTTTAAATTTTAACTAAACAACGCTTTATTTGAGATGTCGGAGTTATTGATTTTGCCATCTGATAAGGAACTTTCCGATTTAAACTGTCCTTTGAGATTGGTATTTTTGATAGTTTATATCCTTATCATATCAAAACCAAAGATTCCATATGCCTATTTACAAGTGCAATGCATCATTATAATCTGAATTTGTTCTCCTGATAAGACATGTATATTTTTAAATGTCCGTTTTCACTGTTGTCGGTAAAAAATAAAGGACTTCTACATCATTTGCCAAAATATCATATCCACATGAAATATTTCATGATTGTTCTTTTAAATATAATGTATGTCTAAACTTATAGCATGCATATGAAACTAAGGAATCGTGTCGAAAATATGAATTGAGAATGACAGACCAGTAGTCAGTATGTATGTTTTGTTATTAAAAAGCATCGTATGTTGACCTATTTTTCAGATTTCTAATGAACGTTTCACATTACATTTACTTTCATAATACTGGCTTAAACAGCGGTAACCTAAAAGAACAAAAAATATTGCTAGATCCCTTATTTGTTTAATATATTTATTGATCAAATGACCCAAATAAACATATTTCCAGGAGTTTTGGGAATATCTTTGTTGTAGTTTTGTTGAAATTTTCCAATATTCATTGGTTACATGTGTATTCAACAACAGCATACTCCGTGTCTTGTGCATGACATACTTAACGATGCATAACATGCTAGATTTCACCGTTTTTTTCTTCTATTAATTATGTAAGAATAAAATTGAGAAAGGAAATGGGGAATGTGTCAAAGCGACAACAACCCGACCATAGAGCAGACAACAGCCGAAGGCCATCAATGGGTCTTCAATGTAGCGAGAATTCCCGCACCCGTAGGTGTCCTTCAGCTGGCCCCTAAAATATGTATACTAGTACAGTGATAATGGACGTCATACTAAACTCCGAATTATACACAAGAAACTAAAATAAAAACTCATACAAGACTTACAAAGGCCAGAGGCTCCTGACTTGGGACAGGCGCAAAATTGCGGTGGGGTTAAACATGTTTATGATATCGCAACCCTCCCCTATACCTCTAGCTAATGTAGAAAAGTAAACGCATAACAATACGCACATTAAAATTCTGTTCAAGAGAAGTCCGAGTCCAATGTCAAAAGATGTAACAAAAGAAAATAAATAAAATGACAATAATACATAAATAACAACAGACTACTAACAGTTAACTGTCATGCCAGCTCCAGACCTCAATTAAACTGATTGAAAGATTATGTCTTCATCATATGAATATCAGGCACAATCCCTCCCGTTAGGGGTTTAGTATCATACTATCATAAAATATATGAGAAGAACATAACCCGTGTCATGCCAATGTTCATGTTCTATCGACTGAAATTTAAAAGGACAGATATTGGCTTTCACTATGAAAATTGCCGAATGACGTCGAATTGTCATGCAATAACGTTATAGCATGCGATAATAACCGGAAGCAGTTGATCTAAAATGAAAGCAGTGGCTTTAAACTGGAGACTGTTGATAGCAAAAGTCGTATCACACGGTTAAAGCAATTTTTCAAACAGAATGAATAGATATGTGTACTAATTAGTTTTATCAAGGAATACAATTTTACCATTATTCTCTACAGTTATATGATAAATATCTTTATATCGAAATGAGTAATAATATTTTATGCTGAAGACTCTACTAGTTCAGCCAACTTCTGGTTCACTTGATTGCATAGCTTAGCAATTTCATTCATTTTGTCATCCCTTTCTATGTCATCGTTTTTCATATGATAATAACTTCTTGTCCTGAAAAAAAACATACCGGTAAATATTTTCAATTGTGCAAATGAGGAGCATAAACATACATGTACCTGTCCGTTGGAATTTTTTTAATCAACTTTACCTTCATATCACTATGATAACAAATTACCGCGAGGTATCAATAATAAAACAATACAAGACGACGAAACAAATCAAATACACACAAAACCAATAAATAAACGAGAATATACATGTAGCTTAAGTCGACTTAAAGGGAGACTATAACCAGTGGTAACCTGTAAGACTATACATCGTTCTAATTCCTGCATGGACCTTCTGGAATTAATCCAATATCCATACATTCAATCTATCCCACAATATTATGACATTCACTGTTTTGTTGCAATTTTAATAGTTGCTCATTTTACCTTGGTACGTTTGATCCATGCTTGTCATCAAGTGATTTAAAACATTCGTTCATGGCTTTTGTTTCAAAGTCAGCAACCACGTTCTCCAGATCTAAATGAATAAACACCATGTTTCAGTATGCATTTAACCTTTATTCATCGAACATTT
The DNA here is from genome assembly GCA_019925275.1 of Mytilus edulis. Taxonomy (NCBI): domain Eukaryota; kingdom Metazoa; phylum Mollusca; class Bivalvia; order Mytilida; family Mytilidae; genus Mytilus; species Mytilus edulis. The sequence continues at coordinate 40,215,232 of CM034358.1, forward strand.
TGATGGTAACTTATGATGTTATACATGTAATAGCAAGTGTGACATAACGTTTGAGATTTGAATATTGTGTTGTCCGATAAATTAATAGATAAAAAGAAGATGTGGTATGAGTGCCAATGAGACAACTCTCCGTTCAAGTCATAAATTTATAAAAGTAAACCATTATAGGTCAAAGTACGGTCTTCGACACGGAGCCTTGACTTACACCGAACAGCAGGCTATAAAAATGTCCCAAAACTACTAATGTAAAACCAGACTCCTAATTGAGGACCGGTGGAAATAGTTGCAGCGAGTTTAAAAGTTGTAATGGTATACCAAACCTGCACCCTTATATCTGAAGCAATAGTGTAACAACACAATACTTTTTTTCTTTTATTGAACTTTTTTAATTTACAAATAACAATATTTCGATCTCGCATTGTTGCGTAAATTATTTCATGTTACATATTGTCTCTTTGTGAAAGTTAAGAAAAACAAACAGCAAAAAAACAAATGATTATGGAAAATCCTTACCAACATTTGACTTGATATGTAATTTTTAAACATGAACAGAGTGGGTAAAAAGAGAAAGAGTATTCATAGTAAGGCCTTTAACGACAAAGATTAATACAACAAAATCTGAATCTCTAACAAACGAAAACAACAGCAATATAGCATTTGATTTGTGTGTTCCACGGAATATCCTCCGGGATACCCCTGATTTGACATATGTTCAGCCAGAAGGTAATTATTATTTCAAAAATTCAGATACCTTTATAATAATTATTATTTCAAAAATTCAGATACCTTTCATAAATTAAAGCCATGCTGCGTCAATGTTTTCGACTGTTTAAATACACCTGCTACAAGTGAATCAACACCTATCATTTCTTCTTGTAAACATAAAAAAGGAAAAAGGAGTACGTGTAAGACTTGTGATATGTTAATCACGACTCCTGATTTTACTAGTAATTTAACATCTAAAACATATTATACTAAATCTTTCGAGCCTCTGGACTGTTCCACGGACAATGTCGTGTACGGAATCGAATGTACTTTGTGTGGACTTCTTTATGTTGGTGAAACTCGTCAAACTTTGCGTAAAAGAATGAATCAATACCGGTCTGATAATAAAGATCCTCAATTTAGAGTTCTTTATAACCATTTTAATCAACCGGACCATGATCCTTCTTTATCTATGAAAGTACGCATCATTGAGAAAATTTATCACCACACAAATAGCCCTGTACTAAGTACTCCCTTCCGCAAAGATAGAGAAAATTATTGGATAAGGGAGTTAGGGACTGCAATGCCATATGGTTGCAATGACAATATTAAAGGAGTAGGAAATTTGTCAAGTCCTGCCTGCAGTGATGTTAATGTAATGGGTTTAGTTAATACTACCTTACGACAACAACGTAGTCATGGGCAAAAACATTACCATCGGCCTAATGTAAAAAAGTCTTCCAAATCTAGATCACCATCTGGGAGCTTTGATGACCTTCTTTCACATCTTCATCATCCACTAGGGTTACATTACATAAGAACTATTCTCTTTTCACTGCCAGTTAATTTTCTTAAACGTTTGAGAGATTATGCACTTGACAAAAGGAGGCACCAATACATTTTCTGCAATATACAGACTAGTCA